>CM053576.1:55477435-55539800 GCA_028646485.1 Cryptoprocta ferox | reverse complement strand
AAGATTAATTGGCCATACATTTGTGGGTCCAGTTCTGGGTTCTCTATTCTATTCCATTGGTCTATGTGTCTGTTTTTGGGCCAATACCATACTGTCTTGGTGATTACAGCTTTGTAGTAGAGGCTAAAGTCTGGGATTGTGATGCCTCCCATTTTGGTTTTCTTCTTCAATATTACTCTGGCTATTCGGTGTCTTTTGTGGTTCCATACAAATTTTAGGATAGTTTCTTCCAGCTTTGCAAAGAATGCTGTGCAATTTTGATTGGGATTGCATTGAATGTGTAGATTGCTTTGGGTAATAATGACATTTTAACAATGTTTATTCTTCAGATCCATGAGCATGAAATGTTTTGCCATTTCTTTGTGACTTCTTCAATTTCCTTCATAAGTTTTCTATAGTTTTCATCTTACAGGTCTTTTACATCTTTGGTTAGGTTTATTCCTAGGTATTTTATGGTTTTTTGTGCAATTGTGAATGGGATCAGTTTTTGATTTCTCTTTCTGTTCCTTCATTATCAGTGTATAAAAATGCAACTGATTTCTGTACGTTGATTTTGTACCCTGCGACTTTGCTGAATTCACGGATCAGTTCTAGTAGGCTTCTGGTGGAGTCGATCGGGTTTTCCATGAAGAGTATCATGTCATCTGCGAAAAGTGAAAGTTTGACTTCCTCGTTGCCAATTCTGATGCCTTTTATTTCTTTGTTGTCTGATTGCTGATGTTAGGACTTCCAGCACTATGTTAAACAACAGTGGTGAGAGTGAACATCCTTGTCATGTTCCTGATCTCAGGGGGAAAGCTCTCAGTTTTTCCCCATTGAGGATAATGTTAGCTGTGGGCTTTTTATAAATGGCTTTTATGATGTTTAAGTAAGTTCCTTCAATCCCAACTTTCTCGAGGGCTTTTATGAAGAAGGGATGCTGTATTTTGTCAAATGCTTTTTCTGCATCTATCGACAGGATCATATGGTTCTTATATTTTCTTTTGTTAATGTGATGTATCACATTGATTGATTTGCAAATATCGAACCAGCCCTGTAACCCAGGAATGAATCCCACTTGATCATGGTGGATAATTCTTTTTATATGCTGTTGAATTTGGTTTGCTAGTATCTTATTGAGTATTTTTGCATCTGCATTCAACAAGGATATTGGCCTGTAGTCCTCTTATTTTGCTGGGTCTCTGTCCGGTTTGGGAATCAAAGTGATGCTGGCTTTGTAGAATGAGTCCGGAAGTTTACCTTCCATTTCTATTTTTTGGAATAGCTTGAAAAGAATGGGTATTAACTCTGCTTTAAATGTCTGGTAGAATTCCCCAGGGAAGCCATCTGGCCCAGGGGTCTTATTTGTTGGGAGATTTTTGATAACTGATTCAATTTCTTCACTGGTTATGGGTCTGTTCTGATTTTCTCTCTTCCCGTTTGAATTTTGGTAGTGCATGTGTATTTAGGAATTTGTGCATTTCTTCTAGGTTGTCCAGTTTGTTGGCATATAATTTTTATAGTATTGCCTGATAATTGCTTGTATTTCTGAGGGATTGGTTGTAATAGCTCCATTTTCATTCATGATTTTGTCTATTTGGGTGCTTTCTCTTTTCTTTTTGAGAAACCTGGCTAGAGGTTTATCAATTTTGTTTATTCTTTCAAAAAACCAACTCTTAGTTTCATTGATCTGTTCAGCTGTTTTTTTGGATTCTATATTGTTTATTTCTGCCCTGATCTTTATTATTTCTCTTCTTCTGCTGAGTTTGGGCTGCTCTTGCTTCTCCCCTTCTAGTTCCTTTAGGTGCTCTGTTAGATTTTGAATTTGCGCTTTTTCTAGTTTCTTGAAATAGGCCTGGATTGCAATATACTTTCCTCTTAGGACTGCCTTTGCTGTATCCCAAAGAGTTTGGATTGTTGTATTTTTATTTTCATTTGTTTCCATATATTTTTAAGTTTCTTCTCTAATTGCCTGATTGGCCCAATTGTTCTTTAGTAGAGTGGTCTGTAATCTCCATGTTTTTGGAGGTTTTCCAGACTTTTTCCTGTGATTGATTTCAAGATTCATAGCATTGTGATCTGAAAGTGTGCGTGGTATGATCTCAATTCTTTTATATTTATTGAGGGTTGCTTTATGACCCAGTATGTGTTCTGTCTTGGAGAATGTACCATGTGCACTCGAGAAGAAAGTGAATTCCCTAGCATCGGGATGTAGAGTTCTAAATATATCTGTCAAATCCATCTGTTCCAATGTGTTGTTCAGGTCCATGGTTTCCTTAGTGATTTTCTATCTAGTTGATCTATCCATTGCTGTAAGTAGAGTGTTAAAATCCCCTGCAATTAGCACATTCTTATCAATAAGATTGTTTCTGTTTGTGATTAACTGTTTTGTGTATTTGGGTGCTCCTGAATTCGGTGCATAGATGTTTATAATTGTTAGCTCTTCCTGGTGGATAGACCCTGTAATTATTACATAATGCCCTTCTTCATCTCTTGTTACTGCGTTTCCTTTAAAGTCCAGTTTGTCCGATATAGGTATGGCAACTCCAGCTTTCTTTTGATTTCCAGTCGCATGATAGATATTTCTCCATCCCCTTCCTTTTAATCTGAAGGTGTCTTCAGGTCTAAAATGAGTCTCTTGTAGACAGCAAATAGATGGACTTTGGTTTTTTATCCATTCTGCTACCCAATGTCTTTTGATTGGAGCATTTAGTCCATTTACATTCAGTGTTATTCCTGAAAAATATAGGATTAGAGTCGTTGTGTTCTCTGTAGTGTTCATGCTTGTAGTGGTGTCTCTGGTTCCTTGCGTTCCTTGCAACATTTCCCTCATAGAGTCTTTCTTAGGATTTCTTGCAGGGCTAATTTAGTGGTGATGAATTCTTTAAATTTTTGTTTATTTGTGAAAATCTTTATCTCTCCTTCTATTCTGAATGACAGTCTTGCTGGGTAAAGGGTTCTTGGCTGCATATTTTTTCTGTTCATCACATTGAAGATTTCCTGCCATTCCTTTCTGGCCTGCCACGTTTCAGTAGATAGGTCTGTAACTACTCTGATAGGTTTCCCTTTGTATGTTAGGGGCCTTTTATCCTTAGCTGTTTTCAGAATTCTCTCTTTATCCTTATATTTTGCCAGTTTCACTATGATATGTCATGCCGGAGGTCAATTCAAGTTATGTCTGAGGGGAGTTCTCTGTGCCTCTTAGATTTCAATGTCTATTTCCTTCCCCAGATTGGGGAAATTCTAAGTTATAATTTGTTCAAGTGCCCCTTCAGCACCTTTCTCTCTTTCTTCTTCTTCAGGAATTCCTATGATACGGTTATTGTTCCATTTGATTGTATCACTCCATTCTTGAATTCTCCTTTTGTGGTCTTGGATCAGTTTAGCTCTCTTTTTCTTGGCTTCCTCTTTTTCTATAATTGTGTCTTCTAATTCACCTATTCTCCTCTCTGCCTCTTCAATCCGTGCAGTGGCCACCCGCATTTTATTATGTACCTCATTTATAGCAGTTTTTAATTCGTCACAACTATTTTTAAGGTCGATAGTCTTTGTAGCTATAGTTTCTCTGATGTCTTCCATGCCTTTTTCAAGCCCAGTGATTAACTTTATGACAATTGTTCTAAAGTCTTGCTCAGTTATGTTACTTATATTTGTTTTGAGCAATTCTGTAGCTGTGATTTCTTCCTGGAATTTCTTTAGAGGAGAGTTTTTCTGTTTCATCATTTTGGCTAGCTTTCTGTCTCTTGTCAGTTTTAAAAGCTTGTTATGCACTCTGCACCTGTGATATTGCTATATTAAAGGAGGCTCATTGTCCAGGGCCTGTCCATTAAGGAAGTGTTCTTTTGATGGTGTCCCTTGGTCTCTCTTGTTGTGCCTTTGGTTATTTTATTTCCCTACTCATATTGAAATTTGGGACTCTCCACCATGTGTACTTTGGCTTGCTTCTTGAGGTAGCCCTGAAAAGGAAAACAGACAGACAAACACACAGGGAACAAAAGGATGCAAACACACAGACAAGTCGAACAAACAAGCAAACCAGAAGGGAAAGAAAAAAAGGAGGGGGGTGGGGACAAAAACAACAAAAGACAAAGGACAGTCTAAAAGCATAAAACCAGAAATCCCAGCTACAAATAAAGAGCAGGGTAGAGGCAGTGCTGATGGGAGAGCATACACAAAGAGAGAAGTGACAGTGGTGGGGAGGAAGCAAAGTTGAACATTGACCATGCAAAGACTGAAAGGCTTAATTCAGAGAGAGAAAGAGGCAAATATGGTAGGAGGTGAGGAGAAAAAAAATGAAGATGTTACCCAAAGAACCTATATAGTCTGATTATTCCACAGAGAGAGAGAAGGAAGGTAGAGATGGGGGTGTAGAATATGCATCAAGAGAATAGATTAAATGTGACTGTTTAAGTAAACCAATGACCAGAGAAGAATGAGAAAAGAGAAAATAATCAGAATAGCAAGAATTGATCTATAGTTAATCATGGCAATGCATCAATGTTGGTCTTGCCCCAGGCTCCAGTAAAAAAAAAAAAAAAAGCAGCTCTCCAGTGCGGATGGGCGTAGTTTGGTGTAGGCAGGTCTCGCCTCCACTGTGGTCTGGGGGGCTGCTTCCTGAGGCCCCGTCTTGGTGGTTGTGGGGAGAAAAATGGGAGTGCCTCAGTCTCTTCTCGAACCAAGCATTGCAATTCACTCTTTTGGGTCCGGTCTCCCTGTGCTGTGGGCGTAGCCAAGGTGGGCCGAGTTGTATTTCTCAAGCCCCGCCTTGTTTCCAGATTTTAGCCCTCGCACTTTAATGATACCGCCCAAAATATACTCCCACAGGCTGGGTGGCTTCTTAGCCAGGAATCAAGTAGGGGGGAGTAGGGGAGCAGTTCCTCCTGGCGCCGCCTGGGATCAGGTCACCTAGCTCAAGGAAAGCACCCCAGCTAGAGAAAAAAAATCTCTCGTCAAACGTCCTGTGGTTACAGATGGGATGATAGGATCCCTCGCCATCCAGGGCCGAGGTTTTTCTCTTCTCCAGAGACAGTTTATAACAGTTTCAGCCGCTCTTTCTCTTCCCCTCTCTCTCTGTGGCTCTCTGTGGAGGGGGGCTCCCTCTCCTCCACGCCTCCGGTTCCCAGCTGTTTTTATCTTCCGCAGTTCGCAGTCACACACCTATGAAGCTGTCTTCTTAGCGGACTCTCCTTTCCTCCCAGACTCTTGCGGTTCAGTGTCTTACGGCTTCAGTCCTTCCTGGTTTTAGAGATGCGGGCTGGTGAAAAAGTACGGAGCTCCCTACTTCTCTGTCATCTTGCCGGGATCCCCCTTGTTTTGTTTCTGTTTCACATTTCTTGACTCTTGCAGGTTAGTTGGATAATTTTAAGATTCCATAGTGATTTATTTATAGTATTTTTGAGTATAGCTCTTTGTATAGTTTTTGGAGTGGTTATTTGGATATCACAATATACACATGTGACTTATTACAGCCTACTGATAATCAATATTTTCCTTCAATTGAGGTATGGAAATCTCAGTTCCATTAGGCCTTTTTACCTTCCTCACTTTTAAGTATCATTGTCTGGCACTTAAGATGGTGTTAAAATTTTTGTTTCAATAACTAAATATGGTTTCTAAAAGCTTATGAAGAAAAAGACAGTCTGTACTATCCTTATTTCTGCTCTTTTCATTGTTCCCTTTTTCTCCCCAGTACTCTAAGATTCCTTCTTTTGTTATTTCCTTTCTGTTTGCAGAACTTCCTTTTTTCAATCTTTCAGTGTAGGTCTGCTAGCAATAAACTTTAGTTTTCCTTTGTTTGAGAATGTTTTTTATTTCTTCTTCATGGCTGAAAGAGAATTTTGCCGGATACAGAATAGGCAGCTGGCAATTCTTCTCTCTCAGCACTTGAAAAATGAGCCACTTCCTTCTGGCTTCCATGATTTCATATAAGAAATCAAAATCAAATTGCTATTCTCTTATAGGTATGGTATTGTTTCTGTTTGACTGGTTGCAAGGTTTTTCTCTGATTTTAGTTTTAGAAGTTAAATTATGGTGTATTTTGATGTGGATCTCTTGGGCTAATACTGTTTAAGGTTCATGTAGGTACTTGGATCTGTAGGTTTTTGTCTTTTGCCAAATTCAAGATATTTTCAGTAATCATTTCTTCAAATACTCTTTCAATACCCTCTTTCTTCTGTCCTTCTGGGACTCCAAGGATATAAATGTTGGGTCTTCTCTTATCATTTCCCAGTTCTCTGAATCTCTCATCATTTACTTTCAGCTTACTTTCTCTGTTTTTGAAATTGGGTGACGTGTATTGTCTGTCCGCAAGTCAACTGATTCTTTTTTCATCTCTGTTCAGCTATCGAACCCATATGATAAGGTTTTTCTAACTTCTGTCATTGTATTTTCAGTTCTGTAATTTTCATGTTGTTCTTTTTTATAACTTATGTTTCTTTACTCAGATTTTTCATTTATTTCAAGAGAATTTATAATTATTGAAGCATTTTTATGATAGCTACTTTAAAATTCATATCAATAATTCCAATAATACCTGATTCATCTCAATGTGGGTGTTAGTTCCTTGCCTTTATTCATTCACGGTATATTTTTTTTGGTTCTTGGTCTCAAAGGAGATTTTTATTTTATTCTATCTTGAAAAATTTGTCTATTATGTTAGGAGACTGGGTCCTATTATCTTTCACATTAGTAGTTGGATACCCTGTTTAGGTGTAGTATATGTATCTTGCCTTACTTTTGTAGACTCTGGTTACAATAACAATTTAATTTTCAGAGTCTTTGGTCTATCTGGCTTATCTGTTGCTGTCGGGCTCCTCTTGGTCCCTCCTGCTGCTCCTGCTGCCTAAGGAGTAGGAAGGCTTTTTCCAGGCCTGGATGTTGGATTTGTTTTGGTGGAGAGGGTTCTGCCTATCAGTATTTCCTAGATACCCTGGTATTTCTGTACAGGGCAAGCAATTCTCTTAGAGAACAAGAGAGTGGGGAAAAGGGAAGATTATCCAGACCAAGCCCTGAGGAACCCCAATATGTAAATATTGTATAGTGGAAGAGCTCTGGCAATGGAGAAGGAGGGATAGAATAGCAGAAGTGCTGGGAATCCAGTATCCCAGAAACAAGAAAGGAAAGTGTTTCATTGAGAGAGTGACCAAGCTATATTAAAGGCTGTTGAAAAGTCCTATAGAATGAACACTGAAAAGTTTTCACTGGATTGGCCTATATAGATATATAGCAGTCATTGGTTAGGGAAATTTAGTGGAGTGATGAGATGGAGGCCGGAATGAAGGAGGTAGAAGATTTTGGTGTTCCATCTAGTTAAGGTTGCCACAGGAGCAATGCAAGGCTTCCAGCATGGAAAGTGAGAAGAGAATGATGCTTTGAAATCAGAGTTATTTCTTTGCATGAAGATAGGAAGAAGAGCTGATGAAACTGTAGGAGAAAAGGAACAATAAAAGACTGCATCCATTTGCATTAAAATTAACATATCCATGCTCTCCAGTCCCCAGAGTCCTCTACAGTCACATTTCTGGCATTCCCATAGCCCTTACACCCTCTGCTCCTGGATTTACCACTTGATCATATATTGTTCCATGCCCTAGCTTGCCTTCCCCCCTGAACGGTCAAGTTTCTATTTTGCCAATCAGTTAATACAGTGTTTAAAGAATATAATAGGTACTTTTAGAAAGGAATCCTCTCCAGAATGACTTTAAAGGTCACTGCCTATTATAGGAACTATTGTTGAGAGAAAAAGAAATCACCAATTAGGTATCCCCTAGACAGCAATTTTAAGAGATGTTGGCTATCCAAACTGTCTCTCCAAAGCCCAGGTAAACTAAGAAAGAATGGCAATCATTGGTTTTATAATGAATAAAGTGAGCACATTGATTTTAGTGAGAACAACATGAATAGAGTAGATTTTTTTATTTTATGCAGTTGGAAGACTATATAGCCAATACCACAAACTTGTAGACAGTGTAAAAATACTCTTTGTCAAAGATCTTCTTAAAGTGTGGTAAATGGAGTGTGTTTCTTTGGAAATGTAGGTTCTATTCTCAGATCAGCCCAGTGAGATGGGTTGTAAATATTTCACATAATTAGCTGGATCTTGTTCTTCATTTGAAAAAATAGATTAAATTCTCCCTAGTGGTACATTTTAGCTCTAATATTATAAGGCTTTTCACACACTTTCACTATTTAAAATAATTAAAGATTTGGGGATGTCTTTGCCTTTAACCACATGCTACTGTTTTAGCAGATGCTTCTTGATCAGAGTCACAACCCACAGTTGTTTAATTCTTTAACAATTATATTGAGAATTATATATAGAGAGATTATATTGTATAGAAGTTTCTAGAAAAGCACAAGTGCTTTTCTTAGCCCACCAGCTCAGTGATGGCCTACTACAGATAATGTGTTCTCAATGGGAGTACCTGATTATAGAGCGAAGAATGTGCAGGACATCATAGGCTCCTTTCCCGGGGAGCATAACTAGTCAAGAACCATTTAACAGAGCTACATGCTAGTCCAGCTTTCTTGCTCCTTTCCTCCCTCTCTCTCCCTTATTCCCTTTGTGGAAGAGAGAAAAACAAGATTGCATGAGATAATGCCTATAGATGCTACCTGTAGACCATCATAATAGCCCAACATGGAAAGGCAGCCCAGCAGAGTTATACCCTGGAAAGCAAGAGCAGCAAGCAGCCACGGCAGCCTAGGCATGTGGAGCATAGCCCCACCCAGGGCAGCCTAGGGCTGGGTCTCACATTTACGCCCAGATGCCATGACTATGCCCCACTCCCTACTGCATTCCTCCTTTCATTAAGTCCTAGGTCAAGGCCCTCCCTCTTCCTCCAGTGTGTTTGTCAGGATTCTCCAGGAAAACAGAACCAATAGGGTATCTGTCTGTCTGTCTCTCTCTCTCTCTCTACAGAGAAAGAGAGAACTCTCCAGAAATCTATATATTATTCTCTCTCTCTCTCTCTCTCTCTCTCTCTCTCTCTCTGCAGAGAGATTGTATCTACTATATTATCTGTATGATTATAGAGGTTGGCAAGTCCCAAACCTGCAGGTTAGGCTGGCAGGATGGACCAGAGAGGAGCCAGTGTTGCAGTTCAGGTCTGAAGGCCACCTGCCCTTAGCATTCCCTTCCTCTCCTCGGGGAAGTCAGGTTTTTGTTTCATTTAAGCCTTCCACTGATTGGATGAGGCCCCTCTACATTATGGAGCTACAATCTGCTCTATTCAGAGTCCACTGATTTAAATGTTAATTTCATCTAAAACCATCCTACCAGAAACAACCAGACTGTTTTACTACATAGCTAAGCACCATGGCCCAGCCAAATTAACCATCAAATTAACAAATTAACAAAATTAACCATCATACCCAGGAAACCTTGATTCTAGACACTTGGCAACCTGTCACCTTGATCCTAATGTGCCTTTTATTTCTCCTAAATATACTTGTTTTAGCAGCAGAGCTTCCAGCAGAAGCAGGTGTTTGTCAGAGCAGAATGATCTGGATGTTTCCTTCCAAAGCTTCTGACTTTCTAAGGCTCCCCTGGATTTAATCTGCCCAGTGGCCTCACTCAGACCCCAAGCAACACATGTCCAGAGGGTCAGGCTCACATTTTTCTCTCTCATTCTTTTTGTCCATTTATAAGGGGTTCCTAGGATTCCCTTGTTCCTGTTCAGCTGGGGATCCTCAAGGTAGCCTGTATGTATAGAACCTAGATTTAGAGGTTGCTCATCCCACTGGGCAGAATTATCTTTTAAAAATGAAATTCTGAGATCACGTGTTTAATGTATGAAAGGCTCTGGATGGGCACTCATTCATTCATAAGTCAGCGGTGACAGCAGCCGGCTCTACACAAAGTATTTCCCTCTTTAAAAAATCTCATACAAGTTCAAAATAGCTTTATACAATATGAGTGCTTCTCCTGAAGGTGATTTGATTTTTATTTTTTTCTTTTTTTTTTTGATCCTGGACCTACTTTTTCTCTGTGTGCAATATACCTAATGAGTAATAATGACTTCGGAGAGGGTAGAACCAGAGGAAACAAAGTTGAAGGAATGCCTAAAGAGAATGGTTCTGGAGCCCTCCAACTCAATGGACTTTGTTGTCAGGGTGGAAATGAAGGTGTTCATGTGAATGGCAGGTTTGCTGAAGATTCCTGTGGCTGGACTGTGCCCCTGTTAAATAGTCTTGATATTGCAGAGGTAGCTAATGATGGAGCCAGGCAGAAGAGCTGACATACACATGCATAAACTCCTTTCTCTCTCTCATACACACACGTGTACGCATTCACAGACCCACCCCCACCCCCACCCCCACCCAAGTTATATGGTGCTAGAAGGAGAATGCTTCAGGGTCTGAAACATCAGCTCTTGTCTAGAGATGTCCATCTAAAACAGATTCCGTTCATAATGTGATCCATGCAGAAAGAGAATAGGGACATTTCCCCACCTCTGGGCCATAAAGCTGAACCCCAGAAGATTTGGAGTAGGAGAAAAGCACCCCTAGAATTCACCTCACTCGTGCTATCCAGCTGGTGTGCAGTGAAAGCCACTGCTGCTTCAGGCCTTGAGCACGTGCCACTACCTTTGGAAGTGGAAGGAGGGGCCCATTCAACAGGAGATGGGGGTTCTTGAAAATTACGTGAATAAGCTTCTTTTTTCCCCACATCATTTATCCCCTTTCTTAGTAGGACTTCTTCAGCTAAGCAGACCAAGGGAGGCACTGTGTGGTGTTGGCTCTGACTCCTGCCTTCCCAGTGTTTAACCCCATGGAGAAATTGTATGGAGCTGCATTTGCTGAGCACCTTTCAGAAGCAGGCACTGGGCTGGGTGCTGAGAGGGGCAGCTTTAGAGCCACTCAGACCCGGGTTTCAAATTGACTTCTGGCAACTATCTGCTGTGAGGTCCTCGGGGCATTGCCTGCCTTCGAATCATCTTCCCCATCTGTTAAAAGATGATAACACCCACTTTCAAATGTCATTAGGTTAAAGATAATTGATTGAAAACCACTCGGCATAGGGAGTGCCTTCAGTAAACAGCAGCTATCACAATGAGCAAGAGGGGCCATGCAGGAGGGAGATGCAGATCAGTGGCCTTGAGTGCAGCTGCAAGGCTTCTGGGCCTGATTGGACCCTGAGGCTTTCTTGACTCAAGACCAGGCCCAGGAAGCAAAGCTGAGTGTAACAGCTGTGGTGGGATGATTGTTAAAGTCTGTATTTGCATTTTGTCCCCACTTTCTTACTTACTACCCACCTGTACCCCACCTTCCAGTAGGCAGCTTGCTTGACTTTACCTTACCTTTCTGGCTTTTTTTTTTTTTCTGGAATTCTGAGCTTCTCCAAGTGGGAGAGAGAGAGGAGGGAGGGAGCAACAGAGACAGAGGGAGTGATGAAAGGAGGGAGAGAACAGAGAGAGAGAATATAGAGAGTTGGAGAGAAAGAGAGAACAGAGAGAGGGAGAGAAAAATCCTGTGAACTAACTCCCAAGTCTGGGAAGGAAAGAGTTCAAGACTCTCATCAGTGGTGACGAGGCCCTGCTCCTTGAAAATGCTCTGACAAGAGGGCAGGACCTCTGAGGAGAACGAATGTGGTGTCCTCCAGGGAACTGACCACAGATCCCACAGCTCTCAGCATTAACTCATCCTATGTGACAAGGGAGCAGCAGAACCCCCTTCAAGGGACCACACATGGGATAATGTGCACTGGAGGGCTGTTCTGGGGCTGAAAGGATGAGGCCCCTCCCCCACCCAGTTTCCTGGCACTCTACAAGATTCCTGGTTCTTGTGTAACCCTGGCGGGGGTGGGGGCAGGGTGGGGGCTTTGTAGGGGTTCCACTGATGGTAGATTTTAGGCCTGTTCAGCAGGATGGGGCCTCTGAGCCAGATTTCCCTTGCTTTGGAAACACCAAAGTAGAGCCTCCTGTCCTGTAGCCTGAGCCTCTGTGAGGCACCAGGTTCTCTTCCTGACCCAGGGCTCCTTCCTTGTCCACAGCAGTGAGGCTTATGTGGTCCTGAGCTTGTCACAGCTGGTTGGAGGAAAATGATTGCTTTCTAGGCTTCAACTGTCTGAAAACCCAATGAAGTTGTTGCCTCTCTTCTGGCCAAGCAAGCACAGCAGGTCTCATCCAAGCAGAGCAAGATATCATCATGGCCATGAGAATTTCGGAGGGGCACAACTCAGCCTACAACAAAAACACTGATTGAGACTCCAGGGGGCTCCATGATTTCATTTTCTTCATGGAGAGGGAATCCAGGCCTTCTAGGGGAAAAAAAGCTGCCTTTTTTTTTTTTTTTAATGCTTATTTATTTTTGAGAGAGAGAGAAAGGGAGGGAGAGAAAGCATGTGCAAGCACGAGTGGTGGAGGGGCAGAAAGAGAGGGGGGACAGAGGATTTGAAGCAGGGTTTGTGTGGACAGCAGAGAGCTTAATGTGGGGCTCAAACTCATTCAGTGTGAGATCATGACCTGAGCTGGTCGGAATCTCACCCTACTGAGCCACCATGGAGTCCCTAAAGCACTGCCTTTTTTCATTCCTTCTGAAGTTGTTGTATCATTAGGTAAAACACTAGAAGAAGAGGGAGTGGATCATATATATGTGTGTTTAATGGACTTCAAAGAAACAGCCCCAACCATGCTATTTTCCGGCTACAGATGAAGATAATGCCTTGTTAACCCACTCTTCAGAAGGATTTCTGTGGACCGCAGATCAGTGTCTCAACCCCTACCCACCAAGACACAGTTCCTATTTTTCACCCTTTTAGCCTGAAAACATCCCTGCTCTACCCACCACCTCTGCCTTTGGGAGACCTCCCCTTCCGGGGTGGGGGGGTGCCCATCCCAAGATGGAAGTCAGCCCATGGAAGGACTATTGATCTCTGTACCCAACCAGGTGAGACCATTTCTTTGCCCCCGTTTATCTTAGCATTAGAACAGTGATGTCATCAGAAGACAGTTCTACTGTGTGCTCTACTTTGAAAATGCTTGCAAAACCCATTTGATCTTTGCGTCTGGGGGTGGGGGGAGGAAGCTAACATTTATTGAGTTTGCTCCATGCTTTAGGCTTATTGTTAGTGGTTTTGCCTCTGTGGTTTCTTTAATCATCACATCAACCTATGGCATGGTTATTTATCAGGAAAACAACGTTATTATGATGTGTAATCCTGCCAACCTGCCTCATGCCACTAATGTGCTGCACAGAGAAGAAGGTGGGGTGGAGATTCAGAAAGGCCTGAATATCAGGTTGCATTGATGTACAGAGCAAAGGGCACAGAGATCTCAGGAAGAAGACAATATTCTTGAAGGCAGGGGAAGGGTAGGTGGAGTGGAGAAGTGGGGAGTGGAGAGAGAGCGGGCACTGTGAGGAGTACAACTTTGGGTGAGTTTTAGAAGTCTGTGCTGGGCAGTGCTCGTGTATTTCCCCCTTGCTATGCTAGGAAAGGCTCTCAGTAACATCTCTGGTGAGGTGTCAGAGAGCTGGGACTTCTTACACTCAAATACAATTGCTGTGAGCACCAATCATATTATAGGAAGCCTCAGAGCTGAGATTTGGGCCTGAGGAGTTCAGGGGTAACTGCAGGGGCAAAAAGCCCTCATCATGCAGCTCTGTGTCTCCCAGGCACGTCAGGAGGCCTGCACCGCAGGAGCTCCTCAGAATCACAGTGGGCCTTTTTCTGAAGTTGTAAAAATCTGCTTCTAAACATGTTATCTAGTGTCTATCTGATTCCCACCATATGAATATAATCATTTAAAAACCATTTCCCTGATGGGAAACATTTATGTCGTTCCTGAGCTTTCAGTATTTTGGATGGGAACACGTATGTGTTTACATCGTGTTCTGCTGATCCTTCCCACTCCTCCACAGTGGTTGACTCCCTGATCATTCCTATGATGGAGGTGGCCTTCCCTCCTCTCTGCAGCCTCTCTGGGTCACCACTGAGGGTAGATTCACCACCTCTATATCCTCCTCCAAGGTACCACCACATGCATACAAACAGAACACACTGTGGACATTCAGTAGTGGCCTTTACCTCTCAGAGGAAGTTCCTGGGACACCAAGTTAAATGTGAATTCCAGATGAATAAGCAGTGGTTTTTAGTATAAATATATCCCAAATATTGCACAGGACATACTTATACTAAAAAATTTCTTCATTTATCTGAAATTCAAATTTAACTGGGTGTCCTGTGTTTTATTTGCTCAATCTGGCAATCCCATCTCAGAGGGCTTCTCTCTGCAGTTTTAACCAGCAGAGCCCTTTATTTCATTTCTGTGAAGAGCAGGATGTGATTGGCTTTCCCTCTGCTGAAAGTAGGGCAATGGGGGACTGATGCATTTCAAGAATTAAAAGGATTCATTGATTGCATCTTCTCCATACCGGTCTTCGTCAGCCTCAGAAGTGCTACTGTTACTTCCCTCCCTCATCCTCATGCTCAGCATCAGCTTTGGGCCCAGATCAGTTGTCCTCTATCCTTCAGAGGTTGGGAGCTAGTGTTTGCTTCCATCAGAGGTTTGTCCATTGACCCCTGTGGGTACATCTACCTCCCAGGCCAGAGTGAGGTGGGCAAGGTAAAACAAATTAACCCTCTGCCATCTGGTGGCTTAACAGTCACAGGCCCTACTGTATGAAGATCAGCCAGACTAGGACAGTCCTTTTGAAAATGGGCTCTTTAACCACCAATAGAGGACTAGGCCTTGAAGAATGGAGGAGTTAGCATAAATGAGGGAGGGAGGAGAAAGGACAGTGAGATCCACCTGGGAGCCTATCATGGCTCACCAGAAGTGCAAGTGTCCAGAAGCCTCCCAAACCAGGTCAAGATATATCTGTTTCAGATAAAGAGGGCGGGATCCTCCAGTGTATCTCCTCACCTCTCATAGAGGGCATACCTGTCCCAAGGATCACCTGGCTTTGTATGTGAGCAGAGTCTATACGATCATGTATTATCTGAATCATGTATTATCTGAATATCTGAACTCCACATTGGTTCAAAGCATCTTTATTGAGCATTGGCTATACACCAAGTATAATACTAGGCACACGTTATAAGGCTGAGAAAGATGCAGGTTCTGTCTTTAAGGGACCTACCTTCTCTTGTGGGACAGAGATGCATAAAGAAGACATTTCAGCCCCATGAGGTGCATGGTACCAGAGCAATATGTGCAGAGCACTGTGGAAGCCCCAGACAGTGGGTTAGGGACACACACCTGGGCCTTCCAGACTGCCTCAGAGAGTGAGATCTCCCCTGACACAGACCCAAAAAAGCAGTCAATACCTATCATTTCAAACCATGAGACTGAAGGGAAACTACTTTTTTGAAAAGCCCACATTTTCAAGAATAACTTAGCCCAGCTTACCCAGGGGCACCCCTGCTCATGGAAACCCAACACAAGAAGCTGTTTGTTCAAATAATCATAACACACAAGCACCTACCACATTTCTGGGCATCCTTCCCATGCCCCTCCCTCCTCTTCACCAGCAGACTCCATCTGCCCAGGCTAGTTTGCGCTAATTAATGAGCAATAAAGAATCTGGTTTTCACATATTGGCTCTGCTCAGAGCTCCTAAGAACATTCAAAGTGGGGCCAAGGTGGGAGAGGAAAACATGTTTTCTTCATTATTTTACCTACAAGATTCATTTGAAGGGGGAAAATAGGCCTCTTGCCCTAACTAACTAGTTGGATGAGAACAAATTCCTCATTAATCTTAAATATGTCACCTGGAGGTGATTAAAGTAAGAACCACTAACGAGTAGTGTTCCTGGGAACAGACAAAAGCACACACAGGAAATGGGATGGGTCCCCAGTAGCTCCTTTGCAGAAACAGAGCTGCCCTCTCCGAGGAGAACAGGCTTTGGAGAGCCATGGAGAAGGGGCTTCATGTTCCTCCTTGCATGGCAGGGTCTGATGCTGCCTGGTCAACTGGCGATTACTCTACTGTGATTAGGACTTTGCTCGGATGTAGCAGGAACTAGATATGAAATACTGCAGGCTTTTGGCATTGCCTAAGTGGCTGTGGGAGGCATAGATAACAGTAAGGGGAGCATGAGCCACTTAGTGATTACATACAGTCATCTATAGGCAAGTTGCAAAGCTCTTTGCCTTTATTAACTCATTTGTCTTCTCACTACCCTTCAAAGCAGGCAAGGGTATGGGGTGTGTGTTTAGGAAAGGAATGCTCGTTGGTTTTCTAGAACAGTTTAGAAATACAGCCCCTGGTACCATCCTCAGACTGCTGTGTGCTTAGAGCCCTTCAGTTCCTGCCAAAGTGGTAAGAAGGGTGTGAGGAGGGAGTGTGAGCAGGAGAGGGGAGCCAATGTCCAAGGAGAGCTGTGCTACTCTTTATCTAGCACCTCTGTAGGAAGACCTCCAGTTCACCCAGGAGTCCTTATGGGACCCATATGGCATGTTTTCTGTTTGCTCAGTTTCCTCTTTATTTATTTGAACAGAGGAGTCATGTGGGAGAATCATGGTGCCCTTTAGGTGGCCCTCTAGAGCCTCTTTTCCTTGAAGAGCTAGTGAGGATGGCTTCTGTTTATGCAGAGGAGCAACTAGAGACCCATCCCATTTCCTGTGTGTGCTTTTGTCTGTTCCCAGGAATACTAGTTAGTGGTTTTAACTGTAACTGCCTTCTCCAGGTGATGTATTTAAAATTAAATATTTTTTCTTGGGCTTATTTGCCATCTGTATATTCTCTTCAGTAAAATGTCTGTGCATGTCTTTTGCCCATTTTATAATTGGATTGTTGGGTTTTGAGAGTTGTTATATATTCTAGATACTCATCTTTAGTCAAATTTGTGATTGCAAATATTTTTCTCCCCGTCTGCAGCTTTGTTTTTCATCCTTTGAGCATGAGCTCTCACAGAGCAAAGGTATTTAATTTTGATAAGGTCCAACTTGTTCATTTTCTTTCTATGCATCACACTTTTGCTGTCAAGTCTAAGAACTCTTTGCATAGTTATGGTTCCTGAAGATTTTTTCCTACATTTTTTCTTAGAAGTTTATAGTTTTGTGTTTTACTGTTACTTCCATGATCCATTTTGAGTTAATTTTGTATAAGGTGTGAGGTTTATCTCCTGGTTCTTTTTTTTTAAATTACATATGTTTAATTGCTCTAACATAATTTGTTTAAACTTTATTGAATTACCTTTGCATTTTGTCAAAAATTAACTGGCATATTTATGAGGGTCTGTTTCTGAGTTTGCTATTGTTCCATTGATCTATATGTCTAGTCCTCTGTCACTACCATGCTACCTTGATTACTGTATACACAGGCCTTAATAATGGGTAGAATGACTCTTACCACTATATTCTTCTTTGTCAAAATTGTTTTTAGCTATTCTAGGGCCTGTACTTTACCATAGAAATTTTAGTATAAGATTGTCTTAATGATATCTCATCTAGCTGGAAAACCTTGCTTGGATTTTGATAACAATTGCATGAAACCTATAGATCAGTTTAGGGAGAGCTGACATCTTTGCTATGTTGAATGTTGCAGCCCATGAACACAGTGTATCTCTCCAAGTATTTAGGTCTTCTTTGATTTCTTTCATTAGCATTTCATAATTTTAAATATAAATTATAATTTATAATATAAATATAAATATAATGATCTTATACATGTTTTCTTAGATTTATAACTAAGTATTTTCTTTGAAAGACCACGAGTTGTGTCTCATTTTTTGAAATTTTGGTTTCTATTTGTTCATTATCAGTATATAGAAATGCAATTGATATTTTATGTTGATCTTATATCCTGCTTCTTTACTGAACTCACTTATTAGTTCTAGATTTTTTTGGTAAATTCCTTGGGGTTTTCTCACTAGACAATCATGTTTTCTGCAAATAAAGACACTTGTATTTCTTTTTTTCCACTCATAATGCCTTTTGTTTCTTTTTCTTGCCTTATTGCAATGGGTAGAACTTCCAGTACTGTTTTGAATAAGAGTGGTGAGAGAAGACATCCTTGCCTTATTCCCAACCTCAGAGAGAAAGCATTCAGCTTTTCACCATTAAGTATGATATAAGTTCTAGGTTTTTTGCAGGTGGTTCTATGAGGTTGAGGAAGTTCCCTTTTATTCTCAATATACTGAGAGTATTTTTCATGAATGTATGCTGGGATATGTCAAATGTTTTTCTGTGTCAATTGATATGATCATATTTTTCTTCTTTGGCCTGTTGAGATGGTATATTACATTGATTATCAGATATTGAAACAGTTTTGTATATGTGGAAAAAACCTCGTGTGGTCATGGGAGGCATATATATGTATATATTGCATGTATATGTGTATATACATATATATACACACACATCCTATGGGTTCTGTTTCTCTGGAGAACTCTAACATTCCAGCTTACATCTGTTTAATCTCCTAAGCGAGGTCTCTCTTCACCCTCAGACTCCAAAAGGCCATGAGAAAGGGGTTCCAGGATCAGAGTGAGCACCCCTATTTTGAAACCCAGGCCTCCTCTGGCACAGTCTCATGTTTGTTACCCTGAAGCAAGCCTTCTTTCCTTCAGCAGCAGCATCCACAGACCTCTTATTTTGCAGGAATTTTTCTCCCTAGGAAATGAAGGAGTTTTCTTTTGTAAAGCAGAGGCACTCATCTTCAGTAAGAAAGAGATTGGTATGGCCATCAGGGTTTCCTCACTCTAAAAAGTACTGAAGACAAGATAAATACTCTGGAAACTTCTTTCTAAGTTGAGAATGGCAGAAAGACAATCAGCTATTCTGATGCTACAGAATATTATAGAGTGAGTGAGAATGTAGGCATTGATGTCACTGGGCTGGATATGGGGAGTAAAGATGGGACCCCTCTTAATAAGCAATCTGGATGGAGATGTGGGTTAGATTTGATGAAAGCTTATCTGCAGAAATGTTCCCTTGAGAAATACCAGTAAGCCCTCACATATAACATATCCAGAGAAGTCAGACTTTGGTTTAAGCTGAAAAACAAAGACCCCAGATTTCCATAATATCCTATTTTAGGAATAGACTGATCACTGTCATGCTAGGAAGTGAAACCCATCTTTTCCAGCTCAGGTTGTCTGCATGAGTGTCCTTTTTGGTTCTATGAAAAATAATTTCTTAGCACCAGCTCAAAGCCACTGAATGAAATGACATATTGATTGGGGGTGGTGGTGTTCCCTTTCTGTCTAAAGGAAATTTCTTAGAATCATAGAATCTCAAATTTGGAAGTTACTTTGAAGACCACCTAGTCTAGTTGTTCTATACTCCAGCTGTACATTAGAATCATCTGGAGGAACTTGTGAAAAATATCAATGCCTGTTCCCCACCCCAGAAATTCTGATTTTAAATGACCATAGTTGGGGCCTGGGCATCTGTATGTCTGAAAAGCTCCCCAGGTGGTTTTAATAGACAGCTATGATTGAAAAGCACTGATGGAGTCCAACTTCTTCCCATGCTACAGTGTGCCTTAAAAGATTCAGGTTATAGAATTCCTGAGCTTGTTGCCTAGCATATAGGAATACCTCCTCTCCCAGGAAACTCACTAGTCCCCAAGTAGCCGTGTTCTATTTTTGGTTGCCTTCTGTAGGTTGAGATGTGCTTTGTGTCCCTGTAGCTGTCTCTTCTACTCTGCTACTTTCTGTTGTCCTGCAGAACAATCTCTGTTCCTCTTCCTCAGGCCAGTTCCTCAAATATTAAAACACTATGCATCCAGAGTCTTCTCCCTGCAGCAGTCCTCCAGATGGCACATGGATTCAGGGCCTGGTGGGCTTCAGTTTGTCACTATCCTTCTCATAGGTCTCTCTTGGGAGTGATTTATTTGGAGGCTTAGAACTTCTGGCCAGAGGTTCGTGTCTTGTCCCTGCGACTCACTGTGTGTGTCCCTTGGCAAAGGAAATTCTCCCTCTGGGCCTCTATTTCCTTATCTGTAAGAGAAAGTGATTGGAATATAGATAAATCCCCAGCTAGTGCCATGAGTTTCTAACCGGCTGTCTGTAGTCAGTGCTCAGGATTATGAAGAGAAAAATAAAGCCAATAAATAATAAATAATTTAATAAATAATAATATCTTCTTTATCCATTCATCTATGGATGGACACTTGGGCTGCTTCTGTACCTTGGTTATTGTAAATAATTCTGCAATAAACATAGCGGTGCATATATCTTTTCAAATTAGTGTTTTTTAGTGCTTTTGGTTTTTGTTGGGAGGGGTAAATACCTAGTATCGGAATTATTGGATCATATGGTAATTCTGTTTTAAGTTTTTGAGGAATTTCCATACTGTTTTCCACAGTGGCCGCACCAGTTTGCATTCCCACCTACAGTGCATGAGGGTTCCTTTTTCTCCATATCCTTGTCAACACTTGTTATTTTTTGTGTTTTTGATTTTAGCCATTCTGACAGGTAGAATGTGATACTTCATTGTAATTTTGATTTGCATTTCCCTGATGATTAGTGATATTGATCATCTTTTCATGTCTGTTGGCTATCTGTGTGTGTCTTCTTTGGAATAATGTCAATTCATGTCTTTTGCCTCTTTTTAATTGGATTATTTGTTTTTTTTGGTGTTGAGTTGCATAAATTCTTTATATATTTTGGATATTTCCCCCCAATTGAATTTATCTTCTGCAGATATCATCTCAGAAGAAAAGTAGGTTGCCTTTTTTTTTGTTGACGGTTTCCTTTGTTACACAAGAGCTTTTAACTTTGGTGTAGTCTAGATAGTTTAATTTTGCTTTTGTTTCTCTTGCCTGGAGAGACATATCTAGAAAAATGTTTCTATAGCCAGTGTCAAAGAAATTATTGCCTATGTGTTCCTCTAGGAGTTTTATGGTTTTGGGTCTCACATTTAGGTCTTTAAGCCATTTTGAATTTACTTTTGTGACTAGTATAATAAAGTGGTTCCATTTTATTCTTTTGCATGTAGCTCCAGTTTTCCCAGTACTATTTGTTGAAAAGAATGTCTTTTCCCCATTGTATATTCTTACTTCCTTTGTCATACATTAATTAACCATATAATCATGGGTTTATTTCTGGGTTTTCTGTTTTGTTCTATTGTTTTTGCCAGTACTGTACTGTTTTGATCACTACAGCTTAGTAGTATATCTTGAAATCTGGGATTATGATACCACCAGGTTTGTTCTTCTTTCTCAAGATTGCTTTGTCTATTTGGGGTCTTTTGTGGTTCCATACAAATTTTAGGATTATTCTAGTTCTATGAAAAATATTGTTGGTATTTTGATAGGGATTGCATTAAATCTGTAGATTGGTTTGGGTAGTATGGACATTTTAACAATATTTGTTCTTCCAGTCCATGAGCATGGAATATCTTTCCATTTGTTTATGTCACTTCAATTTTTTCCATCAATGTTTTATAGTTTTCAGGTGCAGATCTCTTGCCTCCTTGGTTGAGTTTATTCTTAGGTATTTTATTCTTTTTGGTGCAATTGCAATTGGGATAGTTTTCTTCATTTCTTTTTCTGCTACTTCGTTATTAGTGCATAGAAGTGTAACAGATTTCTGTGTATTAATTTTATATCCTGTGACTTTACTGAATCCATTTATCAGTTCTAGTAGTTTTTTGGTGAAGTCTTTAGAACTTTATATAGTATTATGTCATCTGGAAATTGTGGAAGTTGTACTTCTTCCTTACCAATTTGGATGCCTCTGGGCTAGGACTTCCAGTTCTGTGTTGAATAAAAGTAGCAAGAGTGGACATCCTTGTGTTGTTTCTGCTGTTAGAGGAGAAGTTCTCAGTTTTTCACCATTGAGTATGATGTTACCTGTGGGTTTTTCATATATGGTCTTTATCATGTTGAGGTATGTTTCCTCTAAACCTACTAACCTACTTTGTTGGGAGTTTTTATCATGAATGGATATTGTAATTTGTCATAGGCTTTTTCTGCATCTATTGATATGATCATGTGGTTTTTATCCTTTCTCTTGTTAGTGGCTGTAAATCACATTGATTGATTTGTGAATATTGAACCACCCTTCCATCTCTGGAATAAATCTCACTCTATCATGGTGAATGATTTTTTTAATGTATTGCTGGGTTTGGTGTGCTAATATTGAGGATTTTTGCGTCTATGTTCATCAGAGATAGGTGGCTTCTAGTTTTCTTTTTTGGTGTTGTGTCTTTGTCTGGCTTTGGTATCAGGGTAATGCTGTTCTCGTAGAATGCATTTGGAAGCTTTCCTACCTCTTCTATTTATATTTGGTAGAATTCACCTGTGAAACCATCTAGTCCTGGACTCTTTTGGGGGGGGGAGTTTTTTTGTATTACTGATTCAGTTTCATTGCTGGTAATCAGTCTGTTCAAATTTTCTCTATCTTTCCTATTCAGTTTTGGAAGGTTATATGTATCCAGGTATTTTTCCGTTTTTTCTACATTGTCCAATTTGTTGACATATAATTTTTCATAGTATGAATTAACCAATTCTTGCTGAAAGATTTGGATGTCTGCCATCGTAAGGAATTCCAGTGGTTACCAAGTGATCTGTCTCCAGGGATGGGAACAAGCCCCATTTCTTCACTGGGTCGGGGGCAGTTGGGGTGTTCAGGCCCAACTTCCTATGAATCACTCAGGGAGCTTTCAGAAATACTAATGCCCAGGCCCTTTCCCAGACTAACTAAATAGGAATCACTGCATGTGGGGGCAGGCAGTACATGTTCTTAAAGTACATCAGATGATTCTAAGATTGGGACTGAAATTGTGGTTTTTAGATTGCTTGGGTATCAGAATCATGTGGAAGGGCTTGTTAAAACCCAGATTGTTGGGTACCACCCCCGGAGTTTCTAGTTCATTAGGTTGGGATGGGGCCTGAGAATTTGCTTTTCTGTCAGGTTCCCACGTGATACTGATACTGCTGCTCCAGAGACTACACTTTGAGAACTACTCAGATAAAGGATTATGTAAATGGTGAGGGTTTATTTGTCAGCTCAGGAGATGACAGCCACATCCTCTGTTTGGTTTCCAGAGGTCACAGCAGTGAAGGCAGTATGGGCCAGTCACAGAACAGTGCATTTTACAAGCACCAACTTACTTAATCTTGATGCCCTCACTGAGATGGTTTTAAGATTTCCATGTCATAGATAAGAAAACTGGGACAAAGATAGGTTAAGTAACCCACCTAACTCACTTAGTAAGTGGTCTAATTCAAATTCAGACCTAAGGCCATATGGGACAGACTCCCAAATTCATACACTCATCCATTTTCCAGAGAGGAAATCCAGATGCTCTATGGTTACTTGGAGTCACCCAGCACCTAGAGATGGTGCTGGAACCTGGATTCAGGTCTACTGGCTCTTAAGCCAACTGTCCTTCCATTCTGCATCACTTCCCATCTCACATGACTAATAGGTTAAGATTAGGATTCAGGCTACTGGATATACACAGTTAATTAAAGATGATGGTATCTAGTCCCTCTGAATTAAAAATATATCAAAGTACAAGGAACATTGATGTCCTCTCCCACCTATGCATTTATTCCATCTTCCTACAGCCCCTAGCAGTAATCCTAGGGGATGCCTCAGGCATGAACCAGAACCATGAGGGCTACCCAGAGCCATGTGGCACCCACCAGCAAGGTGCACTCACTGCTGACACCAGAAGCTTTAATTCCTGTGCTGATTTGTTTGCTGATTCAGCAAGGATGCATTGAGTGCTTACTCTGTCCCAGGTACTCTTCTAACTCTGGAGCACACAGTGAACAGGACAGGCAAGGCCTTTGTATCAGAGAGAGAAAGGAAGAAACAAAATCATTTTAGGTGGTGGTTTTGAAGGCTTCATGAAGAAGATTTTAAATGGTGATTAACCGCAGAGTGTAATTTAAATTGAGAGGTCAGAGAAGAACTCTCTGAAGAGGTAACAGTTGAACTGAAACCTGAACAGTAGAAGGAATCAGCTATTTGAAGAGGTAGGGGAAGAGGGATGTGGACAGAGGGAACAACGAGGCCAGAGCCTTGAGGCAGGAGCAAGCCTGGGGTTTCCCAGGCAAGTGTGGAAGCCAGTGTGGCAGGAGAAGAGGAGGGGGGAAGAGGGCAATGTGGGCACAAAGTGTGAACTTATCCTCTGTGTGACAGGAGGGGGTGAGCAGACAAAAGAAGGATATGATGTGGCCAGGTGGCTGGTAAGGGGTGGACGTGGGGGCCAAAGCAGAGGCTCATGGAGCCATGGATGATTAAGGTGCTTGCAGACTTGGGCTGGGACGGAGGCCCCTCTGTAGAAGTACCTGTCTCTTCGCGGGCATGATGCCAGGTCCTCTCACTTCTCTCTCACAAACAGCATCTTTGCAGCCCTTGGGGAAGTGTCACTTCCTTTCTGGCAGTTCTGAAATGAGCTTTTTTGCCACTCAGCGATTCTTTGATTTATGAACTTCCTAGCCCTGCGTCTTGGCAAATGTGCATGATTTTAGAGGAAGCTTCTACTAAGGTGAAGAGCCAGGTGGGGGGACTTGGAAATTGAGTTTGGTGACGTGGGCCCTATCCCTGCTGTACCCAGAGTCTCTCACCTCACACACCTCCGGTTGTTGTTGGCTGTGGGCAGGTGCTGGCTCATCCTTGGTGGCCCTAGGGCCCACACTTCTGTCCAGGCCCACCCAGTCCTGCCCCCATAATGGAGCCCAGAGGCTTACAGAGGCATTACGGTCCTGCTTCCACTCTTTAAAGCTGAGAAGTTTTAGGAAAATCACTTCATTTCTCTGAGTCCCAGCCTTCTCTCTCATGGATATTAAGAGGAATATTCCATGAATGCACATGAGGGTTGGCACAGAGTAGTTCTGCATGAATTATTATTGTTATTCTTTTGGTCAGTAACTCTACTCAGTATGGTCAGATCCATGTTACAAATCACCTTGTAGAATTATATCCAACAGGACTGTATATCTCCTCCTTACCCCAGGTGCCTCTCTCAGAAGCATTTAATAAAGAGAGCAGCTATTTGTTGTGTAATAATAGCTAATGGCTATCAAGCAGTGATGTCCCTGTTCATGCTGAAAGCACTTTACACACCTTGTATCATTGAATCTTCACACTGTGTCATAGAATCTTCCTAACAGCCCTATTAATCCTATTCTATAAATGTGGCCTGGAGACAATCTGACTTGTCCAAGATCACCTACCTAGAAAATGGCTTGAGTCTGAGATATTCAGTTCTAGGATTCTGGGCAGGACAGCTAAGTTCTCAGAGCCCCAGGCTCTTCATGCAGACTTCACAATGTTGTGATATGCACTGAATAATTTAACGCATTCCACAGCTGCACAGAAGTAGAAGACATCACTATTCCTGGCACACTTCCAGGATCAGCTCAACTTTCATTCCTCAGTGCCCCTTTGCCTTGATCAATTCATCAGACATGCATTGCCAGGGTCTGTACTAAAAGAGACAGAGATCAGGGCGCTTACATAAGTCATAAATCCAACAGTTTCTGTCAGTGGGAGAGGCTGGAGCCAATGCTATGTGAAGATCAGAGAACTTTCTAGAAAGGCTTCTGTAGGCCCAGCAGGTTCAGGACACAGTGGACCCTGGCTGTTAGTCTGGTTTGCCTAAAACCCCATGCCTGTCTTTTCCACACCAAGGCTCTTTAAGGCAATGGCTCTTCACCTTTTGGGGAATCATGTGCCCCGATGCACTGACTCTCCAGAACAATGCATAACCATGCACAATTTCAGGACTTGCAATTGCCCCAAAGCCTCACAATAGCTCAGGTAGATGTGGGGCTTTAGGGGGAAGCATGGGAACTCAGACCCCTGACCAGGGCTAAGGGGAAGGCTGCCCTAGGCCTCCTGGACTTGATGACCTGCCTTTGCAGAATGAGATTCACACTGGGCAGGCATGTCTCAAAGGCATCCTTCCCCTAATTTCACTTCTTTAAGGGGTTGGTGTTAGCTGAGCAGAGAACACTTCACATTCAGCATAATCATGAATCAGCCCCAGAAGGTCTATACCTCTGCAGCCTTCCCCTCTCTCTAGCTCCTTGTGGGCATCCCTGGCTTCTTAACCTCCTATTTACTGCGAATGCCCCAGGTTTCACTGTGAGCCCATGCTGGGGCCTGGCTGGGGCCCAGTTCAGCACACCCTTCCACAAGCCCTCTGTCCCTTCACAATAAAGCCTGGCCTTGAGAGACAAGGCTCAAACAAGCCTTCTTGACTGCATCTTCCTCCTCCCTGACCCTGAGGCAATTCTCTATAATACTCCACAGGAGGGTGCTTCCCCCAGTTTCCACCTGAGAGCCCATAACAACGTGGACCCCACAGGGTGTGGGGGTGTAGGCCAAAACAGCCCAGAGCCTCAGAGCTTTTGGAAGGCCCTGTTTTATATTTGGAAGTGATTCAGTATTTTGCATCTCATTCTATACTATTTACACATTCACTTAAACATTTTTTAAAGTTTTCCATTGTTTACCATCAAGTAGAATTGATACTCCAGAATACTGTGCCCTGTATTGCCTGTGGGCTGTTTTGTGCTTCTGCCTGGCACACTGGCTCCCCCAAAGTACCAGCACTCAGTTAGTGGGAGCTTCTGGCTTGTGGATCATCATTCATCCGTTTGTACATACTGCACATACGTGTGGGCGATGGTATAGAAGGCAAGTTCTTGAGCTCTGAGTCAGGTGGACATGGGTTCAAATCTCTTCTCACTAGCTGTATGACTTTGGGCAAGTGACTCACCCTCTGAGAGTTTTGGTGCTCTATCTATGACCTATCTGTCGCACTGGACTTTTGTGAGAATTAACTGAAATGATGCCTGTAAAGCTTTTAGTACCTTTTAGTACAGCGCACCATACAATACTGTTTTGTGTCCAATATTATAGTACAAGGTGGCATCTTATATGGACTTGTTCACTGAAGTGTTAATCAAAAACGTTAAGTGGGAAATTGCAAGCAGTGATAAAGATGAAACTCATTTCATGGAGAGCACATCAATGCACATTGATTTGCCTGTTTTTTGATGTAGGGTCAAGGCCCTGGCCTGGTGTCTTGTCCTTTTGATTGGAACTTTATATTCTCTCTTTTATATAAGTCACAAGTATAATAAATAGGCTGTCCTTTTCAGTTTGGGTTCTAAAAATGGAGCAAAGATTTATAGGCATGTAAAAAGCAAATAAAGTGCAGAATCCTTTGAATACTTAATTTTTTCCCAATCATGTACGCTTGTCTTTCCTGCACTTATTTCAATACCATTGTTTTTTAGAAATTTGCGTTTCTTGCATCAACAACAAAGCTCTTGATTTTCAAACTCATGTTTCATTAATTTGTAAGTACTTCCAGAAATTATGTAAATGTGATAACAACTACATCCAGCCAGAATGGGATTGGGAAGAATCCCTGTGGCTCTGGATGAAGAGGTCCCCCACTGGTGGGAACAGAAAGGAGTAGTCTGGAGACCTCCACTCCCTACCACTGTGTGATTAACATTGAACCCAGGTTGTGAGCACAAATGGAGGCCCACATGCTGTACTGCTAAACGTTGAAAAGTTACAAATCAAGCTAACTCTAACATAGAACATAGTCCTTCTGTCCTGACAAACCTGGGAGGACAAGTTTTCATATCAAATGCTGGAACACTGTACCCAGAGAGGCCCAGTTTGAGGACCCCATTCCCCATCTGCTGGTTTTATCTTCCCACCCCTGCTTCTTACACACCAAGGCAGCCCAGCACTGATGGTGCTAAGCTCCATCTACACTCCCTGCAAGCACTCACCCTTTGGCCACCCTCAGTAGCCCTGGTCCACCCTCAAGAAGAAAATCCAAAGAAGAGGCTCTGTAGACAGAAGGGTCTTAGGGCCCTATGGACAGGTAATGTTGGGTCCCAGGTACACTGAGCATGGTGTAGACTCAGAGTTTGCAAAACTTTCTGTAAATGGACACATAGTAAATATTTTGGGCTTTGTGGGCCACGCAGTCTCTATCATAACTACTTAAATCTGCCTTTGTGGGTGAGAACAGCCGCAGCTACCATGTCGATGAAAGAACATGGCTATTTTCCAATAAAACTTTACCTATGGACACTGAAATTTGAATCTTATGTGATTTTATGTTATTATTCTTTTGGTTATTTTCCAACCATTTAAAAATATGAAAACCATCCTTAGCTCATGAATTGTATGAAAACAAGTGACTTGGTCCACAGCTGTAGTTTGCAAACCATTGTTTTCAGAGAGTTTTTTAAAGAGCATTGTTTTTTAGAGAAGTGAGGTGGGGTCTCCAGGTTGACATATCCTATTGAGCCCCAGATATCTTATTTGTGGGGTGCAGAGTAGGGCCCTCAAGGGTATCCTTGGCCCCTCTTATCCAGGTATCAGGGCAGTAATAAGCAGTATGCCAGGTATGAACAGTCACAGGTTAATGAGGGAAGTTGTTTAAGGGAAGCTTCCAAAGTCAACAAGAGCTATTTTGAGCCCAATTTGGACCAGGCCTTCTCCGTGGCATCATCTTGAACCTCACACCATCATGCACTACTCATCTTTGCCCTCTCTGACCTGCCATATTTCCAATATCCCAAGCCTCTTCAGGGATGTGAAATGTGTGGAGGGTCTCTTTCTTTCTGACAAATATAGCCACATCTCATAAACTACCTAATTTCTGGAAAACTCACTGTGGTGCCAACAGCAGGACTGGACACTCACCCCAAGCTCCCAACCCCTCTCAGGGGACAGCTCTAAGCGGGAATTATCACCAAAGCCAGACCCAGTCTTGAGGGCATTGCACACCATCCATATATTCCCTTCTTCCTCCTCAGGCGATGCAGCTGACGGGCCGTCTGAGGAAAGAGCATTACTTTTCATTTCACTTCAGTGACTGGATTTAGGTTGTTGTCTCAAACGTTAGTTGATGTGGTTGCTGGATAATCTATTTTCCGTTTGCTCGCTTACAAGTGATTTCTAAGGCTCTTGTGAAAATCATTGTTAGTCATCCCTATATTTAGCCTTGAGCTGAATCAATTTGATGGCTTCAAAGCAGAGAGAGAGAGGGAGAGAGGGAGGGAGAAACAGAGAGAATAGAAAGTGGGGGATGTTTTCATAAGGATGCACTTTTCCACAGTTTTCCCTTTAAGAAATAGCAATGCAGGCTCCAAAGGTGGTTGTGATTTTTGATAACAGATGTGGTCAAAAAAATTATTGAAAATCACACTTTATGTCTAACTGACCGTGCACTGACGAGCTACTTTCCCCATGATTTGACTCACATTACCATGGGAACAGCCTGTATCTTCAGAGAGGTGCTTCAGGAAAAATGCATCTGCAGCCTGTAGCTTCTGCCCAGCCCTGCCTTCCTCTGAGGACTGAGCCCATTTGTATAGTTATTCATCCAGGATCTTCCCTGGCCCTCAAAACCAGTCTCCTATTTCTACGGGTCAGGATACTTTGGGGGTCCTTGGATAGTTTGTAGGGGACGGTCATTTGGTGCAGGATCCTTAGGTCAGCAACTCCAGCACCAGCTGAGCTCATAGTAGAAGGATCTGATTCTAGTCCTTCTCTTCTTTTCTCACCTAAGAGTTCAGAGCCCAACCTGGCAAATATGTTCTAAATGGACAGACTTACAAAAATAGGAGCCCTTCCTCCTGCCCCACAGTCCACCCTTAGGTGTTCTCTCCTCCTCCCCACAGCACTTAACACCAGATCAGTGCCCCCTCAGGAAACCATCACAAAAAGCCAGAGGGGCTCCAGACTGTGCCCCTGGACTTCCCCATAACAAGGACCCCCTCTCAGGCCACTTGCCACACCTAGTCCTTCCACTGTGTTCTATACTAAGGATTAGAAAACTTATGAGGGAAATTGAAGAAGACATAAAAAATTGGAAAAATAGTCCATGCTCATGCATTGGAAGAATAAATATTGTTGAAATGTCAATACTACCCAAAGCAATCTACACATTCAATGCAATCCCAATCAAAATTGCACCAGCATTCTTCGCAAAGCTAGAACAAACTATCCTAAAATTTGTATTGAACCACAAAAAAACCCGAATAGCCAAAGTAATATTGAAGAAGAAAACCAAAACGGGAGGCATCACAATCCCAGACTTTAGCCTCTACTACAAAGTTGTAATCACCAAGACAGTATGGTATTGGCCCAAAAACAGACACATAGACCAATGGAATAGAATAGAGAACCCAGAATTGGACCCACAAATGTATGGCCAATTAATCTTTGACAAAGCAGGAAAGAATATCCAATGGAAAAAAGACGGCCTCTTTAACAGATGGTGCTGGGAGAACTGGACAGCAACATGCAGAAGAATGAAACTAGACCACTTTCTTACACCATACACAAAAATAAACTCAAAATGGATGAAGGACCTGAATGTGAGACAGGAAACCATCAAAACCCTAGAGGAGAAAGCAGTAAACAACCTCCTTAACCTCAGCCTCAGCAATTTCTTACTCGACACATCTCCAAAGACAAGGGAATCAAAAGCAAAAATGAACTATTGGGACCTCATCAAGATAAAAAGCTTCTGCACTGCAAAGGAAACAATCAAGAAAACTAATAGGCAACTGACAGAATGGGAAAAGATAGTTGCAAATAACATATTGAATAAAGGACTAGTATCCAAAATCTATAAGGAACTCACCAAACTCTACACCTGAAAAATAAATAATCCAGTGAAGAAATGGGCAGAAGACATGAACAGACACTTCTCCAAAGAGGACATCCAGATGGCCAAGAGACACATGAAACGATGCTCAGTATCACTTATCATCAGGGAAATACAAATCAAAACCATACTGAGATACCACCTCATGCGGGTCAGAGTGGCTAAAATGAATGAATCAGGAGACTATAGATGCTGGTGAGGATGTGGAGAAATGGGCACCCTCTTACACTGTTGGTGGAAATGTAAACTGGTGCAGCCCCTCTGGAAAACAGTGTGGAGGTTCCTCAAAAAATGAACAATAGAACTCCCCTATGACCCAGCAATAGCACTGCTGGGGATGTATCCAAGGGATACAGGAGTGCTGATGCATTGGGGCACATGTACCCCAATGTTCATAGCAGCACTTTCAATAATAGCCAACTCATGGAAAGAGCCTAAATGTCCATCAACTGATGAATGGATCAAGAAGATGTGGTTTAAGGGGACCATGGGAAGGGGAAGGGGGGGAAAAGAGTTAGGGAGAGGGAGGGAGGAAAATCATAAGAGACTCTTGAATACTGAGAACAAACTGAGGGCTGAAGAGGAGGGGGGAAAGGGGAAGGGGGGTGATGGTCATGGAGGGGGGCACTTGTGAGGAAGAGCACTGGGTGTTATATGGAAACGAATTTGACAATAAACTATAAAAAAAGGAAAAAATATGTTTGTACATGCACAGAAAATGTCTGAAAACATAAACCCTAATATTTGTCTCTGAAGAGTAGAGTTGGGTGAGAAGGGAATAAAGACCTTTACTTCTAAAAAAAAAAAAGAAGAAGAAGATGTGGTTTATATATACAATGGAATACTACATGGCAATGAGAAAGAATGAAATCTGGCCATTTGTAGCAACGTGGATGGAACTCGAGGGTGTTATGCTAAGTGAAATAAGTCAGGCAGAGAAAGACAGATACCATATGTTTTCACTCATAGGTGGGACAGGAGAAACTTAACAGAGGACCATAGGGAAGGGGAAGGGGGAAAATAGTTAAGGAGAGGGAGGGAGGCAAACCACAAGAGACTCTTAAATACTGAGAACAAACAGGTTTGATGGGGGTTGGGGGAGAGGGGAAAATAGGTGATGGGCATGGAGGAGGGCACTTGTTGGGATGAGCACTAAGTATTATATGGAAACCAACTTGACAATAAACTATATTTTAAAAAAAGACAAGTGCTAAAAAAATGAGTTGAGCAGTTGTTATAAGTTTGACTGCATACAAGATGCATCAGAAGGAGTTTAAATTCTCAGGTCCAGGTCTCACTCTCAGAACAAATAGAATGGGCCCTTGAACAACCTGGGGGTTAGGGGCATTGACACCCTTCCCCTCATACATGCAGTCAAAAATCTGTGTATAACTTTTGACTCCCCTAAAACTTAACTACTAATAGCCATTGTTGACTGGAAGCCTTACTGATACCATAAAGTCAATGAACACACATGTTGTGTAATATGTATTATATACTGTATTCTTATAATAAAGTAAACTAGAATAAAGAAAATGCTATTTAGGAAGTCATAAGGAAGAGAAAATACATGTATAGTACTGTACTGTATCAAAAAATCTGCATATAAGTGGACCCCCATGTTCTTCAAATCCATGTTGTTCAAGGATAAACTGTAAAGCAGTATGTCTAGGGGGCAGAGATTGGACTGCAGACATTTGTAAAGCCTCCAGGGGTTTTCCATGTGTGGCCAAGGATGACAGCTATTATGTTAGATGCAAAGATGAATGACTTTGTACTTCAAATTCCCACTCCCAAACACCCTCCTCTAAATCTGTGATTTTTGGCTTACTCCCAATCTCAGCAAACAGCATTTACACCATGTAAACAAGGCACTTCTATGGGGCCTTCTCTTGTTTCCACCTCACATCCCTCTCTAGACTGTGAAGCCCAGGGGGCAGGGATCATGTTTATATTGTTCACCCAGCACAAACCCACCACTTGATTATTATTTTGTTGGTGCACATCAGTGAGTGAGAGACACAGTTCTCACCAAAGAAATCACATCTAGTAACCTTGAAGACTTTCATCTTGGCCAGAGTCAGACTTGGGTTTCTAGATCTCCAAACCAGGCAGGCCAGTTGGTTGGAACAGTACCTTCTTCCTCCCTGAAAGGCTGATGTTTGCATGAGGCGGCTGAGCAGGGCCCTGCTCTCCGGGGTGCCGAGCCTTTGATTGGAATTTGTGATCATCACTGGTTGCTTCTTGGCTTGACACCCATTGGAAGTCCTTGAGTGGACCATGTTCAGGATTCTCAGAGTTTCTGCACTCCCGCAGCTTCAGAGCCAGTGGGCATTTCTTCTCTCACCTACTCTGTCTCTACTGTGTTACCTATGATGTCCTTTCTCCCTATGAGGTCCCTCAAAGGTAGTGGTTATTGGCTCTAGCCACTTATTGGAATCACCTGGGAAGCTGTGAAATGTCTCAACACCCAGCCTACAGACTGTTTACATCAGAGTGTCTGGGGCAATGTTCAGGCATCTGTAGCTATTAAAGCTCCTCCAGGTGGTTTCAGAGCAGCCAAGGCTCAGCCTCAGTAGGCTTTCAGATCTCAAACATGGGCATTTTTAAAGCTTCTCAGAGTATGTGAGGGACTAAGAGAAAGGTCCTCAGTGCTGATGGTGAGATCTAAAGGTGTGCTGCATAATTCACTTCCTCAGAGGAGGAGCTTGACCTGGGGTGGGAGTCTCTGGGTCAGCAGTTGGACAAAGGCTTCATAGCATATCCTGGAAAGGGGAGAAGTTCTGGAGCCATAGTTCTACTACAGGAGTAGGCATGGAGGAGAGACAGTCTGCTGTCTGTTCTTCCCACCTGATAACTTGGAAAGCTTAAGGGTTTAGGGCAGAGAAAGAGCTGTTTGGTTGAAAACCCCATCTTTCTTGCCTCCTGGGTGAAGTGACTGCCTAGGCCAGTACCATGCATCTCTCCCTTCAGGGGAGGCCGAGGGACAGATAGCTGTGGATATTTGGCTGAGCACCATTACCAAGTGTTTCTGCCTTCCCAGCATCTATTCCCCTTGAATTGAAAATAGACCCCCATCTTTACTTCGAAGACACACTTCTTCCCTGTTCAGGCCATGTGGCTCACGTGTGTTACCCACCCTCCTTCCTGACCCCCTGGAAGTAAGAACTTGACCTAGACATGGCCATGAGATTTGTCCAGAGGTGAACATGATATCTGAGCCAGGCCAGTGAGATTCAGTTCTGGACCTTTGGTGGATTGATTAAAAACAGAAGTGTTCTTCCTGCTGGGATGGCTGAGAACATCAGGCAGAAACTTGGAATGCTGGCAGCCATCTTGACTCCACAAGGTGAGGGCCAGATTGTTTGCTCATGAAACAGAGCCAGAACTGAGTCCTAAGGACAGTGTGTCTGGATCCAGCTGTGTGTGGATCTACCATATGTCATTCGGTGGTAGGAATCAAAAAGCCACTTCCTTGCTAAGCCAGTCTGACTTGGGTTTCTGACATAGAGAACTGAAAAGGTTCTATATTCATCCCAGCATTGCTTCATATTAGCTATTTAATCTCTCTGGACCTCAGTTTTCTCATCCATCAAATGAGAGCTGTCTACTTCACATGGCCACTGAACATAAGACAACTTACATAAAGTGTGGGCAAAGGGTAGGTCCACAGTAAATGTTAGCTTCCTTCCCCTGATTCCAAATATAAAACTAAAATCTGGATCTAAGATCTGATGAGAATTAAGATATAAAAATATAACCAAGTGGACCTTGCCTCAGGAAATAGAATATAAGTTGGCCCAAAAAGTTCAATCAGTAAGAATCAGAAAAAATCAAATCCCAGTTAGAAAATTAGCAAATGTATTTCTATTATAAAGAAATTCCCACAACTTAAAATCATAGGTAGAATGCATTGATCCTGTCAATTACCCAGTCTTTTGAACAGAGATGCCAGTGAACTTCACCTGCAGGGTGAAGAATTGGGGCTAAGAGGTGGAGGGGAAAGGAGGACTTCATTTCAGTCCTTTTCCCACAGGCTCTTTATTTGCTAGTGTTGGTGTTTTCTTGTTGCTATTGTTCCTATTATGTAATGTTTCTTTATCTCAAAAGTACTTATCAGTTTCTCTGGAAATTTATACAGATATCAAGAACAAAATCGATCAACTCTAGCTGGAAAAATATCAATTTTAAAGGCAGAATTTTGAATTCATGAAAACTTTTGAACTGAGCTTAACTAGAGATCTGAGGCTTCAGTCATTAACGGAGTGGAGGCTCAAAATGTCATTTGCCTCTTCTCAGAGTCACAGAGCTAGTATGTGGTGTGGGAGAATTTAAATCCCATCATGTGGAACCTGAATCCTTCTAGCTGGGTCTTCTGAAGAATGCCCTGAGAAAGGTACTGGTTCTGTGTTGAAAACCCTGAGGCAGCTGGTGCTGGAGCCAGGTCAAGGCCATGTCCTGTGATGGCAGCGTGTGGTATTCTTTAGTATAAGGGCATTGTCTCCCAGGCCTGACAGGCTATGAGTCTGGACATGCTGCTGGAATGTGCAGTCCCTCTTAGAACAGGTCTTCTTTGGGAAGGGGAGGGCCTAGGTTAATAGCCAAGGAGGTACATGAGGCTGTATCATGTCATGGCCTAGCACTTGGGCTCTGGTGTTAGACTGGTTGAGTTTACATCCTCCTTGTACCACTTCTCCTTTCCAGCTATGTGATTTTGAACAAATTACTGGGACTTTCTCTGCCTCACATTGAGACAGGGAAACTGAAGGACTACGTAAGAATCTGATTTTTGCTCCTTTTCCTGCTTCTATCCTTGCTAGGACCTGCACCCCCACTTTACACATGCCTTGTAATGCAAATGGAATATGTCCTCCTTGTAAGGGACAGGAGTTAATGATTTCTCTAGAAGAGATAATACCTAAAGAAGGACCAGGTGAGAATGACCAGAGGAAGCCAACATATGAGTATTCCAGACCACAAGTACTAGACATCTGCAACACCAAGGCCTCCTGGCTCCAAGAAATAACACCTGGGCCCTTGTCTGTGTTCTAACCAGTTCCTGGATGCCTGAGGGGACACATACACCAGACTACTATCCTCATTAAAACTCCAGAACCCAAACAAAGACAAGACTCGTGCTTCTTTCCTTTCTGAGTCTCCCAGACACTCCATTTGTATCTGCTCTCTCTATATCTTCAGTCAATTCTTACCACCTCCTGCTGGCTCACGTTTGATTTCCATCCTGCATTAAGCCATGGACCCTCTTGGCTGGTCCTGGGGCACCCCCTCTGGGTCTCCCAGACCGAGGCTGCTGGTATCAACAGCAACTTGTGACATGGGGGTAGGACTTAGTACAGTGTTTGGCATATAGTATGTGCCCAGTGAAAGTAAGCTCATCTGATTAGTTGAAGTCAATTAAGCAGTCATGTATTGTGGATGTACTATGTGTCATGACCTGTGTCAGGGCATAAGAAACTCAGCAAGGGTCAGGGAAGACATGGTCTGCTCTCATGGAAAGCAGCAAGAAAGGCAGGTGGGGAACACTGACATTTAGTAAGACACAAGTATGGTGAGTGTGATGAGAGGGAAAATGCTGGATGCTGTGCCACCCCCTTCCCAGGCTGGAGGCCAGTGCAGGCCTCCCGGGGGTAGGGGGTGTTTGAGGGGAAGCAGGAAGGAGGAGTCTGGGTCCTTGGAGGAGTGAGGACTGGAAGCACATACACAGGTACTGGGTGTATGTTCAGCAGAGGGGAAGGAGGACAGTGGTCCTTAGCAATTCTGGGCCCAGCTGGGGTCTCTTGTCTTCAGAAAAGTACAGAGCTCACACAGGGTAGTCTCTCAACAGCCCCCACCAGTGAGGTTTACATTCCACTCCTGGCAAGGCTCTCAAGTGTCTGAGTTTTCTGTTGCTCACAAAGCAAAGGTTTTTTATTTATTATGGATAAGTGATGTTCTGTGTGATGTAGCAGGCCCATCTGACACTTCCCTGAGTGGGGCGTGCAGGTCAGGACTTCCCTCATTTGTGTATTTCTTGAAGGCAGGTTATCTGCATTTTTATCTTTGAAAAGCATCTTCAGAGAGTTTACTAAGAGGAGAGGCTTGTAGTCATCCATTCAGGAAGCTATCAGGGGGCATTCTAGGGTGTGTGTGTGTGTGTGTGTGAGAGAGAGAGAGAGAGAGAGAGAGAAAGAGACAACCACAGCAAATGCCGTGGGTCCCCATGCTTGGTCATGGGCCTGGCCTACTTTAATTACTGGAGGGTCTGCAGCCAGAGCATGCAAGTGGCTCTCAAGTGGTCCTTGCAGCTGAACATCAAGGAAACCTTGGACCTGGTAGGGGCACACCTCCTGCAGTTATTTACAAGACACCCAATTAAATTCAGCCCATCTCCTCCCTAGGCCTGGCTCTGAGGTTGCCTGATGACTCAAGACTGGGGTCTGATGAAGGGGAAGAAACCCCCAAAGACCAAGGCTCTGAGAGGAATCCCAGAATTAATGAGAGGACTCCTTTGGACTTTTCTTCTCTGTGCTTTAGTTTCCTCATATGTTAAAAAAAAAAAAAAAGACTAATAGTAGGGACCATCCCCAGAGCAACAGAGCTATGGAATCCATGAGAGGAGGTTCTTTAATGTTGGAGGAAATAGGGAATGAACTGAATTTATACTTGAGCTTTCTAAATTTCTGACAGCAAATTTTGTCTTGATTTACACACTGCTGCTTTTAGCATCAGATTTAGCTCTCCTACCTGACCTAGAACATTTGTGATTTACAAATTGGAAAATAAATGGGTTTGCATCCTGAGATTGTCTTACAACCACTCCAATAAATTTTTCATCACTGGCTCTTAGCCACTTCCCTTGCATTTGGCTGCTCTGTGAGTTATAGGTGAGTAAATCCTATTCTATAGAGCTCTGTTTCTGCAGATACATTCTGCTCATTTGTCTCTCCTGAAGATATGGGCTTATGCATTTTGTTAGAATTAGCAGAAGAGTGTGTGGTCTGCTCAGCAGATCAGACTTTCTTGCTAGAAGCCCTCCTTCCCCAGAATGCTGAGCGCCTTCCTCCCATGCCCTACTCCATTGGTCTTCATCTCATCCCCCACAAGCCCCTTCCAGCTTGTCTTTCATCTTCTGGCAGCTGAATGCCATGCTGTAATTGCTGCTCTAGCAGAAGCCTACTCTGCAGCATTTCCTGGGGGTGAATTCCAGCCTGAAGGGGCTTTGCTTCTGCCTTTGAGATCAGCAGGTTCAGTGGGTAGCCATCTGGGTGCACACACAACTCCTTCCCCTAAATAATTTCCAAGATCTGAGCTTTCCAACATTTGTAACTTTAAACTTCAATCCAACTGGGGGTGGGGAGGAGGCCTCAGAAGATGACTTTGAAATGCACATCTCACTCCTGCCAAGGGTCTCCATTAGCCCACCACCACTGCTTGCATTATCAGGGAGGTTGGTGGGCCATGGGCTCAGAATAGGAAAGCAAAAATATTGGCTCTACTGGATTGAATAACATCCCTTAAGAATTCTTGCCCTTCCCAGATTCTCATTGCTGATGTTGTCATAGTTGATGTAATTAGTTAAGATGAGGTCATACTGCAGTAGGATGGGCTCTTAATGCAATATAACTGATGTCCTTATAAAAAGAGAAGAGAGACACAGAGACAGACACACAGGGAAGACGATGTGAGGGCTTACAGGGAAAATGCCATGTGGCTATGGAGGCAGGGATTGGAGTGATAAAGATGAAAGCCAAGGAGCACTAGGGATTACCTACAACCACCAGACACTAGGAGAGAGGCACGGAGCACATTCTCCCTTTGGACCACAAGAAAGAGCTGGCTGGTGCACACCTTTATTGTGGACTTCTGGCCACCTGAACTGTGAGAGAATAGATTTCTATTGGCTTAAGTGACCAGATTGTTGTACTTTGTTATGGCAACCCTAGGAAATTAATACACTGGCACTTTTGGATAAGTGGGAAGATGGGCATGAGCCAGAGTGGCTGAGATTTTTCACTGCAGACCTGAATGCAAAAACTTCCTCTTGTGCTCCTTTGTCTGGGAGCTGCTGGGGCTATTGAACAAGGTGGGAGTGGACTAGGTTAGGGTTTCTCAGATGTGGGTCTTCATCCATTGGTGGGTTGCAAAATAGGCCTTCATTTAACAAAACAAAACAAATGAAGCAAAACAAAACAAAATAAAATAGAATTGTGTAGCAAAGAAAGAAAACAATTCTGGTGTAATACAAATAGTGCATTTGCTTCCAATATATGTGTTTGTGATGCTTTCTATACATGTTTAAAAATATATGGGTTGTGGTCCAAAAAGCTTGAAAAAACTTGTATCAGGTAGAGCTTATATCTTTTCATCTTCACACAAATTCTTTAAAACATGTAGTATTATCCCAAATTTTGTGAGTCAGAAAAGTACAGCTCAGAGCTTACATAGCTTATCTATAAAGAAGCGGTAAAGCTGGGAACTGAATGCAGAACTGTCCCATATTTGCATTTTCTCCCAAGCCCACACTGCTGCCACCCAGCTCTAAGAGCTGAATTGGAACTAAACAGATCTTTGGCCTGGGACTAAAGTGATGACCAAGGTGCTATGCTGTGTTCTTTTCCCAGTTCCCCAAAGGTTGATGGAGATGCCAGTGGTCAAGGTGGCTGAGCAAGCTGCTGCTCATTGTCCCTGGAACCAGGAAATCTGTCACTCCAGGCACAACTCAATGGATTTAGCTTAACCTCCAGACCTCAACTATAAAGAGACCCAAAGGGAGTTTAATAGTTTGCTTTGGGTCCAGGGGAGTGAGCTCATGTGCAACCTCTCTTGAACCCCTGACCTTGGCATTGGTTGATTTTTGTACTAGGTCCCAAAGAGTTGGAAAGGAACATTTGCATTTTAAAAGAATCCCAGGAGGAGAAAATGCTCACCTCAAAAACTAAATAACAAATGGTAGGCTTTCAGGCATGATGTCTCCTTGTAGATAAGTTATTCTAGCTACCAACAATAGCCAGTCAATCTAGACCCACCCCCCCAAAAAAAAGAACTAAATTTTATTTAGTGCCCCATACACAGTTCCTGTACAAGTCCGTCTAAGTGAAGTTTAAGGATAGGATGTTTGGAATAGAGCAGCAGTGGATACATTTAGGAATGCGTGACCCAAATCTTTTAACATTAACATCTATTAGGATCATTCTTACCCTAAGTCATAGCCATTTATGTGTTTCTGCTCCTCCTAGTGACAACAAATGAAGAGATTACTTCTGTATAACTGTATTTATTGGAGGGAGTCTTAGAAAGAAGAGGCCATTAAATATTTACTTTAGGTGATAGGGCCAGACCTTCACTGGCCCAAGGAGTTGGCCCTCTTGCACTGAATGGAGCTCAAGCAGGATATATCAACTTTCTGACTGGAGGGCAAAAGCCACACAATCCAGACACCCTCTGGTTCACTTCCTCTGTGAAGTTCTAATAAAATGAAGTGATTCCCACCCACCCCCCGCCCCCACCCAAGATTAGAAGGCTGCTGTGTTCGTCTCTTGAGGCTTACCAAAGAAGATTGGATGGGGTTTGGGTGGTGATATGCGGAGCCAGGGTCACCAACCTGGCAAGGTAGAATAAGCGTTGTTTCTAAAAATGCCATCAAAATGGCCACCTCTGCATGTAATCACTTTGATACCTCAGTGCTCTTTAGCTGTTCCATCTTCTACCAGAGTAGTTGGTTAGAGTCTCAATAAGGTACAATAACTCTAAATGCTACATTGCTGTAAATGGTTTCAAAATCCTCTGAAAGCACTAACCTCTTCCTAGATACCAAAATTACTATGCAGGGAGGTGCATTTGTACCATACTTCATAAGTACAAAGTGTCTTCATATGCATTTGCATGAAGATAGGGAAGGAATTACTATTTTTTATCTTATTTATTCTATTTGTGTTACTTTAAATTCACCTCCTATGAAATGTACAGATCTGAAGTGCACAGTTAAATAACTTGAAGTATATAATTCTGTAACTAACACTCCTAAGTAACGTTGGGTTTGTCTTTGTAGTCAAGCATGCATTTCCTCACCCACAAGGAGCACCATTTATCCCCCACACTTTGGTTTTGCTGGTTCAAGATCTTCATATAAATGTAATCATACAAGATGTTCTCTTTTGTGCTTGGCTTCTTTTGTTCAGTATAATGTTTTAGAAATTCATGTTTGTTGCTAAGTGTACTAGTTGTTCTTTTTATTGCTGAGTTGTATTCTTCATATGGATATTCTATAATTTGTTTACCCATCACATGGATATCTCAATTGTTTCTAGTTTTTGGCTAAAATGAACGAAACTATTATGAACATTTTGTCAGGTATTTTTTGTGGACCTATGCTTTTGATTTCTGTTGGCATAATACCTAGGAATGAAATATGCTGGGTTATAAGAGAAATACATGTTTAGTTTTTATAAGAAACTGCCAAAGAATTTTCCAAAGGGGCTTTATTATTTTACACTCCCACCAGTTATGAATGAAAGTTTCAGTTGCTCCACATTCTACCGTATTTGCTCCATATTCTCACTATATTCTCTCTCAATATTTGGTATTGTCAGACTTCTAACATTATAGTCATTGTAGTGAGTAGTAGTGGTATCTCATTTTGGTTTAATTTGCATTTCTGTGGTTACTTATGACGTTGAACAGTTTTTCATGTGCTTGTTGACCATTTGTATATCTTTATTTGTAAAGTATCTGTTCAGACTTTTGCTTGTTTTTTTTTTTAACTGAGTTCACTTTTTAAAAAATCCCGAGTCATAAGAAATTTTTAACATGTATATATAATATATATACAGCACTTCTGTCAGATGTAATTATTGGGAATATTTTCTCTAATCTATGGTGGTTTTGGAGGAGTTTTTGATTTTGATGAAATTCAATTTAAAAATATTTTTGCCTACTCCCATGGTCATGATGATGTTCTTTCATGTTTTATTCCAGAAGTTTTATAGTTTTAGCATTAACATTTAGATCTGCAACCCATTTTGAATTGATTTTTGTGTATGATTGGGGTAGCAATAAAGGTTATTTGTGTGTGTGTGTGTGTGTGTGTGTGTGTGTGAATATTCAATTTTAGCACCATTAATTAAAAAACAATTCCTTTCCTCATTGAGTTGTTTTAGTTCTTTTGTTACAAATCAGTTAACCAAATATGTGTCTGTCAGTATCTGGATTATATTCTGTCTCATTCACATATTTGCCAATTTGTATATAAATATCATACCTTTATGATTCTGTAGCTTTACAGTATGTACTGAAATCAGGTAATGCACATCTTGCATCTTGTTCTTTCTGAAAATTGCTTTGACTATTTTAGGCCCTTCTTATTTCCATATAAATTATAGATTGGTTTATCAATTTCTACCCACCCCCCAAAAGCTTGCTGGATTAGGAAGAATCAACATCTCAATAATTTTGAGTCTTCCTATCCATGAGCATATTATTTTACCCCACTATTTAGGTCCACTTTAATTTCTCTCAGTAATGTTTGAAGATTTCAGTGTGGAGGTCTTATGCGTGCATATTTTGTTCAAATTATGTTGAATCACTTTTATTTCATATGCTATTGTTAAATGAATTTATTTAAATTTCATTTTCCAATTGCTTATGTTAGTACATAAAAACAAAAATAGATTTTTATATATTGACCGTTTATCCTGTGATCTCACTAAATGCACTTATTCTGGTAGCTTTTCTGATGATTTCTTTGTATTTTCTATATACATAATCATGGTACCTGCAAAATAAAGACAGTTCAAACTTAAGGTCTTCTCTTTGAATTTTTATGTCTTTTTTTGTTTGTTTGCTTCATTCTGTTAGCTGAGAGATCCCTTCCAATGCAAGTTTGAATAGAAACAGGGAGAGCACATATTTTTTCTTATTCCCAGTCTTAGGGAAAGTGTTTAATCTTTCACTATTAAGCATAGTATTAACCAGAGTTTTCCCATAGATGCTTTTTATCAGGCTAAGAAGTTCCCTTCTATTCCTACTTTGCTCAAAGTTTTCTTGTTTATCATTAATGGATGTTGAATATTGTCAAATGTTTTTTTTCTGCATTTATTCAATGAGTTTGTTATTTTTTTGATGTGTTAATGTGTTAAAGTACATTCAAATTAACCTTGAATTTCTGAGATAAAACCCACTTGGTCATGATGTATTATCATTTTGTATGTTGCTGAATTCTTTTTTTTTTTTTAATTAACTTTATAGTTTATCGTCAGGTTGGTTTCCATATAACACCCAGTGCTCTTCCCCACAAATGTCCTCCACCATGACCATCACCCCCCTTCCCCTTCCCCCACCTTCTGCCCTCAGTTTGTTTTCAGTATTCAAGAATCTCTCGTGCTTTGTCTCCCTCCCTCTCCCTAACTCTTTTTCCTCCTTCCCCTCCCCATGGTCCTCTGTTAGGTTTCTCCTGATAGACCTATGAGTGAAAACATATGGTATCTGTCCTTCTCCGACTGATTTATTTCGCTTAGCATGACACCCTTGAGGTCCAACCACTTTGCTACGAATGGCCAGATTTCATTCTTTCTCATTGCCATGTAGTATTCCATTGGTAGATAAACCACATCTTCCTAATCCATTCATCAGTTGATGGACATTTAGGCTCTTTCCATGATTTGGCTATTGTTGAAAGTGCCGCTACGAACATTGGGGTACATGTGCCCCTATGCATCAGCATTTCTGTATCCCTTAGGTAAATTCCTAGCAGTGCTATTGCTGGGTCATAGGGGAGTTTTATTGATAGTTTTTTGAGGAACCTCCACACCATTTTCCAGAGCGGCTGTACCAGTTTACATTCCCACCAACAGTGTAGGAGGGTGCCCATTTCTCCACATCCTCGCCAGCATCTATAGTCTCTTGAGTTGTTCATTTTAGCCACTCTGACTGGCTTGAGGTGGTATCTCAGTGTGGTTTTGATTTGTATTTCCCTGATGATGTTGCTGAATTCTATTTGCTCATATTTTCTTAGGGATTTTTGTTGCTATGTGTACAAGTAATTTTTCTTTTTATGTGGCATACTTGTCAGCCTTCAGTATCTACATAAGTTGAGCTAGGAAGTGTTTACCCTTTATTTTATGGAATACAAAATTTGTGTAAGATTGGTATTATTGCATCCTCAGATGCTTTATATAGTTTATCACTGTTTCCTTTGAGGGAAGGTTTTTAGTTACAAGTTCAATTTCTGTACCAAGTAGGGGAAATTTTATATTTTTTACTTCTTAGTTCAGTTTATTATATCTGTCTTTCAAGGAGTTTATTTATTTTATATAAGCTGTTGTATTTATTGGTATAAAATTTTCATGATATTCCTATATTATAATCTTTTTACTATCTGTAATGTTTGTAGTGATGGTTCCACTTATATTTCTGATATTTGCAATTTCTCCCCCTCTCTCTATTAGTATGGTAATAGAGTTATCAATTTTATCAATATTTTCAAAAAATAACTTTTGATTTCATTGATTTCCTCTATTGTTTGTTCTCTTTCATTATTTTCCTCTATTGTTTTTATCTTTTTCTTTCTACTTTGTCTCTGTCAGTTTGCTTTTTCCCCTCCTAACTCCCTAGGGTGGTATATCATTAGTTTTAAATCTACTCTTCTTGAGGCACCTGGGTGGCTCAGTCGGTTAAGCATCCAACTTTGGCTCAGGTCATCATCCCGTGGTTCGTGGTTTCGAGCCCTATGTCGGGCTCGGTGCTGACAGCTCAGAGCCTGGAGCCTGTTTTGATTCTGTGTCTCCCTCTCTCTGTGCTCCTCCCTTGCTCTTGCTCTGTCTCTCTCTCTCAAAAATAAATAAACATTAAAAAAAACTGTTTAAGTCTTCTTTTCTTATATAATCATTAAAACTATATATTTCCCCTCTAACCACTCCTTTGGTTGCATTCAACAAATTTTAATATGTAGTATTTTTTGTCATTGAGTTAAAAATATTTCTCATTTCTTCTGTGATTTCTTCTCTGGCTCATAGAATATTTAGAAATGAATAGCCAATTTCTAAATATTTAGAGAGTTCTAAGAATTTATTATTATTGACTTCTAATTTAATTCCATTGTGGTCAATGATGATGCTTCTTATGATTTCAGTGCTTTAATATCTATCTTGGTAAATGATCCATTTGTGCCTGAAATGAGTGTGTATTGGTGTTGGATATTGTGTCCTACAGATGCCAATAAGTGGATTGTTATTGTTCTGTAAATGCCAATTAAGTTGGCAGGTATCTTTTTGTCTACTTTTTCTTTTAATTACCTAGAGGACTATAAACATATTTAAGTATAATTGTGGATTTGTCTGTTTCTGTCCTTAGTTCTGTCACTTTTTCTCTGAATGTATTCTGAAGCTCTTTTAGTAAAAGCACATGCGTTGATGAATTGGCCTTTTATCATTATGAAATGTTCCTCATTCTCTGTGGTAATATCCCTTGAAACCTATCTTGACATATTAATATAGCTACTCAAGCTTTCTTATAGTTAGTGTTTGCATATCTTTCCCTTTCTTTTAACTTCTCTGTGTCTTTATTTTAAAAATGTGTATCTTATAAATAGTGTATAGTTGAATCTTGTATTTTTAGCTAGTCTGACAGGCTCTACTTATTGACTGAAATGTTGGTTAACTTTGCTATTTGGTTTCTATTTGTCCTATCTGTTCCCTGGTCATTTGTTCTTCTTTATTCTCTTCGTTTGAATTAATTGAACAGTTTTCAGTATACTAATACATCTCTATTGACTTTGGGTTTTGTAGTGGTTACTCTAGTGATTAAAATATGCATTCTTCATTTATTGTAGTCTATCTTGTTAATATTTTGTAATTTCATGTAATATATAAAAATCCTACAATAATATTCCCTTATTTCTGTTCCACCCTTGTGCTATTTTTACAACAGTTAAATTTTAAATATGTTATAGGTCCCATAGTGTATTCTTAATATTTTTGTTCTCAAAAGTCATTTTCTTCAAAGAAATTAAGAAACAAAAAAATTACATTTACCATTTCTTTTTATTATTTTGTATAGATTTTGGATCTCATCTGTTTTCATTTACCTTTAGTCAGATGAACTTCCTGTAATATTTCTGATGGTACACTGTTAATGAATTCTTTCAGTCTCTGTTTAGTTTGAATATGTTACAGTTTTACTTTTTTAGGATATATTTACTAATAGAATTTTAGGTTGGCAGTTTTTTCTTCAGCATTTCAAAGATGCCATTATCTTTGTAGTTATTGTTTTGTATCAATGTGCCTTTTTTATCTGCTTGGTTTTAAAATTTTCTATCATTGGTGTTCAGAAGTTTTAATAACTTATGCCATGATGTAGTCTTCATTTATTTATAAGACTCAGGATTTGTTGAGCTTGTTGAATTTGGACTTATTGGGTTGATACATTTCATCAAATTTGGAAAATTTTCTGATTTTATGTTTTCTGTTTTGGGGACTGTAATATCTCTTGCCTCTCCTTCTCAGTCTACAGTTATGCTCATTGGAAATGTATGCCATTTCTTTGTTGAAAGCCCTATCTGTTTGCTTATTATATCTACATTTTCCTTATAAATCTTTGAATATATTTAACAGTTAAATTTCTTGTCTGCTAATCCCATTATCTGTGTCATCTCTATGTTTGCTTCTATTGAATGTTATTTTCCTAGTATTAGGACATATTTCTTATTTCTTTATTTGTCTAGTAACTTTTGATTGCATGCTGTACATTAAGTGTATACAATATTATTGAGGGCCCAAATTATATTTTCTTTCTTTAAAGAGTGTTGCTGGGGTTTTTTTTGTTTGTTTTTTGTCAGGCAATTAATTTACTGACAGCATGGCTTAGTTTTAGAATTTGGTATGACAAACTAAGAGTTGGTAGGATAAGAATAAGTAGCTCTTAATTTAGGGCATGGCTTCTCTGGGATCTTAACTGAATGCATAGGATACTCAGTGCAGTTTCTCCCCTCTGGCAAGTTGGAGACCCAGCATTTACCAGCACTGTGCCATCTCTGAAATCTCCACTAAGTTCTCAGCCCCCAGTAGGTGTTCTCTGCCAGACTTTTTGAAGTCTGGCCTGTGTATATGTAGCATTTGTCCATGCATTCAAGAGGTCTATTATGCATATTTCTGGGATTATTTTTCTGCATAGCTTCCTCTTCTTGGTATCCTGTCTCTCAAATTCTGTCTGCCTCATCAACACCGAACTCTTATCTTCTTCCTCCATCCAATGAGAACACTACTCTGTATTTCAGTTCCACTTCCATGCCATGATTTACAAAGTGTTCTCAGGCAGAAAACTAGCATAAATGTGAAGTTACATGTTCTTCTTCTCTCAAGGGCCACAGCTCTGCACTGTTATCCAATGGCTGAAAGCAGTTGTTTCATTTTTTTTTTCAGGTTTCATAGGGCTAATGGTAAGAAAATAAATCTGATACCCAATATTGCATCATAGGCTGATCCAGAAGCCTCCACTAGTCCCCATTTTACAGATGGGAGCATAGACACATGAACTTCATATGTTTTTACCCAATGAAGGTCACTCAAGCTGCAACTGTCAGAATCCTGAAAAGAGCCCTGATTTTTACCTCTATTTGTAAATCTCTTGACCACATTTCACCTTATATCAGAACATAGCAGTTCAGGCAGTGGGAGCCTCTGTTATTGTTCCTGGTATGTGCTGTGCTAGTGCTTCAGTCTTTTGGAGACTGGATGGCCAAGTGTACAGGTAGGGTTTGGATCTGGTAAGCCTGGATTGCAATCAGATTTTCTGTGTACAAACTGATTGACCTTAGCCAAAGCTCTTCACATTCATCCCCTTATTTCCTTATCTATATAAAGAGGACAAAAACCACTCACCTTTGTGAGGGATATACAGAAATCAAATGTTCAGAGCTCAGCACTGTGTCTGGCATGGAGACATGCTCTGTATGAGCCAACCCCAATTAGATTCTGTAAATTGGGGGTTGGCAACTAACAAATGCTGTTCTATCTCTTTCCATCCACATGGCAAGCCTGAGTTGTTTTGTTTATGAAAGCATTTTGAGGCAACAGCCCTTGGTGAGTCCCAGGTGTTATTAATATCTCTGAATCACTATGCAGTTCTATAAATACCTTTCCTTCCTCTAGCTATGTTATTTTTTCCCCTTATCTCACTAAAATGTATGTCAGCAATAAAGTTATGAATTACCAGCTCCTTTATTCTCTGTTCTGTAATTAAGGAAGCACTAGGTAAGAGCACTTGCTGAGGAAAGGAGTGGGGCTAGGTTAGTGGTGCAGGCAGGGTGAATGCTGGAGGCTGTCTACTGATAGGCACTACCATGAGAGTCCACTGTGGAAGCAACTCAGCTTAGAGGAGCAGAGTTGGCTACTCAAGGGCTAAAGGGTGTTACCAGTCTCAGCCCATGAGAATTCTCTTTGTTAATTAGACTTTTAGTCTTGTCAAAAGCCAGTTTCCCAACCTGGCAAGCACTTTGTTTTAAGTCTTAGCATTTCATTAGCATCTCTTTTTGCTTATGCATGCCTACTAAAATCAACCAGCCATCCCTTTCATTTGTACCCTATGCTCATTATTTTAAGTTGGGGAAGGGAGATCTTCAGCAGAATTTGATCCTTTACAGATATCCAACTGCTTAGGTCCAAGGGCAGGAAATCTTATAAAACTACTCTACTTCAAGTCCCACTGATTTTTAAAATCATCATGAAAACAATGAAAACATTGAACAATGAAAACATCATGAAAAATTCTGTTAGGGAGCATAGTTAAAACATAAACATAGGAAAAAATATATAGTTTCTGATTTAAACACACACACACACACACACACACACACACATACACTTCAGTTGTTTTCTTTGATCAACAATTATTCCCAGGTTCTTAGAAAGAGAGAACTGTAGCCATTAAAGGAAATTGTAGAGAGAAATAACCTTCCTTGGGGGAGGTGTTTGAACATGGGAGGCTTTGGAATTAAACAGACATGAGTTGTGATCCAACTCTGCCCTCCTCACATGTTTATTGCAAGGACATGAAGGCCCAGAGAACCTATGGGAGAGCCAGGGGTTGGACCCTGTCAAGCTGGCTTAAGTAGTTACACTTAGCTACTTCACTATGCTGAGAACTTAAAAGCAAGTAAGAAAACCGTCTATAAAATCTGAGCCACACAGACCTTTCTTTTGTCTTATTGACCTTGCTTTGCTAAGCAAGTGTAAGGAGACAGAACAGTAAATGTGTCAGCTCCAGAATGTGACAATATAGCCCTTGTAAAGAAGTTATTTGATTTATCCCAGCCCTGAAACTAGGGAGGACCCTTTACATGGGAACAGGGTTATGTTCCAACTGGGCAGAAATTGTCTGAATAAGAAAATAATGCAAAAGACATGAGCTAGGAACTTGCAAAATGGCACAATGAGGACCTCAGTGGGCCCTCTTTTAAACAAGACCATCATTTAACTGGATACTTTTTTTCATTTTTTTAAATGCTTATTTGTTTTTGAGAGAGAGATACAGACAGAGCGCAAGCAGGGGAGGGGCAGAGAGAGAGGGAGATACAGACTCCAAAGCAGGCTCCAGGCTCCTAGCTGTTAGCACAGAGCCCTAGGCGGGGCTCAAACTTACCAACCAAGAGATCATAACCTGAGCTGAAGATGGATGCTTAATCAATTGAACCACCCAGGTGCCCCTAACTGGAGAATATTTTAACACAACCTTAACAATTACCTAAAAGTCTCTGAAAACTGTCAAAAGGATATACAGAAGATGAAAAAACATTCATTCATTCATTCATTCAAAAAATCTACTAAATCCCAAGAATAAGTAAGATTCCATTCCTTGCTCCACCCCGCAACCTCTCTCCAGTTACCTCTTAGATGCTTTATCCAGACCAGCACAACCAATGAGATGGAGGCTTCCTCTCTCCCCAGATCTCCAGGTCTCCCCAATCTAGGGCTACAGTCTCACCCTGGGCAGGGAGTAGGGCAAACCGTTCTCATTTCTCACCTCCTCAAGTCCCATGTTGCAAGAGCTCTATTCCTGGCAGCTGTGGCCAATAGACCAACCAGTGTGCAGAAGCATCATGAGGAATTTAATCACAGCCTCTGACTAAATATTGACTGAACAGCAGACTTCTGTGATCCAGGGGCAACTTTTAGAAAGTCAGATAAAATAAAATCATACATACCGCTGGCAGTCTAGAAGACTGTGTGCATACCCAATGCTCTGCCCTCTCAGCTGTGATTTGGAAGAGACCATCCAAGCTGCTACTTTTTGGCTGAACCAAGGGCAAAACCACAAACTCCTTTGAACTGTGATAGCAGTCTCCATGTCACACACATAGTAAAGAATTAAAAAATATAACAGATAAAGAGAACTTAAGCAAAAACTTTGGCCAATAAAATGTTTTTGTGATAACCCAGAGCAATCCCTAGATAGGTAAGCTAAAAAGATAAAAACAAGGCAAAAAGTTGGAGCAGGGACACTAGAGGCTTCCTAGTGTATAGAAAATAGATGTCACAGAGTTAATTCAGCCAAGTCCCTACACAAATGAAAAAATGAACAAGCAAAGAAGGATAACATCAGCACCAGAGAGGGGAAGTGACAGGGACTTGCTATCCAGAGTCACATTATCTAAAATACCAAGTTTTGAGCAAAAAATTATGAGACTTGTAAATAGTTACAAGTCAATAAAACCTAGAGGACCCAGATTTCAACTTATTAGACAAAGATTTTAAATGAGCTATTATAAATATGCTTCTAAGAAAAATATTATAAATATTATTTCTAAGAAAGAAGGGAAATCATATCTAAGATATGATTAAAGGAGAATTTGACAACAATGTCTCACCAAAAATAGATTATCATAAAGAGATGGAAATTATTTTTTATGGAAATTTTGGAGTCGAGAAGTATAATAATGGAAATGAAAAATTCAGTGGTGGGGGCGCTCAATAGTAATTTGAGATGAAAGAAGAAAGAGTCAACAAATACAAAACAGACTATAGAGATTATGCACTGTGAACAACAGCTACTAAAAACATCTCAAATTTTATTAAGACCATGAATGTACACATGCACGAAGCTCAACAAACCACAAGTAGAATAAGCACACATTCACACCCAGACACATGATAGTCAAAATATTGAAAGCCAAAGATAAAGAGTATTCAAGTCAGCAAGAGGAAAATGACTCATCACACACAAGGGATCTTCAGTAAGCTTAACATCTGACTTCTTATCAGAAACCATTGAAGTCAGGAAGGTAGTATACAAAAAGAAAAAGAAAAGTGTTGACCAAGAGTCTTATAACCAGCAAAACTGCCTTTCAAAAATGAAGGCAAATTAAGACATTTCCCAGATAAAAACAGAAAATTCATTTCTAACAAATCTATGCTACAAGAAATACTAAAGAGATTCCTTAGGCTGAAAGCAAGTGATGCCATACTGTAATTCAAATTCACACAAAGACACATTGACACACAACCCCCGTCCCCCCCCCACACACACACCAAAGACCGCCTGTAATGGTGATTACTCAGGTAATGATAAAAGATAAAAATGAGGTCACAATGGATAGGCACCTTGAAACCCCATTCAGGCAATCTCTACTCTCTTTTCTTCAACTACCTCTTCTTCAAACCAGCCCCATTCTGGCATCCAGTCCCTTCCCAGTTTCATTCCCATCACCTAACAATCTCTATACCACTACATCATGTTCCTTAAGGTTTTTGGTCCTTGGTTCCAAAGGTTCCTCTTTATATAATTAATGTCCACATCCAAGGTCCTCCAACACCCAGGCTGAATATGCCTTGAGATCTTTGACTCTAAAATTTGTTCCCCTGACTTCAGCTCCCATATGTGGTCACACCCTGGAGCTTTCTTCACCAGGAGCTACCCCTCTGCTGGCATTTCTTCTGTCACTACAACCTCTTGGCTTTCTTCCTCCAAGTCTCACTGAACCTGTCTACCTTACTACCTTTAGCCCTCCTAGATACTAGTAAACTACTAATGTGGTTGTATCAGGAGAAGAAGCTCTGAGAAGTTGAGGTCCACTTTACAAATCTACATCCTACTTTCCTTGCCAGACCTTACTTCTTATCCACCACTTCATTCTAATGTCCACCTGATTTCTCACCTCAGTCTTGGCTGCCCCTTACCCTTGAATAAGAACACAGACTTTCTCTTTTTTTGGCTTGCCCTTTCACTGTATAGGGTTTTTGCATGCATCCTCTATTCATCCCCACATCCCACTCATTAGCCAGCCTTTCCATTTGGCCCCAGCTCAGCCCTGTTGGTCTGCATGGCTGGCCTCTTCTGCATCGTAGAATCAAGCAAAATCTACTCTTCTGTGTCCCACAGACCCCATTCCCTTGACCTTCCATCTATAGCTCCCTTAGCAGGTTCTCATTACTTTACTTTCCACACCATCCTTAATTGTCTTGCTTTCCCCTTTCTCCCACTTACTGGTCCAATACTTGACACACCCCTCTGTCACACGAGATAGCAGCTCTTCCTATCAAACCAGCGAAAATGTGTAGCTGTCTCATTGTATGCATTTGTGAGAGTGGGAACCCATGTGTGTCTGTGTGACAGACAGGAGTTTCCTGAGTTTCAGCAGGAGTTTCCGTTCCCAGGAAGGCACTGGGGTGGAGGGGGGTTTCACTTTCACAGTCCCTGATACAGGGAGAGAGAGCCCAGAAGCCTTGAGCTTAAACTCAGACTTAGGACTTTGGCCTAAGAATTTAAGCCTTTACGTGAAGAACAGAAACAATAAATCCTGGTGAGCAGGTGAAAGGTAGGCTCAGAGGCCAGCAACAGACATCTCTGAAGACCATAATTTCTTGGGGAGGGATTTGGGTATGGCAGATGGGCTCCTGCTGTCAGGAGGAAGAAATGCATGTGGACTCCTATTAGCATTGTTCACAGTGAATATCAGAATTGTTTTCTGGGGCTCCTGGGTGGTTCAGTCAGTTAAGCATCCAACTCTTAATCTCAGTTCAGGTCATGATCTCGCAGTTCATGAGATCGAGCCCCACATCAGGCTCTGTGCTGACAGCTCACAGCCTCCTTGGGATTCTCTCTCTCCTTCTCTCTCTCTCTCTCTCTCTTCCCCTCCCTCACTCATGCTCACTTGCTCTCTCTCAAAATAAATAAATAAACTTTAAAAAAAAAGAATTGTTTTCAAAGGGGTCCAAGCCAGCGATAAAGTGAGGTATGGATTTGGAGAGGGCCATTCTCTCCCCTTATCCCCTTATGCCAGGAGGACCTGGGAACAGGAGGCACTGGGAGCATCAGGGGACATTAGTGTCATCCATGACACTGAATTTTCATGGAGGGTACTGGCAGGCTTGGCCTTGGTGGGGCTTACCCAAGCAGCTGGAAACATGCAAACACACCCACAGGAACTAGAGTCTGGGAGGAAGGCAGATGCTGCTAGCACTGCAGAGGCTTCATCACTTTATTCTCATCCAGCTCCCTTCACTTTTGTCCATGTTTAACCTTTACACATACACATACACACACACACCTACCTGCATACCAATATACGCGTGTACACACCACATCTCACACATGCCCTCTGCCCTCAGTGGTCAGCCTCCTCTTGCATCTCTAGACTTTCCCACCCCCTGCTACATTGCCTCTCCTGCACACATAGTCCAGGCACTCCCATCCAGTCGCATCGCCTGTCAGTATTGCCTTTCTGATGGACTCTTGGCCATCCCTTTCCTTCTCTTTACTACATGTTTCCTGTAAGTTTTCTGCACTTCTTCTCTCCTCATCAACCACTGCAGTCTGCATTTTGACCTTAGACCACACCACACCCCCTGTAACACACCCTCAGCAAAACACAGCCAGCTCCAATCTCTTGGATGCAGGCTTATTTCCAGGAGTTTTACCATAATCAAATCCTTGGCAGCCCTTGACTGGCCACTCCATGCAACTCTGCTCTCCTTTGTGCCCCCAGGGCACTTCATCCTGGTCCTCTTTTTTCAACTGCTTTTTGCTCTTCCTCTGACTGGTCTGCAAATGGCACTACCCTCCCCAAACTCCATATAAAACCTCTCATCTCCTTTCCCTACAACCTCTACTTGAGAGCGTTTCTTCCCTCTTCCAGCTTGAAGTACAGTCAGAATCTCCATTCTCAAATGCAGCTGAGCTCTGGACACCAGATTTCCAACTACCCACTGGATCCACTGGACATCCCAATCTCTCTGGAGGTTAGGACTCTCCAGTGTGCAGTTTGGCGCACCAGTACTGCTTCCTAACCACAGCTGGGCTGAGCCACAGTGGAGCTCAGCCAAAACGAGACCAGAATTCTAACTTTTACAGAAAAAAATGTACCATGGCTAAAGGCTTTCAAACTTGTCCATTCTTTTCTCTAGGTAACTACATATTATATTACCACTAAATAGCATTCCACTCATAAAACTGATGGATTGATTAGATGCAGTGTTGCCTCTGTTGCATGTCAGCTCCGTGTTGTACAACCCTCTTCTTCCATGTTCAACAACAACTTGCTCACCTAAGCACTTCAGGCACATTGCTTCTCCCTGTCTGATACTGTTGATGGATAGCACACAGGAGAACCCAGTTACTTGATTTGGGGTTTATAGACCAGAGTGTCAGTCACAGGTGGATTATGGGTAGGCTTCAGCATGGGTGACATTACTGTCCAGCATCCTTGTGGAGTAAGGAATGGTTGGGATTTGGCTCTTGTTTTCTTGTTGGTGTCAGAGAGGGAAGGAAGGTAGAAATATATCTGTTACAAGTCACAGTGCCTCTGGCAAGAACCGCTGTAACAACAAAGGAAATGCATTTTCTCACCCCACTTGTTGGTGCATGATTTGTTTATTCATGGAGAGACAAGCACACAGTAGAACATAAAAAGTGAAAGCCTGCAAAAGAATTTTAAAGTGGTGTTTACACTGATGTTAAAGTTCAGTCTTGATGTCAAAGCAGGAAGACCAAATCATAAAAGTACATATTATGCTTTAGAAATAATAGAGCTGCTGCACAGGGAATGAAGGAAGAATAGGGGGATGGGGACAGAAAGATGCCGGGGCTGGCGGGGGTAGGGGTGGGGGCAAAGGGGGCAACTGTGGAAAGCAAGAATTTGGGCAGAGAGGGACTCTCTCTAAACCTGCAGCCCTCTTGAATTTCTTACTGGATCTACTGATTCTCTTTCCTTTTCTGTAAAATAGGGTTTGTAATGAAAAGAGAATTTTAAACCTCCTATAAGAATTTTTTCAGATATTTTGTCTGTGAGTAGACATGGTAGTGCCTGCAGCCCTCTGCTACCTTCAGGTTTGTGAACAGATCCAGTGCTGGGCCCACAGCTGGCTAACCACCAGGACCTACTGGAGAGAGAGCACACTTCAGTGTAGTAGTTCATCAAATTCAGGAACTGCTAGAAGCTGTCAGCAGCACAATAATTGCTCTTCTGGATGCTTCAAAATGAGGGAGAGGGCATCATCTAGTCAAAAGAATAAGAGAGGGGTAGTGATCAGCCATGGTCTCATGGATGAGCCAGGGGAGGAGGGGAAGCCATGTGCTCATGCTGGTCCTGGAGGCTGAGAGCCATTCTGGTCACTGCTTGATTCTGGCATCAGACAATCCTGAGCGGAATCTCCAGCTCTGCCAACACCTAGTTGGCAAGCCTGTGCAGGCACATAACCTCTCTAAGCCTTTCTCCTCTTCTCTAGAAAATGAAAATGACAAGGGAGGGGCACCTGGTGGCTCAGTCTGTTAAGCGTCTGACTTTAGCTCAGGTCATGAGTTCAAGCCCTGCATTGGGGTCCGTACTGACAGCTTGGAGCCTGGAGCCTGCTTTGGATTCTGTGTGTCCCTCTCTCTCTCCCCCTCCCCTGCTCACACTCCCTCTCTCAAAAATAAATAAACCCACCCAGCACCACCCACTGAAACACTCCAAATATGTGAGCCACTAGACCTTCCTTTTGGCATAAGCTACTTACATTGGTTTTCTGTCTTTTGCCACTAAAAAGCCCTGATTAAATGCATACCATCCTCCTACGCAGGGTGGAGAACATGAATAAGGGCACCTGACATTGAAATGACTTGTTGTCAATACTGATTATGCACCAAAGTCAACTATAGGGCTTTTAAAACAATACAGAGTCTAGATCCCATCATCCCCAGAGATTCCAATTCAATACAATTAGAGGGGGTCTGGGCATTCTTCTGTTTTAGTAAAGAAATAATGAGAAACTAGGTACATCCAGGAAAATCCAGAGCACTGGATCAGTCACTGTGGAAAGTCAGTCACTGTGAGGAGAAGGAAGCTTGGTGCTGTCAGGCTGACATCAGAATAAGGAATGTCACCCAGAGTCCTGTAAAGTGGTCAGAGATCACCTTTGTTTTACTTGGTGAGAATTAGGCTCTTTTGGTAATAATCATTATCTTCTATTTGATGTAAACAGATATTATATCATTTAATTTATTTTTTTAAGTTTATTTATTTTGAGAGAGTGAGAGGGCATGTGTGTGTGCACAGGGGAGGGGCAAAGAAAGGGAGAGAGAATCCAAACCAGGTCCCATGCCATCAGCAAGGAGCCCATGTGGGGCTCAAACCCATAAACCATGAGATTATGACCTAGCCAAAACCAGGAGTCAGACATTTGACCTATTGAGCCACCCAGGCACCCTTATAGCATTTTAATACTGTGAAACCATTTCCATCAACCTTTAATTCAGGTTCATGCTGTGTGTGACCGTGGTGACGTTCTCCCACTGATGTGGTCACCTCACACAGATATCAAGAATTGCAGGCAGTTCTTTTTTGTGAGATCCCACACTCAGCCCCTAGAAGAGATTGACAACCCATACTGAACCAGTGTGTATTGCCTTTCTCCATCCAGTGGAGACTTTTCTCAACCCCTAACTGGGCTCCTCTCTTCTTCAAAGGGCACTCTAACAGCAACTTTGTTTAGCCAAGACCCTTTCCATGTTTGAAGGAGAAAGAAGGAGAGTCCTCTTTGCTGTGACTCAGTATACTGTTTCAGTTCAGGCCTGTTTTGACTAGCTGGTGCTCTGAATAGTGGCGTATGGTATCCAGATTCTAGCCAGGACAGCTGGACTCGAGAACCCATGGTTATAACTCTGCACTCAATTCTGCTGTGTGGGGTTCCCCTTCCACATTAAGCAATTTTCTCAAACCAGCTGGGTGTCTTACAATTTAACCCAGTTCTGAAACCACCTGGAGATAGCATCAGATCCCATAGGTTAAAAACTCAGTCCCTTAAGACTGCCTTCCCACCCCATTTCGAGTTGTCCCTGTGCTTCTGACAGTCCAGCTATAGATTGGAAGTTCCAAGATTTCCTCCTTGGGTCCGATTAATTTGCTAGAGCAGCCAGCTCACAGAACTCAAAAGAAACATTTTTCTTACTAGATTACTGGCTCATTACAAAGGACATAATTCAGGAACAGCCAGGTGGAAGAGATACATAGGGCAAGATATTTGGGAAGGGACATGGAGCTTCTGTGCTCTCTGAGTGTACCACTGTCCCTGAGTCTCCACATTCACTAATCTGGCAGCTATCCCAGCTAGTCCTTTTAGATTTTTACGGAGGCTTCATCACACAGGCATGGTTGATGAAATCATTGGCCGTTGATCATTTCACTCAGTCTCCAGCCCCTCTCCTCCCCTGTGGTCCAGGGTTGGGATTGGAAAGCCCAAACCTCTGATCTCAGGTTTGGTTCCACTGGCAACCAGACCCCAACCTTAAGTGCTTCCAAAAGTCACCTCATTAATATAACAAAAGACACCTTTATGGCTCTTTTCCCTTAGGAAATTCCAAGCTCTTAGGAGCTTGGTTCAGAAATGGGGACAAAGACCAAATGTAGAGTTCTTATTATAAATCACAACATCACAATGGTCTTGATCACACCATTTCTCATTCTCATCGAATTCTACGCTCAGTGCCTTCTTCTGAACATCTCAGACTCCTTCAAGTTCATGAACTCATGAGTACAATTTACAGGGCACTGGCTGCAAGGGGAGTTTTCTCAAAACGGAGTCCAGGACTGTCAACACCCAGTCCCCTGGAGACACCTGGTTGGGAGGGCTGTGCCAGGGTTGGGGGCAGATTCGGTTTCCGAGTCCTTTGCCAGACCAGGAAAATCAGCTCCTCGTGGAGCTGGGGCCAGGAAGCTGCACGTCTGGCAGCTCCCAGGCCCTCCAAAGCACAAAGTTGAAGAATCTCCATGGTGGGTGGATCTGTGCCTCCTCTCTCTCTCCTCCCTTGTTAAATAGTGGAAATCAGACAACTGGGCCTGAGCGGGACACAGGGGGAAATAAGAACACCGCCTTGCCTCCCCCGGCACATCATCTATGAAGAAGTCTTGGATGAAAGGCAAGAAGGAAAAATGGTTCTTCTACCAAGGCTGGCATTTTAGAAAACCGTGTTTCAAACACCCTGAATTTTGAGGCCTGAAAATAGTTATTATTTTTGCCCTCATTACCTTCTTTCTCTATTTAAAATGTAATCATTGTCAGAAGAAAACTGCAGCTATGCACATCCCTGCCAAAGCTTCACACAATAGACACTAAAAATAGGGCTCTGCCTCCCAGCTCCGCAAAATTCTCCAAAATGAAATATATATATATATATATATATATATATATATTTCACATATACCTATTACTGGAGGTCTGTCCTGTGTCTACTGACATCCGTTTTCCCTTTTATTTTCCTAAAATAGCCTTCCCTTCTTTTCTGAATGACCTCCTTTTCCTGATTTGCACTAGTCAGGGCAGTGATGGCCTGGCCTGACCCCTTCAGTCACCCTTCTTGGGTTTCTCTTTCAATTCACTATCCAGTCACCCCTGGGGACAGTGCCGATCGATCTGGAACCTTCTTGGCAGACTTCAGACTTGCCAGCAGCTGTAATGACACCACCTCAGTCCTGCCCACCCCTCACATTAGCCAACTGGGTAAAAGCACTTTGAGATTTGAATGCAGATGGGCCAGGCAGGAGGCTGCTCTGAGGTTAGAGCACAAGTCCCAGTGCTGAACCGGGAATGGTAAGGGAGAAGGCCACAGAGCGACTTTCACAAAGGAGTGTGCTAGAACAATGTGAACACTGGATGAAGCTCGGTGTCTAAAGAGTGGGAATTCACACGGGCAGACGTATCACTGCTTTGGCATTATGGCAAATTATAATACCCGAAATAGCATGACTCCTTTCAAATTCCTCCTGGCATCTGCCCACAGCACCCACACCCAGGAAACGGTGGGTGGGGTCTGTTTTCACCCACTGCAGTGAACCAGAACAATTTCACTCACTTTGTAAAAGAAAATATATGGGAGATGAACGCAACGCAGGCCAGGGCAAGGCTCTCATGGAATGATTTCATTCTCTTTGGCTTTTCCTTCTATGACAGGGGCCATGGTGTGGCTGTTGCCAGTGCAGTGACGCATGTCCACAGGTTAAGGGTTTCTGGCCTCCACTCACATGAAACACCCCATCAGCCATTGGCTCAATTCCCTAACCTGGTGTCTAGAAGTCAGCATATCGCAGAGCCGCCATGGGCTTGCTCATCTGGACCTGGTTTTCTTCTCTGCAGCACTGCCCTGAGAAGTTCACAGCTGCTCTGTGAAATGGGCTGAGCAGGACAAGACCGATTCCACTATGAGGTTTTATTAGGCCAAGGAGCTGTGGGCAGTCTTGTTAACCTGAATTAATGCCCATTATCCATAGACCTTTCCAGCATCATCCTTCTCCGGGCATCTCTGGACATGTGATCTCTTGGGCAGCTGCCACCACACAATAGATGTGTTCCAGGAAAGTTATGTTTGAGGGGGATTTTCTACATTTCACCTTGTGCTGAAAACAAATGATTGTCTTAGGAGTGGTACGAGTTTTGTTTTCATGACTAATTCTTTAAATTTTTGGCTCACAAATTTAATTTAAATGGCTCACATGTGCAAATTTTTACCAACTTTCCAGAAACACACACAATCATGTATATACTGACTCTCAGTTGTCCACTGCTGTGTAAGAAACCAATCAGAATTAGTGGCTTAAATAAACATTTTATTATTTCTCATGATTCTTCGGGTTGACTGGGCCTACTATCAGACAGCTGGGACATCCAGGATGATTTTTTGCTCACGTGACTGGTGCCTTGCTGGAGTCATCTGGAAGGCTGGACCCTCTCATTCAATCCACATGGTCTTTCCATGTGGCTAGCTTGAGCTGCATTACAGCATGGCAGCTGGCTCCAAGAGTGAACATACCAAGAGGATAAGTCCCACTCTGCAAGCAAGGATCAAACCTCTGCTTGCACCCCTCTTGCTAATGACCATTTGCCCCAAGTTGTCATATGGCCAAGCCCAGAGACACTGTGAACAACACTGGAAGGCAGGGCTCCTTGGGAGCTACAAATGTTTAACAGTCTACCACACCAATAATTCCACAAATGCAACTCACTTAGGGATAACTGAGTCTGACACACATTAAATGCCATAAGCAAATTGTGGTATTTGCTTTTCTCAGACAGGAAACTGGAGCAGACATAGAGCCATTCAGAAAAAGAGGAAGAGTGGCCAGCTCTCCTTAAGAAGCAAATTCTCATTAATGCCAGAGAAAGTTGAAGGACTATTTTGGTCTGGTTCTTTTTGCCATTTTCATTTTACTAACTTTTAAAGATAATGTTTTTTTAAATTTTTTAATGTTTATTTTTGATAGCGAGAGCGAGAGAAAGTGAACACAAGTGGAGGAGGGGCAGAGAGAGAGGAAGACACAGAATCCAAAGCAGGTTCCAGGCTCTGAGCTGTCAGCACAGAGCCTGACACAGGGCTCAAACTCACAAACTGTGAGATCATGATCTAAGATGAAGTTGGACGCTTAATCGACTGAGCCACCCAGTTGCCCCTAAAGATAATATTTTAATTGAAAAAAAATAATAGTGCACATCATGGCTCCTTGTTTACATTTTTCAGATTCCTGGATTTGATTGATAATAACTAATTACATCACCTCTGGTCCAAAGTCTTCACTCATGCTTTCCCTCCTGAGAAACCAGAACAGTGCATTTGTTGGCAAATTCCCCAAACCTGCAAATACGTCTTTCCTCAGAGAAATCTTGGCCATCCGATGCTGATCTCACCTACAAGACACAAAACATCCAGTGGGTTCAAATGTTCCCTCCCTTGGACATGAGTATTCATGATGTCTAGTAGCCGGCACTTTGAAAACTCAAATCAAGTGGAGGATTTTTTTGTTTTGTTTTTAAGTAGAACTCATCCACTGTTCTGGAGTCCTGCAGATACAAAGTTTGAATTTTCAAACCTCAGAAAGCAAGTTCATGGACAGTTATTTTGAATGACAATAATAGACAAGAATTCAAGATATGCAGTAGCATTAAATAGCACAAAAATAGCAAGGTGGAGCAGAAGTAATTTTTAAAAACATTTTCTTATAAAAAATTTGAGACATTTATATAAGTAGCCAGAATTGTAAAATGAACTCTCTGCTGTCCATGATTCAGCTGCAGTAATTATCCATTTATAGCCAGTCTTAGTTCATTATCTCTGCTACCCACTGCCACCCCCCCCCCCCACTGCCAGGTAATTTTGATGCATATCCCAGACATCATATTCTTACATTTGAATATTTCAGTGAATCTAGAAATAATGATGCTGAGTAAAAGGAACTTCATAATACTTTATAACTCAATTTTTGAAAAATTTTTAGAATGTGCAAACGAATCTATATTGACAGAAATTAAATCAGTGATTGGGGCTGTTGTGGGAGAGACAGAAAGGGGAACTACGAAAGAACATCAGACATTTGGAAGGTAATAGGTTCGTTATCTTGATTGTGGTGATCATTTTGCAAGTGGATATGTAGGTCAAAACTCACCAAATTACACAGTTTAAATACGCAGCTTCTGGTACATTAATTATCTGTAAGTCTCCTTTAACCACACATTAAGGTTGAAGATTGGTTTAAAAACAGTGAATGTTTTAAAAATTGAATTAGGTGTTCAAATAATTTCTTTTATTCTTTCTGTTTCGACTGACACAAATTTTTAAGGATATGCACTGCTTCAGCTATGACTCACAGGTTGTGTTATATAGTGTTTTCAATTATTTCCTAAAATCTCCACAAATTGGTATACATGTCTCTTTTGACCTAAGAGACATTTAGGAAAGACTTCTTTATCTTTTTAAAAATTACAGACAGAAGAATCTTTTCCTGTTTCTCTATTCTGTTATCAGTGTCTAGGTTAACCATTTTATGATCAGAGGATTTCACCTGTACTATTTGTACTTTTGGGGATTCGTTGAAATGTGCATTCTGGTCTATCAAGAGGTCAGTTTTCATGTGCGTTTCCTTGACCCTTGAAAAGAAGGTAAATTCTCCATTTTCAGTATATAGATTTTGATATATATTAATCAGATCAACTTAATTTTTACTTCTTTTTGTTTTTTCACATTAATCTTTTTTTTTTTTGTTAAACTTTATAGTTTATTGTCAGGTTGGTTTCCATATAACACCCAGTGCTCTTCCCCACAAGTGACCTCCACCAAGACCATCACCCCCCATTACCTTTCCCCCTTCCCTTCCCCCCTCAGTTTGTTTTCAGTATTCAAGAGTCTCTCGTGTTTTGTCTCCCTCCCTCTCCCTAACTCTTTTCCTCCTTCCCCTCCCCATGGTCCTCTGTTGGGTTTTTCCTGTTAGACTTATGAGTGCAAACATATGGTATCTGTCCTTCTCCGCCTGACTTATTTCGCTGAGCATGACACCCTCGAGGTCCATCCACTTTGCTACGAATGGCCAGATTTCATTC
>CM053576.1:55299906-55476935 GCA_028646485.1 Cryptoprocta ferox | reverse complement strand
GCCTTTTTTAACTCGTCACAGCTATTTTGAAGGTCCCTAGTCTGTGTATCAATAGCTTCTTTGATGTTTTTTTCAAGTCCAGCAATTAATTTTATGACAATTGTTCTAAATTCTTGTTCAGTTATGTTGTTTAAGCCTGTTTTGAGCAGTTCTGTGGCTGTGACTTCTTCCTGGAGTTGCTTTAGAGGAGAGTTCTTTCACTTCGTCATTTTGGCTAGCTGACATTAATCTTAAAAGGAATGAATAGAATTGAAGTTTCCACTAAGTGTGTTTCTATTTCTCCTTATATCTTCTCTATTTCTTCCTTGTGAATATTGCTGTCATGTGATTTTATGCATAAATATCATTAACTATTATATCCATTGTGCAATGTATTCTCTAGCATTATAGCATCCCCTTCTTTGTCTCATTTAATGGTTTTTGTCCTGAATTTCCTCTTCTTTGAAGGTAAGCTGACAACATTTGTTTTCTTTAGGTTGTGCTTGTCTGGTACACCTTGTCCATTCTTTTCATTGTCAACCTTTATTATTAACTGCCTGAGATATGTTGCTTTTGAACAGCAAAATGTTTGGTTGTGCTTTATGATATAATGTGAAAATCATTTATTTTAATAACTGAGTGAATCCCATTTATATTAAACAAATTTTTTTAATGTTTACTCATTTATTGAGAGAGAGACAGAGCATGAGTGGGGGAGGGGCAGAGAGAGAAAGACACAGAATCTGAAGCAGGCTCTAGGCTCTGAGCTGTCAGCACAGAGCCTGATGCAGGACTCAAACCCACAAACCTCAAGATCATGACCTGAGCCAAAGTGGACACTTAACTGACTGAGGCACCCAGGTGCCCCCCCATTTATATTTTTTTGAGTTTAATCTTAGATCTGTCACATTACAGATAGTTTGTGACTTACAATGTTTATACTTAGTGATTTTTTTTAATGTTAAGATGTTGTAAAAGTGATACACATTCAATAGAAACTATACTTCAAATTTTGAATTTGAATCTTGTCTGAGCTAGTGATTTGTGGTCTGATCCTCTCTCAATGCTGGGCAGAGTCACTGAGCCACAGAGCCACAAGGTCAACCAACAACACACTTACAACCACTCTGTACCCAGAAGACCATGCACTTTCAGTATACCATTGTATAAATCACATGAGTTATTCAACACTTTCTTATAAAATAGGTTTTGAGAGATAATTTTTCCCAACTGTAGGCTAATATAAGTGTTCTTAGCACATTTAAGTTAGGCTGGGCTAAGCTGTGATGTCTGGGAGGGTAGGTGCCTTGAATGCATTTTCAACTTTCAATATTTTCAATTTATAATGGGTTTATTGGGACATAGCCCTATAGTAAGTCAAGGAGGATCTGTACTTTTAATAGTTTTCAATTAAATTACAGTTAGTTTACATACAGTGTAATATTAGTTTCAGGTGTAAAATATACTGATTCATCACTTCCATTCATCACTCATCACAAGTGAACTTCTTATTCCCATTTACCTATTTAACCCATCCCCTTCCCTCCCTCTGGTAACCATCACTTTGTTCTCTATGGTTAAGAGTCTGTTTCATGGTTGGCCTATCTCTTTCTCTCTCTCCCTCTCCCTGTCTCAATCTTTTCCCCCCATTCGCTCATTTGCTTTGTTTCTTGAATTCCACATATTAGTGAAATCATATGGTATTTGTCTTTCTCTGGCTTATTTTGCTTAGCATTATACTCTCTAGCTTCATCCATGTTGTTGCAAATGAAAAGATTTCATTCATTTTTATGGCTGATTAATGTTCCATTGTATATATACCGCATCTTCTTTATCCATTCATCAATTGATGGATACTTGGGCTGTTTCCATAAGTTGGCTATTGTAGATAATGCTGCTATAAACATCAGGGTGCATGTGTGCCTTTGAATTAGTATTTTTGTATTCTTTGGGTAAATACCTATGGTGCAATTGCTGGATCATAGGATAGTTCTATTTTTAACCTTTTGAGGAAACTCCATACTGTTTTTCAAAGGGGCTGCACCAGTTTGCCTTCCTACCGACAGTGCAAGAGAGTTCCACTTTCTCCATATCCTGGCCAACACCTGTTATTTGTTGTGTTGTTGATTTTAGCCATTCTGACAGGTGTGAGATGGTATCTCACTGCAGTTTTGATTTGTATTTCCCTGATGATGAGTGATATTGAGCGTCTTTTCATGTGTCTGTTGGTCATCTGTATGTCTTATTTGGAAAAATGCCTATTCATGTTTTCTGCCCATTTTTAATTGGATTATTTGTTCTTTTGGGTGTTGAGTTTTATTAGTTCTTGATATATTTTGGGTGCTAACCTTTTATCAGATATGCAATTTGAAAATATCTTCTCCTATTCCAGAGGTTGCCTTTTAGTTTTGTTGATTGTTTCCTTCACTGTGTATAAGTTTTTTATTTTGAGATAGTCCCAGTAGTTTATTTTTGATTTTGTTTCCCTTGTCTCAGGAGACATATCTAGAAAGAAGTTGCTACAGCTGATGTCAAAGAAGTTACTACCTGTGTTCTTTTCTAGGAATTTTATGGTTTCAGGTCTCACATTTAGGTCTTTAATCCATTTTGAATTTATTTTTGTGTATGGTGTTAAGACAGTGGTCCAGTTTCATTCTTCTGCATGTAGCTGTCTAGTTTTTCCAACACCATTTGTTAAAGAGACATTCTTTTTCCCATTGCATATTCTTCCTGCTTTATCGAAGATTAATTGACCGTATAATTGTGGGTTCATTTCTGGGTTTTCTATTCTGTTCCATTGATCTATGAGTCCATTTACACTGTACTGTATAAATGTACTGTGCCAGTCCTGAACTGTTTTGATCACTAAGCTTTGTAATATAACTTGAAGCCTGGAATTGTGATACCTCAACCTTTGTTTTTCTTTTTCAAGATTCCTTTGGCTACTCAAGGTCTTTTGTTGTTCCATATGAATATTAGGATTGTTTGTTCCAGCTCTGCAATAAATGCTGTTGGTACTTTGATAGGAATTGCATTAAATGTGTAGATTGCTTTGGATAGTATAGACATTTTACCAATATTTGTTGGAAGATTTGTATTTTGTTCTCTGAATGCAGTGTTTTTTAAAAAATGTTTAATGTTTACTTTTGAGAGAAAGAGAGAGAGAGAGAGAGAGGCAAAGACAGAGGGAGACACAGAATCTGAAGCAGGCTCTGAGCTGTGAACACAGAGCCCAATGTGGGGCTCGAGCCTATGGACTGCGAGGTCATAATCTGAGCTGGAGTTGGATACTTAACTGACTGAGCCACCCAGGCACCCCTCTGAATACAGTGTTATAAATCTTTCAATATTGGGTCTGTTTGTTTTGTTTTCTTGGGTGGATGGCACAGAGGTTAAAATAGAGGAGAAAGGAAGAGGGAAAGGGAGGAGAGGAGAAAAGGTTTCAATAGAAGGGAAGAGAAAAGAAAGAGTTTCTGATACTTAATAGGAATTGTTTTATTGTTTTAATAATTACCTTTATAATTATTATACAAAATCCTCAGTCATCTGCTTTTTAAATCATTTTAAGCAATAATAAAATTCATATGTGTGTTCTTCCTTTTCTCCTACCTCTCCTCCACTTCCTACTTTAGTTAATAATATTATCTTTAGTTTTTGCTTTGAACTCTTAAAAATGTACGTCTATTTGACTCTTTAAATTCTTTCCCTTGTGTCCCTGATTCTATAGATAAGGCCATCAGTGAGCTTCCTGCCATCTTTACCCTTTCCCATTCCAGTATTTGCCAGTTGTGTTATTTCTACATTGTCAGAGCATAAGACACTTACATTCTATTTTGTTACTCCAATCCCCACTTCACATTTACTTTTAGATCCAAACCTAAATATAATCAAGGCTTACAGTCACACTCTTGGCTAAAGTCTCCGCAGTTGAGTCTCAGTTGGACGAAGTTCATTTTCTGGTTGTTTCCTCAAGAAAGGTTCATGGAAACAATAATTTCTGAGTTCCCGCATATTTAAATGGTTCGCAATAGGCGTTATAATTGTCGAACAGCTTGGATGATATAAACTTCTTGGTTTGCACTTTCCTTAAATATCTTCTAAGTGTTTCTCCATTCTCTTCTAATGTTAGACACTGTTGGGTGGGTGAAGTCTGAGTTCAATCTGATTTTTTTCTCTTTGTAAGTAACTTAATTTTTTAATGATTTACTGCCCAAAGGATATTCTCTTTAAGTCAATAACTGGACCAGTCCATGTCTCATACAGTGACTGTCCTGGAGCACGTTTCCCTGGGTGGTATGAATATCCAATAAGTAGATTCAAGTCTCATTTCATTTTAGGAATTGCTTTGGATTATATTTTAAAATATTTGTTACTTTCTATTGTCTGGTTTCTTCTGGGACCCCAGTTTTGCATATGTTGGCTTTCTTTTTATTTTCTGCTAACACTGTCATTTCCCCATCAATCATTTTAAACCCCTATCTCTATTTCATTGAGTTCACAATTCATATTTCTATCCTTGGCTTCCCGGACAGCATTTGCTGCAGCAACCTTCTTTCTTTTATTCTCCATCTGATTTTATCTTCGCTTGTGTGATGTTAGCTTTATTTTTTTCCTATCTTTCCTGAGTCTTCTAGTCTTATCTCATCACCACGCACTGCCTTGTCATCTTGTATTTGAGTTCTTACATTTGAGCTCTGTGGTTTCCCTCTAGAGATCAAATTGTTTTACTAAGGTGTTTTTGGTTGTGCTTTGTTTCTAATTCATGGAGGAATGTTTGATCATAATTTCACCTCTTCCAGGCCATATTTTCTGGTATGTGCTCTTCTGTTGGCATGATTTGCTGCTCTTTTTGTCTTTGAGTGTGCTTGCATCAAAGCTATTCTATTTTCTTTTTCATTACTTATAGAGTGTATGGATTGGACTTTACTAAATAAAGCTCCCTGCAGGAGGCTTGAAGTATGGGTGGGGCAAGAGCAGCCTTCTAGAATTCTTGATCCCAAAGGACCTCTCTTTCTCTGTTTCCACAGAGACGGACTGCTTCCCAAAATTGCTGTGTGATTCTTTGTAGAACTCTGCCTCCTCAGCTTCTCTGAATCAAATTGCGTCCACAAGACCTTCGCTGCCAGTCCTAGACCCTCTAGTTCCTTCATCAGCCAGTGCAACAAGGGGCAGATGAGCAACTCACTTTCAGGAAGTGTAGTTTTGTTTGCATTTTCTAAGCCTAGGCTGCCACTGGCCCCTAGACACTCATGCACCTTTTCCTGTGAGATTCTGCTCCTGATAGCCCCTAAACATGTTTTGGAGTCTATATAGCAAATGAAACTCTTTGAAGCTGTGGATGAATTCCATAAGGAGAAGGAAGCACCATGACCATGCTCACTTCCAAGTCTGATAATTTGGGGGAGTCAATACTAAGCTTCTATGTGCTCCTTCAAAAGGCATTCAGTGGATGCAATTTGAGGCATGATGGAGGTATATTCTTCTTTCATTAATTTCCATCCCTTTCTCTGGCCTAGCAGGTAATGTAATATACATTCATGAAGCAAAGTAGGGAGTACATGTGTCATCTAAAAGCATTCTATGTCAACTAAGGGAAAAACATACACATACACACACACACACACATACACATGCACATGTACAAATACACACATTTGTGTGGGCCAAATAGAACATACCTGCAGGTGCCTGGTGCACCACCTCCATTCTAGATCATCTCTAGGGTCCTTGTCTGGTGCCTTGTGGTAAGGATCCCCATTATGACTGCCTATTATTTTGGTGGCTTTTCCAACCCTCCACCAATCCCTAAAGCTGTTCTTGATGCTGAATTCATCTGTATCACAGTGTGTTTATGGAGAAGCCTTGTTTTTTTGCCTATATCCTACAACCCCACCTTTGGCCCTGTTGCAATCTGATCTCTTTGCCTTTAACAGGTACCTTCCTACCGTGCAAGGCCTTAACACAACACAGCACTGTGGAGACTGAAATTTTCCTGGGCTCATGCAATACACAAGGGACTCTAGTTGATTCCAGAATTAGATTTTTATCCCCACAACCTCCCAATTCCCATGCCTGCACACAGAGTGTGGCAACAGCTGGGTGGGGCAGCCCTGTGTGGAGAGGTGAGCAGAAAGGAAAAGATGGGAGTGCCATCGTGAGTGAGCAACTTGGATGGGCCTAAAGGGAAGCTCAAGATAGGCCGGGGAGGGGAGATCTATGCCCCAGCATGTCACCTGGGGCTCCGTGCGGAGATTTCTGGGCTGCTGTGAAACTCCAACTGCTCTTGAACAGAGTTGAAATGTTGTTGGAGAGCAGCCTTGGCAGGGGTAGGGGCCAAGTATTCTGGACACTTACCAGAAATAAACAGACCGCAATGAAATAGATCAAGAATCCTTTCCAATTAGGACAGTTGTGTGGGTTTTTTAAAAAAAAATTTTTTTCTGAAGTAAGAGAGGGAACAAAATGCAAAAATCTGTTCTTTTCTTCCAAAAGACTTAAGTAGCAAATAAGCAAGGTGTCAGGACTGGGAAAGCCTTCTGTCTAGGCTCTGAGTAAATGAACTTGCTTTTTGGTAAAGAGCTTGAGTTAAAATTAAACAGATACATATGTATAGCTTGCAATAGAATGATCCTGCATGCATCGCCTTAAAAAGAAATCTGAACATTTTTCTGAGTAGGGCAAGCAAAGAGAATCAGGCAACAGTCCCTCCTCCAGAAATCCATAAACAGCCCCTCTCCATCTACAGCAGAGGAAATTCGTCAGAGCAGCCCACCAAATGTCCTCGTGATCTGAAAATAGATAGTACAGGTCTTTCTCTGGGCACTTCAGGACAAGGGCACTTAGGGCGTTCCCAGTGACAAAGGCAACATCCATATTAAGGACTGACATACCCACCTCCACAACTGCCCCCATCCACAGTGTGGTCTTCAAAGTCTGCAGAAATATCTTCAGTCCCTACACCAATTATCTACGTTGGCCCGTTTTTATGTACATTTGAATCCAGTTTCAGATTCCAATTTAGATTCTGTAATCTCAAGACCTAGAATAGTGCTTGGCTCGGGTTGGTGCTCAGTATATATCTGGAGGCTGGATGAATCTCATGCCTTGCTATTGCTTCCAGTCTTTAACTTCCTTCCGTCTCCTAATTTCAACTGTAATTGACTCTTTGAAAAGCTGACCCCAAAAGGTCAGATTTGTTCCCATGTAGTTTCCATATATATTTCCCCCCACTTTCTCACCCATCAGAAGGCTGTCAACAACCTTATGGAGGGCTAATGGGAGCGACTAGATAACCCTCCCAACTCTTCCCTCTACTAGAAAAACAACCATATCAGGTTTACTCTCAGGACATGGGCAGATATTAGAAACAGCCTGAACAGTGTGGATTTAGTTAGGAAGACAAGTCATTTTTACAGTGAACTCATCATAGAGGCCAAGCAGTGTAGAAAGTGCTCTAGGGGGAGACTGTCTGCATCTAACCTCTGGTAAGTCATTGAGAGTGGACCACACCTGTGTTTTTTACTTTCACACAGTCACTTTCTATGACCCTCAAATTCTTATTCATTGCTTCTGCAAATAGACCACGAATGTCACTGTAGACACTGTAGGGTCTGAATTGACTAAGCCCAGGGAAAGGAGGTGCTGTGTGCTGTCACACACAGAGGTAAGGAAGAAGGGAGGGACCCCAGGACCATTGGTATAGAACATAGCTTCTTTGTCCCTAGGCATTGCCATTGAATTGGATTTTTCCCCAGAATATAGCAACACAGTAAGTCCCCCAAAATACCTGCTGCCCTAAGATCATATGATTGACACGAGGACCCTAAGTGGCATATGTGTATCTTCTGTCCTTCAGTAGCCCCATCCCTACTGCCACATCCACCACCACCCCCACCCTAACAGCTGCATCATTTGGGCATCTGGCATTTTTGCTGGTGGAAACACCCACCAGGAAGCACAGCCAGGGGGGATATCTACCCTCCCTGCTCTCACCTTCTTGGAGGCAGTTTGATTCATTTACACTTTCCTTCTGTGCTCCAGCAATCACTTTTCCTCCCCCTGACGCCATCCTCATCATCTCCTTGCTACTTGTTCAGAAGTGGTTCATGGGATGGATTTCCACTAAAACCTATGGTATATAATGTGAAACTCTGCAGGTACAGGGAGTTGCTTCCCAACTAGTTGTGGAAAACCAGAGATGAACTTTTTACTGCCTGAGCCACTACAGTCCCCAGGGCAGCATCTTGGAAAGCAGTGTTAACACTTGTCGTCAGAATAGTGTTTGGGAGCCGGGTGAGATGCTGTTAGATAATAGAAAGCATATACTGGTCTTGCCCCCGGTTCCCAACACAGAGCTCCCCAAACACTTGTAAGTTCCTATGTGATAGGAACACTAGGAGGAACTTTTGTTCTATTGAGATGACTCTGGACTCTGGGTGGGCACCTGGATGGAGGCTGGTCACCAGAAAGATCAAACCATGATTAGAAGCTTGGACTTTGCATCTCTACCCCAATCTTTCAGAGAAGGGACGGGGTCTAGAAGTGGAGTTAATATTGATCATGCCTATATGAAAAAGCCTCTGTAAAATTGCAATAGTAGTAGGTTCAGAGAGCATCCATGTGGATGAACACATACACACCAGGAGGGTGACACACCCATTTCCATGGGGACATTAGCTCCTGCACTCAGGACACTTCCTGACCTGACCCTATGGATCTCTTTATCTGGCTGTACACCTGTATCCTTTATTGTATCCTTTAGTTAACTAGTAAATATAGTAAGTGTTTTTCCCTGAGCTCTTTGAGCTGCTCCAGCAAATAAACTGAACCTGAGGAGGGTCCATGGGAACCCCTGATTTGTAGCCAAATAAGACTGAAGTTGTAGATAACCTGGGGACATACTACTTGCAATTGGCATCTGAAGTGTGGTGGGAGCAGTCTTAAGGACTGAGCTCTTAACCTCTGGGATGTGATGCTATCTCCAGGTAAATGGTGTCAGAATTATGTCAGTTACATTGTAGGACACCCAGCTGGTGTCAAATGGAGTTGTTTGGTGTGTAGGAAAACCCCCGCACATCTGGTGTCAGAAGTATTGTGAGTGTTCTGTATGAGTAGTAAAGGAGACACACTGGAAAGAGAAACACAGAAGGAGGTGGAGGACTGGGTTTCTCCCTACTTAGGAGACTGAACTGAGTTTTTCCTTTATAGACGCATTTGTCATTTGCATGATGTATTCATTTCAGAGAGATCTGCCAGTAATGTTCAGAGGACTTGATTAATTTTGACCAAGTTTGGTATTTGCTTTAAGTTCCATTAAATCTCCTGTCTTGAAATAAATGTTCTTAGTTAGGAATCTGCAGAAGGGATTTTTAATGGATTTTCAGTGCATTTCAGGGATATTATTAAGGCAAGAGCTGTGATTCACAGAAACCACATGCTATATATGAACCAGTTATTTCCATTATTAAGATCCCACTCAGTGTCCTCATTGGGAGACCACTCAGACTTTACTGTGAAGGAGATACAGGGTACTGTTGAGTCCTCTAAGACAGAGCATCTAAACTTTGATTACCCAGGCCGCTTCTTGTGAATGCACATCTCATAGTGTTCTCACCTCACCCTCAAATCCTGAAAGGTCCCCAAATGAAAATCTCTGTATCTTTTGCTTATTTCCTTTGCCCCCAAAAACTTCTGTTGAACTTTGGGTAGTTTGCACTGCAAAAAACGAATAGCCTTATTTCACTTTTTAATACCAAATGTTTCTGTAACATTGAATATGCTTTTTTTGTTACCACATGTGGCTCCATAAGTGTTCTTGATTGGAAGTGAAATATATGGGTAGACCCCACCTTCTAGAGAATCATTGTTCTAAGAAATAACATCCTGAGAGTAAAGAGCTTAGTGTTTTTACTGTTGGTTGTGCAGATACTTAAGCCTCAAGTACCTCCACTTTCTGCAGGGAAAAAAGATGTTGAGGAGGTAGTAGGGTTGCACATGGGGAAGTAGCCATGACAGCTCCATCCAGAATTGACTGGAATAGTCAAGTTGGGAAAATCATCCGCAAATTAGGTATATGAGAACAGAAGCAAGTTACAAATGGCCAGTGGCCACTGCAGCCTGCCCCACTGCTTCCTCCTGTCTTGGTTTCAATTTCAGAAAATATGCCCAGATGTTAATATTTTAGTAGCAACCTTTTTGTTGTCCATTTTGTCATTGACATTTGCAGGAATCAGCTGTTGCTGCATCACTAGCTACCTCAAAACTCAGTGGCTTAAAACAATATCTATTTCCTATTACTCACAGTTGAACTAGCCATACCTTTTCTTTTCTGATCCCTTGACATTGTGGGGCCTTGCTGTTCCTGGAGGGACTGCTCCTCCCAGGGTCAGCTATTTCCTGGAGAGAGCAAGTAACTCACCTAGGATCACACCTTTCATATGCAAACTAACTACCCCAGAGCTCACACCTTAACCTCCTCCTTTACCTCTCTGGCTTTCTAACTTGGACCTCCTCTTGGAAAATGGCCATTTAACAAAGAGCAATCCCCAGATTGCTTTGACTTGGTGTGATTCTTCAGAACCCTGGAAAAGATATTGATGGTCTCCTCTGAAGGAAAAGAAAAGTAAGAAATTACCTTACTTTTAAGATAAACTAAGTCTTTAACCTTGACATGAAAAATGACACCCAGGACATACACCCAGCTAGGAATTTGTGAGGGTACAGTCCCCACTCTCACCACTCTCAGATGCAGCAAAATGCCATTAGTACTACAAGGATGCACCCTGTGCCAGTCTGTTCAGAATTTTCAATGCCAGCATCCAGTTACACTTCAGACTGATGAAGAGACTAATCTTCATCAGTTTGTCCTTGGCCCTATGTGTGGGTTGTTCCTCAGGACTCTAGTCACTTCAAATGGCCTGTCAGGTTCTCAAAAGAAGCAGAACCAATAAGATGTGTGTGTGTGTGTGTGTGTGTGTGTGTGTGTGTGTATTATTATCTCTCTATAGATGATGGATGGATGGATGGATAGATGGGTAGGTGGGTAGGTAGGTAGATAGGTAGGTAGATAGGTAGATAGAGGGAGAGACAGAGATTTAAGAAATTGGTTTACACAATTGTGGGAGCTGGAAAGTCCAAATTCTGCAGGGCATGCTGGTCGTCTGGAGACTGAATGAAGAGCTGATGTTGTAGTTTAATTCTGAAGGCAGTCAGCTGGCTGAATTCCCTCTTCCTGGAGGACCTCCAGGACATCCAGGACTGGATGAGGTCCACACCCATTATGGAAGGTAATCTGCTTTACTCAAACTCTACTGATGTGAATGTTAATCTCATCTAAAAATGCCTTCACAGCAACGTCTAGTCTTGTGTTTGTCCAAAAACTGGGTACCATGGCCTAGCTAAGTTGACACATAAAATTAACTGTCACAGCTGGGCAGGGAAATATCCAGAGGTGAGGATCAATGTTTACAAACAGGCTTGTTGCTGAGCTGGACTTGATGGCAGGAAAACAGGACAGTGGGGCAGCCACAGTACTCTTGCTTCTGGCCTCTGGCAGAGTCAGGGTCAAGAGCTGGTGTGGCCTCCTGGGAGGATCCTAATCCCTTCCAACTGCTTTTGAGCAAAGTGGGTTCTTGCTGCAGGTATAAGAGGAGATGGCCCTGTTGACAGCTGTTTTACTCCATGAAGCACACCCTGCCCCAAACACCACTTGTGTGTGCCACACACCCCATCCTCCCAGTGACATTGCCGGCACACAGGTGAACACACACCGACTCCCAAAGAGACCCACAAGGGGCCTTGGGAGTGAGCAGGGTTCTGGATTCATCTGAATTGATGCACTTTAATGGTTGTGCATTCAGCCAACCTGATCCCCAAGGGCCCTGATCCTAGGAGTGTGACAGAAGAACTGGGGCAAATCCAACAGACAATTCAAGCACTTTGAAACCATGGGAAATATTAGAGTACCACGTAAAATAGAAAAGTGGCCTCTTTGTTTTTCTCTAATAAGCTTCCATAGCAAAGACTCAAAGGAGTTTGGGGAACTGTGGAGGAGACAGAGGTTTGGGAGAAGACTTGTTGCCCGCCAGTCTGGAGAGAGGAAAATAGGGAGAAGGTGAGGAGTGAGGAAGAGCTACAGAGGAGGAGGGGAGAGAAGGGTGATGACCCACAGCAGCAATAAATTCTGGTTCTGGTCTCAAGAAGAATAGGAGAAAGAATGAGCTGGAGATGCATCATTCAGAGCCCTGGTGATCAGGCAGAGTGAAGGTGGCCACTTAACTGGGGCCAATGCAGAGGTGCTAGACTGTCATAATTCGGGTGTTCCTGGTGAAAGTTGTATATTTTTCACTTTGATTATCTGAATAACTTGCTTGAGTAGCTCTAACCTGAGGTAAAATGTGATTGGAAAAGAAAGAAAAGTAAAAACCCAGAGCAGGAATTCTGGACAGCCGGGCTGGTCTGAGGCAACACTGGAAGTTGGCAGCTTATCTCAGGCATCTGTCTTTCTCTGTCCTTCCCCACCAGCCCCTGTGCTCAGAGCCCATGTCTGCAGCTGACCTTCCCACTGGGTGCCCCGCACCCCCTCCTTGACCTGCTGTGAGCAGGGGTTGCTCACGTATTATTCCACTGAACCCCCCTCACCATGATCCTGCAAGGTGATGATGATATCTAACAGTCATTGTGTTTTTACCATGTGTCTGGCACTCTCCTGAGGGCTTAATACCCATCATCTCATTTAGGAATTAAGAGTCCCACTCTACAGGCCTGGGGATGGGTCATGAAAGCTATTGATTCAAACCTCCCTCTACCTCAAAGGCCCATGTTAGTTAGTTCCTTTCTTGCTGTTTCTGACAAAATGCTGAGTTGTTTAAGCCCAGGGGACCTCAGTGTTCACCTGGTCTACCGCCTTCATTATACATGAGAGAAAACTGAGGCCCAAGGAAGCTCTATAAGCTATGTAAGGTTGCACCACTGTTGGTGGCCAGGCCAGAATTAGAACTCAGATGACCTTACTCCTATGTTCACTATGAGTTCTTCTTGCAGAGAAGAGCTGATCCATTCACATTGTGTTGTTAGTGACTGATAATAGCTTAATCCTGCCATCCTGGAGTAACTCAAGTTTTACAGAAAAAGGAAACTGTCAACCACCAGCCAAGGAGGGCATAAGAGGGTGATTTAAAATTAGGAATTAAAGGAAAACATTCTTGGTTCTCTTTAGTTCATACCACATAGGCTGTCAGCTCAGCTGTTTACTTAATAGGCTCGAATTGCATAGTAATTCACCCACCATACCACCTTAGGGTCTGGCTGGAATAATACACTCTTACAGTCCTTGATGGGGAAGAGAACTTGGAGACCATCTTATTTTGGAAAGGCAAGCATAGAACTCTACCATGTGTCTCCTTCCCACACCTCTGCAAGCAGGCTTATCCCTTCCAGATACTTTGCTCTTCTTTTCTCTATCCCCATCACTGCTAAGAAGGGACAGGTTCTGAATCCTTTTCAACCAAGAGCTCTACCAATTGATTACAGTCAATTAAGGCATTGATAATCAAAGTGTGACCTGTGGAACAGCAGCAGTGACATCACCCTGGAGTTGGTTAGCGATGCAGAGCATCAGCCTTACTTCAGAGCTACCGAATCAGGATCTGCATTTTTACAAGTTTCTAGGTGATCCACATGCACCCCGAGCTTTGAGAAGCACTGGGTTCCTTCCCCTGCTAAAACACAGAGAATTTGCTAAGAGTGGTGGCACAAATACTCATTAGAAGTAGAAGTGTAAGGGGTGCAAAGGCCATGCGACTGAAACCAGACCCTCTGGGTTAACCCTCATCACTCACTATTGTGTGACTTGGAGTAAATCACATAAACAAGGCCATTAGACTGAACACTGTGGCTAAGTTTGTGCCTAACTCACCTCTGTAACCCTGGTACCTAGAATGTTTAGGAGCTCAGTAAATGTGAAGAGAACTACCAGTGGGCTTCAGTTTCCTCCCCCACAACTGAAGGTGTACTAAAGAATGGCTTCCATCCACCACCTCCATGTGTCCAGAACACACTGACTCATGTCTTGGCTTAACTAATACAAGACAAGTGGGTTAGCAGAGAGCTAGCAGGAAGGGCAAGTTTCTGTCCATGAAAACTTCTTGTGAGCACAGAATCTGGGCTGGGAAGCTGTGGGTTGAGGACACTGGCCTTTCTACTTCTCAGCCCCAGAAAACTTGATCAGGCCCAGCCAGCTTCCTGTGACCCTCTCCTTCCTGCTCCAAGCTTCCATACCTTCCCTCAGCTTCTCCACCACCCCCTGGATTCCCTGGCTTCTTCCTTCATCTCCCCAAGCCTGGGTATGTCCAAGGTAGTCACCTCAATACTTCACTTCTCTGCCACCCATTCCTTCAGGGACAAGAACATCTTTTTTGGGGTTTACCACAGGCAAATTGAAATGGGGGATTACACAACACTGATGGGGTTTCCATAATGCCCACCAAGACCTGTAATCTCCAACTTTCCCTTTGCACTCCTCACCTCCCACCCCTTTCTGGACTAAAGAGGCCATCTTCCCAGAATAGGCTTCTTATGCTCAGATGATTGTTATAGCACTAAGCTCACTGCCCCTCATCTGGAGCCCCACTGAACAGGCTTGGGTCTTTGAAAATCTGCCTCTCAAGGGGAGCCAACAGAAGACAAAAAAAAAAAAAAAAAAGGAAAGAAGCATAAAAGAGACAAAGGGCATTTTTGCTATTTGAGGGTCTTTACTTCAGCTTGATCATCTGACATCCCCTGACATCTCCACAGCACCTCTTACACTCTTTGAGAGACCACCACTGGGTCTCTTCCATGGGTCTAGGATTCAGCCTCACCATCCCACCAAGATAAATTCTCCGTAATGTTTTGGTAAAATAAGGCTCCTGGCTTCTTGGGATTCTCATGCAAACCAGTCACATTAACTTGCTAGAAGGACATTTTACCTTATGCATGAGTTAGGTGCTTAAACCAATATTTGAAAAGTATTGGAAGGTCATTGGAAAAAATGAGATATATAAGAATAGGCACTGCAAATACATGCTTGCAAAGATATCCCCCAAGTAACCTGTTAAATTCAAAATGTATAGCAAATAAAACAACCAATCAGAACAGATTCCTGGACATAAACTTGCAGGACTAGGAAGGCTGCCTTGAAGGCTGGGTTCCCATCAGCCCTGCTTAGAACCTTAGGTGTGATTTACATGATAATTATCTTGCCTGCCAGTTCTAAAAATCAGCATTTCCAAAGGTCCTTGAATGTGAAATGACCAAGAATTCTGAGCTGACAGAAAGCATGTGGTTACTAGGTTGAGCCAAAGACCTGTCTCCAGGACAATATTCTCTCACTGGCAGTTCAGGGAATTGGATTGTTTCAGTGTGGCTGGATGGTTCATTGAGATATTTATTCAGTTTTACTACTGTTATTGCCAATCGAGTTAATTTTCTCCTTTGACCCCCTTTTTGGAAAAACAGCAAGCCTTTTAAGTCCTGGAGATATGTGATACCCTTGGCAAAGGAGAGAAGGACCCAGACTTTGCTTTCTAAGTTCTAGTTGTAGAGAGCTGTGAGGCTCATTATCTGAAAAGGGAAAGTTTCCAATGAATGAGGGACAGAGAGCAGAGGATTAGGGGTGTGGGATTACGTAGGGAGTTGGGGGTTGGGGGGAAGACAGGTGGTCCTCATGTGCTGGAGATGAGAGGCCCAATTATTCAGAGTGTCCATGAGGAAATGGCTTCCTGGAGTGCCAGGGGAGGCTTGACTCTGGGGTCTTGTTACTCAACATGTTATGCATGACCAGCAATGTCAGCATCACCTGGGAGCTCATCAGAAATGCAGACACATTGAATTCAAATTTGCCTTTTAGCAGGATCGCTGAGTGATGTGTGTGCACATTAGAGCTTGAGAAGCACTTCTCTGGGTTCTGCTGCTTGGGAACCTCAGCAGAGATGCCCAGAGAAACTCAGCACAAAGGAAGAGAGCAGGTTTGCAGCACTGGAACACTCCCCCCTGGCCTTGGACAAGAATCTTCAGGAATAGTCCTACACATTTCCCCAATTTTCTGGATGTTGTGAGTGCTAATGTTTCCAAACAACCCAAGGGAGGGTGAGGACCTCCAAAATACAACTGAGATGGAATTTCCCCCCATCCCTAAAGGTGATGGGTTGAAGCAGAGTTGTTGAATTTACAAAAGGTAAGGAAATCCGATGTGTCTTTCACCTGAGTGCGGTGGAGGAAATTTATGTCCTTTAAATGGATTTCCTGACAAGCTGTGTCTGAAATACCTACTCCCTATTTGCCACTACATACAATATATCTTAATTCTAATTATTGAAAATTCACCAAAATGTGTAGAAGTAGTCAGTTTTTGCTGTATAACAAACTCAAAATCTTAGTGGCTTATAACAAATGTTTTTTTCCCCTGCTCATGGACCTCAGGCTCTCTGTGGCACTGCAGGAATTAGTTGGACTTGACCCCAAGCCACAGTTTGAGCTGACGTCTGTTCTGTGTGTCTCTTTATTGCAGTACGAGCAGCTCCCCAACACACATTACTCTTGTTGCAGATGGCAGATGGCAGGAGCAAAGCATCCAAGCCAAACCATGTAGGCATTTAAAGCCTCTGCTTAGCATCACATTTGCTCACCTTTCATTGGTTGAAGCAAGTCACATGGCCAAGTCCAAGTAGGTGAGGAAGTATTTTTCCACCTACTTTATTGAGAGGCAGTGCAAGGGCACATGGCAAAAGAAGCCAGGGGGGAGAAATGGGAACAGAAATCCAATTTTGCACAATACATTAGCCCATTTTCCTGCCTTGGTAAACCTGATGAACCCGTGTAAGGCTGTCTGGGATGCTGAATGCTCTGATCAGCCAGGGTCTCTCCAGGACCAAGAATGTAAGCAGGCAGAGAGATGGCTGCTTCTGTAGAATGCTGAGGCTGTTATTTCAAATATACCCTGCTCATTTCTATGAATCTGATCTAAAGCAGGAAAAAAGAAGTTAACTTAGGGAACAATTTGTGTGGTCTGGTTAGTCAAGATTTTCATAACTGAATACAAATTAACTTTATATAAATTCAGTACTTTTTTTTATAGAAAAGCTTCAAAGAAATACTATATGGTATAGTAATAACAGCAAGGATGATGACAAAATTTATTGAATGCTTGGTGTATACCAGACATATTTAATCCTCAGCCAATCCTATAAGTTACAAATAAAGAACTGGAAGCTTAATTACTAATTAAACAACTTACTCAGTGTCAGGCAGCCAGCCAGAAACATGAAACATTCTTGAACTGAACATCTCTTAGCCTTGTTGTTTTTGTCTAAGAAATGAATATAAACCCTACTCTGATATTATTACTAATAAAGATAATGTCTAGAGCAGCCAGATATATTGTACATTTTCTATAAATAATACCTACTTTAATACCTACTGTAAAGGAGCACAGCTTCTTGATCTGTAACAGGAAGGCAATCCCTGAGGCCTTTCCTCACTGTAGGAAGTGAGCTTAACTACTCTGATAATCAACTCCAGATAATCAGCAGATAAGCAAGTTATTAATTTCTTCCAAACTTCTCTCTAAATTACTAAATGAGGACTTGAAAACATTGTTAAGGCAGGGTTGAAGATATTTTAAGAGAGAAGTATTGTGCTTTCATCTTTTTCCTGTGGTAGGAGGGGGAGGTTCAAAACAGAGGGTGGAGGAAGAACTGAAAATAGGTGGTTGAGCTTATATCAATCTTTTCCTGGGAGCTAGCTAATGGAAGGCTGGAGAATGGAGGCTTGACAGCAGCAAAAAGCCCACATACCAGAGAAATCAACCATCACCTTATGTTTGATATCTAGACTAAAGTTGTTCCTGTTGCAAATGCATTTTACAATCCCTAAAGACGTGTGAAATCCAAAGACCATAAAAGAATGTTATTAGCAAATCGAGAAATTGTAAAAATCAATATAGCATGCCTCCTTGTGGAATGTGTTTAAAAAAGAATCAACCACAGACCCCAGAATCATTGAAAGGATAATAAAGAAATACTATGAACAAATCCACATACATAAGTTCAACAACTTAGTTGGAATAGGCCAATTCTTTGAAATACACAAAGAATCTAAACTCACCCAAGATGAAATAGTTACCTGAGTATTTCTGTAACTATAAAACCAGTTAAATGTGTAGTTTAAAACTTTCTACAAAAGAAATCTCCAGACCAAGATAGATTCACTGGCAAATTCTACCAAACATATAATAAAATAAAATATATGCAGTCTCTTCCAGAATATAGAAGAGGAAGGAAAATGTCCCAACTAGTTTTATGAGGTCAGTACCTTGATATCAAAATCAGACAAAGAGTACAAAAGATTGAAACTACAGATAAATATCTCTCATGGATTTAGATGCAGAAATACTCAGTCAAAATATTAGTAAATTGCATCTAACAATGTAAAAAGGAATCATACACCATGACCAAGTGGGATTTATACTAGATATAAAAGGTGGCTTATCATTCAGAAAAATAATTTAAATGTATCTACTATATCAATAAATTAAAAAAAATCTATGATTATGTAAATTGAAATAGAAAAAAAGCATTTAACAAACTCCAAAAACAACTCATGATAAAAACTCTCAGCAGGTTAGGAATAGAAGGGAATCACTTCAACCTGATAAAGAACATCAGCAAAACTTTCAGGTAACATCATACTTAATAGGGAAAGACTGAATGCCTTACCCCTAAAATTGGGAACAAGGCAAGGCAAGGCAACAATCTACTTTCACCACACTTATTCAACTTACTACTGGAAGTTCTAGGCTCTTCAGTAAGATAAGAAATAAAATAAAAAGCATACATATTAGAAAGGAAGACATAAAACTTTCCCTATTTGCAGATAACATGATTGTCTACATAGAAAATCCCAAGTAATCTACCAAAAATTCCTATAAATAGTAAGTGAGTGCATTAGTCTACTGGGGCTGCCATAACAAAATACCACAGACTGTGGGGCTTAAACAACAGAAATTTATTTTCTCAAAGTGCTGGAGGTTAGAAGTCCAAGATCAAAATTCTGAGAAAGTTGATTTCTGGTAAAGCCTCCCTTCTTTGGCTTGCAGACTGTTTCACTCTGTCCTCACATGGACTTTCCTCTGTGTGTATGTTTCTGTGCCTTTCTCTTCCTCTTCTTGTAAGGATACCATTCTTACTGCATTAGGGCTCTACTCTTACGACCTCATTTAACCTTAATTACTGCCTAAAATGCCCTATCTCCAAATACAGTCACAAGAGGGCTTAGGGCTTCAACATAGGAATTTTGAAGGGACAGAATTCAGTCCATAACAATGAGTTTAGTCACATTCTAGGATATAAGGTCAAAACACAAAAATCTGTCCTATTTCTAAATACTAGTAGTGAAGAATTGAAAACAAAAATAGGTATTACATACAAGAATTCCCCTCAAAAGGCAATATGTTGGTATAATTCTAACTACATATACATAGAATCTATGTGCTGAAACTCTGAAATGCTGATGAAATAAATCAAAGAAGATCTAAATATATGTAGAGTCATACCATGTTCATGGATTAGAAGATTCAACATAGGAAAAATGTCAATTTTCCCCAAAATGACCTATGGATTGATTGGATGTAATTTCAATCAAAATCCTAGCAGAATTTCTATAAATATTTGATAAGCTGATTCTAAAGTCAATATGAAAGGGCAAAGAAACTAGAATAGTGAAAGGCAAAGAAACTAGAATATTGACCTCAGAAGAATCCCACTATTCAATTTTAAGATTTGCTTTAAAATAATCAGGACCATGTGGTATTGGCAGAGAGACAGTACCAGGACCTGATGAGGATTCAGCAGCATGGAACTCTTGTGTACATTGCTAGTTGAAATGTAAATTGGTGCAGCCACTCTAGAACAGTTTGGCAGTTTCTTATAAAAATAAATATTCATGTGTCATCTTACCCAGCAAACCTATTTCTAGGTATTTGCCCTGGAGAAATGACCATTTATATTCACTCAAAACCCTTTCCAGAACTGTTTAAAGCTTTTGTATGAATAACTACCAAAAACTGGAAAAAATTTATGTCCTTCAGTGGGTAGGTAGATAAACAAAATGGAATATCCATACATTAAAAAGCAAGAAACTACTGATACACATAACAATGGGATGAATCTCAAAGGCATGAGTGAAAGGAGCCAGTCTGGAAAGGTTACATACTAAATGATTCCATTTATGTGAGATTCTCAAAAAGTTAGAAGTAGAGTGATAGAGAGCAAAAAAGTGTTCATCAGGGGTTAAGAGTGGGGAAGAGGGTGTGACTAGAGCAAGGCAGTATAAGAGAGCTTTTTTGATGATGGAACTGTTCTGTATTTTGATTGTGGTGGAAGTCACACTAATCCATCAGTGTGTTTAAACTCATGGAACTATCCATACCCCAAAAAAAGCTAATTTTTATGTATATTCATTTTAAAAATTAATTTTAAAAATTATATTGCCCCCCAATATTTCTTGGGGGGGAAGATTTTTTAATCAGAAAAAAATAAATACACATTATGGTAGTAATTATTATTGTCTCCCTTAATATCCATTCTCCCTTTCTTCCTTTTAATAATGGAATTCACTGTGTGTGTGTGTGTTGGTAGGGCACATGCCCAAACAGAGACTGGTTTCCCAGCCTCCCTTGCAGCTATATGTAGTCATATAACTAGGTTTTGGCTATTGAGATAGGAGTACCACCTTGAAAAAGAGGCTATTTACTATACTTCTTCCTCTTCTCCTGGAGGTGGTGCTGATGAGCTACTCTCAACCACAAGGAAGAGCATAACTGGAGCAGGCATCTTAGACCAATGCCAGGCCAGCTGGGAACCTGGGTAACCTTGGAGCAGAGCCCAACTTTCTGCCCTGGACTGGTAGGTGAAGAAAAAGAAACTCTGAACTTCCATGTAGGCTAATGCATTTTGCAGTCTATTAGACCAGCTTGATCCTTACCATGATGATCGTACACAATTTCACTGTACAAAAATAGAAAGGGTAAAATAAAAGTTATCCAGGGTCTCTCCATCCAAGAGAGGAAAACTTTAATCTTACCTTGGCCCTTTCAATATGCTAGTAGGGTAACATTAAGAAAGAAATCTTCCAAAGAGTATGAGTTTATCTGGTACTGTGTAGATTTCTTAAAGAATCCTGGATTTGGGTGGGATATAGGAATGAATTCCTCCTTAGACTGGAATACCTACCCATCCACCCCCTTCCCAGGAAATACCACTCTCTGGAGACCACTAACACACTACCACTCAGGACCAGAGTGAAACCAGATTTGTAACCAGTTCTTGTGGAGGACATGCTCCGGTAACATCTTGAGTGAGAGTAGTTAGTACCAAATCCTTAAGAGGTTAGTCTTTGGAAGTGGAAAGCCACGGGCTCAAGTCCTAGCTCCACTTCTTCTTTACCTGTGTAACCTTGAGCAGGTGTCTTAACTTCTCAGAATTTCAGTTTCCTCTGCTCTAAAATGGGAGTGTATTAATGGCACCTCCCATATGGAGTTGTTGTGAGAAATAAATGTGATAATAAAATGTATAGCATGGATCTCAGAAGTAGGGTGCTATTCAATTATTCATATACCATGTGTTGAGGACCTACAGTATGCCAGGCACGTTTCTAGGCACTGGGGAGATAGCAGTGAGTGACATAAAAAAGATCCTTGCTTTCTTGAATCTTACCTTCTAGTGAAGGAGACAGACAATAAAAAATTTTTTTAAAGTAATAATAGATCTGATGAAATAAGATAGAGTGACTTATTATTAGTAATGCTAATAGCTCGGACATGTGTGAGGGTGTTTGGCTACAGTTTTTTCCCTCAGTTCTGCGGAGTTTGTGCAGAAAGCTGGGCAGGGTGGGTATGGACAGTGAGGGCATTAAAAGACATACACAGAAGAGCTCATGCAATGCATAACTTTATGGGCCATTGCAGTCACCCTGCTCTCTGTGTGAAGGGTTCTCCATTGCTGAGCATGGCTGAGCCTTCACTGTCAGAGCAGTTATAGGGCAGGAAGATGAGCCTGGAGTTCTCTAAGGATATGGGTAGGAGACAGAAGTCTCTGGTACACCAACAAGGTTTCAGATCTTCTGGCCTTCTTTCAGGAGCACAGGTAGCTGGGGGCCACTAGCAAACAGAATTAAATTTTCCAACCTAATGGATGAAAGATTGTTTCTATTGAGAAAGAATGTCTCTATCCATGAATCAAAAGCTAAACAGCAGTTCTTAACTCTGCTGTTAATCAGAATCACTTCTAGATTAAAACAAACAAACAAACAAACAAACAAACAAACCCACCCAAGCCCTCACCTTCCCAGAAAGTCTGTTTCAATGCCACTCAGGGATGGGGACCAGGCAGTCTTGTTCCTAGGTGATTTAGGTGTACCCTCAGTGTTCAAAACCACTGGCTCTAGATCCAACTTCCATTCTCAAACCAAATCATAGGCCACTTCTTGCCTCTGGGCAGGGATGGTCTAGACGCTGTGCCTTTGTAGGGCTGGCTTATCCCTTCTGTCCCTGGAGTTTAGAGAAGGGTAGCCATGATGGAGAAGGGACTAGAACTAGAATGTGAACTAGAACATTCCCACAGGAGAAGCAGGCTCCTTTCCAGTGGTGTAGAGTTCATTGATCATGCTTATCCTTCTAGCCTAGAACACTTGCTCTTCTACTCTTCATGGCTTCTCTAGTCCTGATAGCCTGCAGACTCTCTACTTCCAAACCTCCTCTCTGGTGACAGCAGCCCATGAGAGCCTCTGCTTTTTAAAAAATCTGTCCATGAGTAGTAACAGGGTTTTACAACTTATAAAGTACCATTGCATATATTATGTAATTTAATATTTTCAGTGCCCCATGAGACAGATATTATTATAATCATGTTACAAAGGGAGAAGCCACAAATTTAGGATATTGACTGATGCGCAAAGACCCCCTAACCTTTAACTGACAGGTCTGGAGCCCAGGTCTCCTTCCTCCAAAGTGCTTTCAATTCCTGCCCTACCTGGTAGATTCCCTTCAGCAGTGTCCTGACACCTGACCATTTCATTTCTATAGGTGTCAGTGTGGTTAGTTTAATCTTCCCAAGTACTTGATCCTAAACATTACATTTTGTTTTCCTTCTCTATTGTTTTAAAATGGTTCATTCATGGTAGTACCAATTTTAATTAATTGTTTTATTTTTATTTTTTGAAATTTACTTATTTTTGAGAGAGAGAGAACAAGCAGGGGAAGGGCAGAGAGAGGGGGGGAGAGAGAGGATCCCAAGCAAACTCCACATGCTGTTAGCACGGAGTCTGAGGTGGGACTTGAACACACGAATGGTGAGATCATGACCTGAGCCGAAATCAAGAGTCAGATGCTTAACTGACTGAGCCACCCAAGTGCCCCAATTTGAATGAATTTGTTAAACATACATTGTTCACCTCATGCCTAATTGAAAATGATACTATTTACAAAAACAAAATTGAAATTCATTTTCTGGAAAAGATTGGTTGCATAAAATAAGCACATATTTCTAGCTTTAGTTCTAAATTCTAATTTAGAGAGTGGACGTGGGCCGGGCTGAGTTGCTCTTTCCCTGTTGGTTTGCTGTGATCACAAGAGATTCAGGAATCATGAGGGTTTGGGTGCTGTTTTATCTGTAACATCACCCTTCATGGGGTGACCCTTTTCCCTACAAGCTCGTGCATGGGCATTTGCTTAATATAGGTACTGAAAGGTCTCAGGGTAGCAACATGGCACTTTTTCTGGAAGGTCATCAGCCCCATCAATGTCACATTCTCTTGCAGGAAAATTACAAATGATTAATTGAAGGTACAGAGTCATCTGGAAGATATATTCAGATAATCTGTACATTGAATAAAAAGCATTGCCTTTTGTCTCATCCTCAGATGAATTTTTAGGACCCATCACTTTAAAGCGCATTGACAGAAATGATCAGAACTCAGTTAATTTCATTCAAATCCCAAAGACACCAACACAATAGATTTGGCAAGGGACATTTCCGATTCTCCTCTCACATAGCTCAGATTTCTTCATCATTCACAGCAGTCATGTTTAGCAGCTCTGCTGCTTACAGGGAACTGGTGGGCTGCCAGCTGCAGCTTTGTGTGGATCTGGAGATCTTTCCAATTAGACAAGAGTGGGAGGCTGCCTCCAAGAGAGATGGGAAGATGACTACTCCCTTTGCACTGTGAAAGGGAAGAGAATTTGGCCCTCTGGGGGAGAGATTTCACAGTATATTGGACATGGCTGCATCCTCACTCAGGTTCCTGCAAGGGATCCATGCAGTGGACCAAAATATAGGCCTTCTTTTCTCCAAGGGCTGAGCTGACGTTAAGCATGGGTAAGACCCCTACAGTTCCCAAAGCCCCCCAGCTGCCTCATATCTCTGTGTCTTTGCAGTCTCTCCCCTCCACCCAGACGGGAATAGCCATGGATTAGGCACTGCAGAAGAAAAGATGTATGAATTAGAAGATGAAAGCATAACAAAATAAATTACCCAAATGTAGAACAGAGAGGGGAAAACTTTAAAAAGTGAACCAAACATCAGTGACTTGTAGGACAAATCAGGCAGTCTAACTCACATGCAATTGGAACTCCCAGAAAAGGGGGAAAAAGAAGATGAAAAAAACATATATGAAGAAATACTTATTTTATCAAATTTTATAAAAGCTTTATAAACCCAGAGATCTATGAAGATTAGAAGCCCTAAGGAAGATAAACACAAAATGAGCCAAACAAAATCACACCATAATTAAATTCCTGAATTCCAGTCATAAAAAGATTGTCTTAAGAGCCAGACAAAAAAGATGCTTTACGTACAAAGAGACAAAGAATGACTGTAGATTTCTTATAAGAAATTGTAAAAAATAAATATAAGAGAATGGACAAAATGTTTAACATAATAAAATAAAAAAGGGTCATCCTAGAATTAGATACCAAGTACATATCATTAAAGCGAAGAAAAATTGGAGACTTTTCAGACAAATAAAAGCTAAGATAATTCTTCATGAGCAGACTTGTATCATGAGAAGTGGTAAAGGTGAAGGAACACGATCCCAGAGGGGAACTCAGATCTACACAAAGAAAGGAGAAGCAACAGAAATTTTAAATATCTGGGTAACTATAAAATACTTTTTCTTGGAGCACCTGGGTGGCTCAGTCGGTTAAGCATCTGAGTTCAGCTCAGGTCATGATCTCACCATTCTTGGGTCCGAACCCAGCATCAGGCTCTGTGCTGGCAGCTCAGAGCCTAGAGCCTGCTTTGGATCTGTGTCTCCGTCTCTCTCTGCCCCTCCCCAGCTCATGCCCTGTTTCTCTCTCTCTCTCTCTCTCTCTCTCTCTCTCTCTCTCTCTCAAAAATAAACATTTAAAAAATTATTTGAAATACTTTTTCTTATTTTAAAAAATAAACTCCTTGAAAGATAGTTAACTGTTTAAAGCAGACATAATGACAACAGCAGAGTTTGTAATATAACTACAAGTAAAATACGTAACAATAGCACAAAATATGGAAGGAAGAAATCAAAGTATATTTGTATTGTTCTTATGTGTGAGGAAATACATCATCTGAAGGTAGATTTTGATCATTAGAGATGAATATGATAAACTTTAGAACAGACATACACATTAAAACAAAAGATATAGCTAATAAGCCAATGGTGGAGGTAACAAAATGAGAAAAATATATTCACTAAAAAATGAGGAGGGAAAGAGAAAAAAAGGAGCAAAGGAGAAATAGAAAATACAAAATAGAGAAAACAAATAACAAGATGATAAACTTAAGCCCAAATATATGAGTAATTACCTTAAATGTAAATGGTTTAAATCTATGCTATCCAATAAACTAACCACTGGCCACATAGAGCTCTTTAAATTAATTAAAAATTTACTAAGATAAACTACTTAGCTCCTCAGTCACACTAGCATTATTTCAAGGGCTCAGTAGCCACCTAATTAGTGGCTAGCATATTAAACAGATAATTTGTGACATTTCCATCATTAGATAAAGGTTTATTGGAAAACTGGTATAAATATTCCAATTAAAAGCAAAATTATGAAACTGAATAAAGAAAGCAAAACATATCACCCAAAATAGAACACGTGTGCACACAATCATGGAGATGGAGAGGGTCAAAAGTTAAAGGATGGAAAAAGATATAGCATGCAAACACTAATTAAAAGAAATTTGGAGTGGTTCTATTAATGTCACACAAAACAGACTTCTGAAAAAGGCACACAACCAAGGATGAAAGGGAACATTTCAAAGTGACAAATGACCCAATCTATTTAACAGCCTTTAATACTAAAGAAGATTTAACAATACTAAACATGTTTGTATCCAGTCTGCATATACCTTCCTGCATGAAACAATCTGAAAAGTTGGACAAAATATGTGAAACAATGGTCTTCAAGGAATTAGACAGCAGGCAACAAAGGAGAGTGGTTCCCTTAGAGACAGGAAACAAAGAGGGTGAATGCTGTAATTGTCTGATCTACAGGCACTGATGCAGGGCTAGGGAGCACAAGTGGAGCTTGGTGGCTTGCTGAATGGAAGACACAGAGCTGATGATTGAGGGAGATGAAAGCAGCTAGAGATTATAGGAGAGAATGCCAGAGAAGAGGGAGTTGTATGAAGAGAGAACTCCAGAGATCACAGAGCTACACATATGTCAAAACTTTAAAAACTGTACATTTAAATATGCACAATTGCTGCATGTTAATTATAGCTCAATAAAGCCCCTTTTAAAAAAAGATAAGGACATATATGAGCAACTTTACGCCAATAAATTCAAACAACATAGATAAAATGGAAAAATTCCTTGGAAAAACACAAATACCAAAACTGTCTCAAGAAGAAATAGACAACTGAAGAATTGTATATGTATTTAAGTAATTATAATTGCATAATTGCAGTATGCTCACAAAGAAAATTATAGGCACAGATGACTTCATTGGCAAAATTTCTGAAACATTTAAGGAAGAAATACACCAAGTCTATTCAATTTTTTTTTTCAGAAATTAGAGGAGGAAACATTTCCCAACTTATTTCATGGGTCCAGTTAAATATATTACAAGAAAATAAGATTGCAGACCAACATCATTCATGAACATGGATTCAAACATCCTTAAGGAGACTTAGAAAATCAATTCCAGCAACATATAAAAATAATAACACATCATGACCAGTTGAGTCATGCCAGGAATGCAAGTTTCATTTAACATTAGAAAATCTATTAATGTAACTCACTGTACCAACAAACTAAAAATTAATGAAAAATAGATTTAGGAAATCATTTGACAAAATTGAAAATCCACTTATGAAAATTCTCTCAGCAAGCTAGAAATAGAAGAGAATTTCCTAAATCTGGTAAAATGCACCTATGAAAAACTTACAATTCATATCTTGAGAGTAGTGATGAATAAAGAGTATGCTTCCCTCCTAAGTTCAGGAATAGGATAATGTATCCTTTTATTCAACATCATACTGGAGGTCATAGTCGATGTATAAGGCAAAGAAAAAACTACAGATTGGAAAAAAAGAAATACAATTCTCATTATCTGGAGACTATATATTTGTATACAAAGAATATCATTAGAACCTGCCAAAAAAAAATAGCTATTAGAACTGAGTAACCAATTCACAAGTCAATGAAAAAAGTGAATTAGGGGCGCCTGGGTGGCTCAGTTGGTTAAGCCTCTGACTTCGGCTCAGGTTATGATATCACAGTTCATAGGTTTGAGCCCTGCATCAGGCTCTGTGCTGACAGCTGAGTGTGGAGCCTGCTTCAGATTCTGTGTCTCCCACTCTCTCTCCCTCCCTGCCTTCCTCTTTCTCTTAAAATAAGAGAATATTTTTTCTCTTAAAAATAAACATTAAAAAAATTTTTAATTAAAAAAGTGAATTCTATTTCTGTATACTAACAACAAACAATTGGAAACTGAAATTTTAAAACAATACTACTTACAGTATCATTAAAAAAACAGATATAGTTAGGGATAAATTTAAGCAACATATGTCAAAGAAATATACAGTATACACTATAAAACATTGCTGACAGAAATTAAACACCTAAATAAATAGAGTTGTACCATATCCATGAGAAAAAGACTCAATATTTTTATTTATTCATTTTATTTGAAAGAGAAACAGAGAGAGACAGAGAGAGTGAGTGGGGGAGAAAGGCAGAGAGAGAGAGAGAGAGAATCTCAAGCAGTCTCTATGCTCAGCATGAAGCCCACTGTGGGGCTCGATCCCATGACCCTGGGATCATGACCTGAGCCAAAATCAAGAGTCAGAGGCTCAACTGACTGAACCACCCAGGTGCCTTAAAAAAGACTCAATATTATTAAGATAGCAATTCTCAAATTGATGGATAGACTCAATACAATCCAAATCAGACTTCTTTTGTAAAAATTAGGGAATTCAGAAATTTATATAGAAATGCAAAGAACCTAGATTATCCCAAGAATTTTGAAAAAGAATACCAAAGTTAAAGTACTTACATTACCTGATTTAAAGACTTACCATAAAATTTACAGTGATCAAGACAATGTGGGTATTGGTGCAAGAAGAGCCAATAGAGTAAAAAAATGAGTAGATATAGACCCATATAACAATAGATTTTTAACAAAGAGGCCAGAGTAATTTAATAGGACAAATAGTTTTTCTAACATATGGTACTAGAACAACTGGATATTCATATTGAGGGGAAAAAAGGAAGCTCATCACCTTCCTTCCAGCATAAACAAGTAAATTTAATATAAAACTCAAGGTGTATCACAGACCTAAATATAAAAATTAAAATCATTGAGTTTTTAGAAGAAAATATTGGAGTGTATCTTAGTCATTTGGGAGAAGACAGTGATTTCTTTGAACACAGAAATCAATAACCATAATAGAGAAAAATTATACATTACAATTAATCAAAATCTAAAACTTTTCATCAAGTCACCATGAAGAAAATAAATAGTCAAACCACAGATTATGATAAAATCTTAACTGAACCTTTATCTGACAAAGGGCTTATATCAAAAATAAATAAAAAATTCTGCAATTCAGAAGTAAAAAGAACACCATTTTAAAGGGTGGGAGCAAAAGGTATGAATACACATTTTATCAAAAAAGATATACAAATGGCAAGTAAGCTTATGAAAAGGTGTTCAACATATCAGTAATCAGAAATGTAAATCAATATCACAATGATATAGCAGTACACATCCACTAAAAAGGCTAAAATAAAAAAGATTGTTAATACCAAATGTTGACAGGGATGTGGAATATGGCAGACAGACTCTAACATGGCTCCCAATGACCCCTGCTTCCTGGTGTTCATGCCCTTATGTAATCTCCTCCTTGAATGTGGGGGAGAACTATGTGGGTGAGCCAACAGAACATGGCAAAAGTGATGGAATGTCACTTCTGTGTTTACATAAGATTATAGCTTCTATCTTGCTAGCCAACCATCTCTATTGGCTATCTCCCTTGTTATATTTGATGAAGTAAGCTGCCATATGAAGAGGCCCATGGGGCAAAGAACTGAGTGTAGCCACTGGCCAACATCCAACAAGTTGCTGCAGCCTAATAGCCCACAAGGAAATGAATCCTGCCAACAACCACATGAACTTGGAAATGGATCCTTACCCAGCTGAGCCTCCTATGAGCCACAGCCCTGGCAAGACTTTGATTGCAGCCTCTTGAGGGATCCTGAAACAAAGAACCCAGCTAAACACTGCCCAAATTCCTGACCTGCAACAACAACACACAACTATGTGTTGTTTTAACCCTGTACGTTTGTAGTAATTTTGTATGCATCAGTAGATAACTAATAGATGGAACAACTGGAACTGTCATACAGTTATGGTGGGAGTGTAAAATGGCATAACCGTCTTGTAAAACTGTTTGGCAATTTCTTATAAAGATAAACACGCACCAAACTTAACCCTAAGACCCAGCAATTACACTCAAGGTATTTACCCATGAAAAATTAAAGTATGCGTCCAAACAAAGACTCATACATGAATATTCATAGCATCTTTACACATAATAGCCCACAAGTAAAAGCAACCTGAATGTCCATCCACAGATGAATGAACAAAATATTGAATATCCATACAATGGAATAATACTCAGCAGTAAAGGCGAATGAGCTGGTTAATACATGTAACAACATCGATGAATTTCAAAACACCATGTTCAAAGAGATGAGACATAAAAGAATATACTATATATGATGCCATTTATATTAATTCTAGAAAGCACAAATTAATTTATGGTGATAGAAACAGATGAGTGATTATCTATGCCTGGGTGTGTGCAGTTAAGCTAGCAAAGGCTCGCAAGACTGACGTTTAGGGCTGATTGCCATATTCTACATCTTGGTACAACAGTAGTTACAATGAGTTGTCAGAATTCATTGAGCTGTTCACTTAAAATTGGCACATTAATTATATATAAACTATTCCTTGATAAAGTTGATTTGTAAAGAAATAGAACTCAAAATGGATTACAGACTGAAACATCAGACCGGAAAATGTAAAACTCTTAGAAGAATGCAGAGGGGCAAAACTCCATGACTTTGGTCTTGGCAATGATTTTTTGGATATGACACCAAAAGCACAGGCAAAAAAAAAAAAGCAAAAATAGGCAAGTGGGACTGCATCAAACTAAGAAGTTTCTGCACAGCAAAATGAATAATTAACAATGAAAAAGCAACCTACAGAATGGGAGAAAAAAATATATGTGAACCATGTATCTGATAAAGGGTTAATATCCAGAATAAGGAACTCCTACAATGTAATAGCAAAACAACCAAATAAACCAGTTTCCAAAATAGAACAAAGGGCTTGGGGCACCTGAGTGGCAAAGTCAGTTAAGTGTCTGACTCTTGATTTTGGCTCAGGTCATGATTTTACAATTTGTGAGGTCAAGCCCTGTGTCAAGCTCTACGTAAGACAGTGTGGAGGCTACCTGGGATTCTCTCTCTCTCTCCCTCTCTCTCTGCCCCTCCCTCGCTTGCAAGCACTATAAATAAATAGATAAATAAACAAACATAAAAAATAAAATGGGAAAAGTGTTTAAATAGACATTTCTCCAAAGAAGACATACGAATGACCAACAGGTACATAAAAAGATGCTCAACACCAATAATCTTCAAACACCTGTTAGGATGGCTATTATAAAAAAAAAACAAAAACAAAAAGGTAAGTGTTCATGAGGATGTGGAGAAATTGGAATTCTTGTATGCTGCTGGTGAGGATGTGGATGGTACAGCCACTATGGAAAATAGTATGGAGGTTTCCCAAAAAATTAAAAATAGTAATACCATATGACCCAGCAATCCCAAATCCGGGTATTTATCTAAGAGAATTGAAATCAGGAATCTTGAAGAGATATTTGTACTCCCTTGTTCATTGCAGCCTTATTCACAATAGCCAAGATTTGGAAACAACCTAAATGTCCATGGACAGGTGAATGGATAAATTATATATATATATATATATATATATATATATATATAGTGTGTGTGTGTGTGTGTGTGTGCATGCCTATACACAACCGAGTATTATTCAGTGTTTGGGGGGGGGAAGGAAATTTGACCTTCTGCTACAAAATATATGAACACTGAGGATTTTGTGCTAAGTGAAATAAGCTAGTCACAGAAGGACAAAAATACTGCATGATTCCACTTATATGAGGTATCTAAAGTAGTTAAACTCAGATGCAGAGAATAAAATGGTGGTTGACAGGGTCTTAGGTAGGAAGGGGAAATGGGGAGTTGATAATCAATAGTTTTAAAGTTTCAGTTATGCAAGGTGAATAAATTCAAGAGGTCTACTGTATAACATTGTTCCTATTTTTAACAACACTGTATTGTACTCTCAAAAAATTTTTAAGAGAGTGGACCTTATGTTAATTGTTCTTACCATGATTTTTTTTAAATAGATCTTTGGGTGCCTGGGTGGCTCAGTCGGTTAAGCAGCCAACTTTGGCTCAGGTCATGATTTCATAGGATTGAGCCCTGCATCAGGCTTGCACTGACAATGCAGAGCCTGCTAGGGATTCTCTCTTCTCTCTCTCTCTCTCTCTCTCTCTCTCTCTCTCTCTCTCCCCCCCTCCCCCACTTGCACTCTCTCCCTTTCTCTCTCAACATAAATAAATAAACTTAATAAAAGAGAGAGAGAGAGGGGTACCTGGGTGTCAGTTGGTTAAGCGTCCAACTTCAGCTCAGGTCATGATCTCACGGCTCATGGGTTGGAGCCCCACGTCGGGCTCTGTGCTGACAGCTCAGAGCCTGGAGCCTGTTTCGGATTCTGTGTCTCCCCCTCTCTCTGCCCCTCCCTCACTCGTGCTCTGTCTCTGTCGAGAGAGAGAGAGAGAGAGAGAGAGAGAGGAAAATAGATCTTCAAATGGACCATTTGCCCAAGCTATATCTACTCCTGAACCTAGACTCAGTAGGTGCGCCTTGGCTGCACAACCCTGGGACCCTGGATTTCCCTTTCCACAGCACTTTTCACACATTTGTGTCATGGATTGTTCAACTGTGCATCTTCCCGTCAATAATATAAGCTCTATAAGCACAGATCCCCTTGGTACTTACACAGTGCCTAGCCCAGAGCAGATATTTGTGGAATAAATATAAACATTTTTATAAAATTCTGTGGAATTAATTGAAACTGTCTGAAGTTATTCTGTCATTGTGTAGGGTCAGACAGTCTGTACCAAGCCATTGTGTGGTCTTCATAAAGTTCTCCATTGAAGGCTATGCATTCCACTCTGAGTTGTCCACAGGCACGTTTCTGTGCCAAGTCCATTATGATGGACAGCTATGAGCAAAGTGTGATGCCAGAAGTGGGCTAAACTAAGTTAAGAAAGCCATCTCCCCAGCTCACTTCTGTCTAGGCAGGCTACTCATCACACCTGACAATTCTCAGCCCTGATTAAGAACAGCTGGAGTGAGATTCTTTTCACATTTCAGTTTTAGGGAATTGAGGAAGGTTCTTACCAGTTGTTGCAGGCAGGATTGGTAATCCCTTCTTGTGTGACCCCCTCCCCCCCCCACACACAGAGCCCTTTGTTCTTACTTCTGTTCTAACATTCAGACCATTGGATTGTCATTATGGCTTTATGTCAAGTCTGATCTCTGTAAAGGGAGATTCAAATTCATCATTTTAGTACCCATTTTTTCATTCATTTCAACATTTCTGAGTATCTGCTGATTGGCTTGGATTGAGCTAGACACATGCCTAGTATATTGATCACATAGTGGACCTTCAATAAACATGTGCTACTATTAGTCTCTGTGTCTGTGGTGGTAGTATTCCCCAGTCCATTGGAAATCAAGGTTGGTACCTTTCAGAACAACAGTCTCTCCTAGTCTGCCCAAGGTGGCCTTACAACTAAATATAATACAGTGATTTTTAAAGGATGCAAAAGAAGACCCTGTAGCAGAAACAACAGGCTGCTTTCTGAAAATCTTCCTCTCCTTCTTCCTTAGTAATGGAACCAGGATTTTTACTAGGACACATTACTACCTATCTGAAAGACTATTTTTCCCCAAACTCTCTTGAAGCTACATGTAGCTATGTGATTATATTGGCAAATGAAATATAAACAAAATTTTATGCCCACTTTTTTATTTTTCCCTATTTATGTTGATTTTATTTTTTAAAAGTTTTTATTTTGAATTCCAGTTAGTTAACATACAGTATTATATTAGTTTCAGGTGTACAATATAGTGATTCAGCACTTCCATACATCACCCTGTGCTCATCACAAATGCACTCTTCAATCCCTATCACCTATTTAAAAATTTTAAAGTATTTTATTTATTTAAGGTGTGCACATGTACACAGGGGGAAGGGAACAGAGCGAGAGGGAGAGAGAGAATCCCAAGTAGGCTCCACACTGTCAGCACAGAGCCCAATGCAGGGCTCAATCCCACAAACTGTGAGATAATAACCTGAGCCAAAATCAGAGTCAGATGCTCAACCAACTGAACCACCCAGATGCCGCCTATCATCTATTTAGGCAATCCTTCCATGCACCTCTCCTCTGATTACCATCTGTTTGTTCTCTGATAACCACTGATCTCTCTCTCTCTCTCTCTCTCTCTCTCTCTCTCTTATTTTTTTCCTTGGCTTGTTTTGTTTCTTAAATTCCACCTGAGTGAAATCATATGGTATTTATCTTTCTCTATCTGACTTATTTCACTTAACATAATACTCTCTAGCTTCATCCATGTTGTTGCAAATGGTAAGATTTCACTCTTCTTTCTGGCTGAATAATATTTCTGTGTGTGTGTCTATCAATCACATCTTCTTCATGTATTCATCAATTGATGGACACTTGGGCAGAAAATTTATTTAAAGAAATAATAGCTGAAAACTTCCCTAATTTGGGGAAGAAAACAGATATACAGATCCAAAAGGCATAGAGAACTCCCATCAAAATCAACAAAAGCAGACTCACACCAAGACCTATTGTAATTAAATTTGTAAAATATAGTGATTTAAAAAAATGTCAGGATCTCTTTAAAGGGAATGAGCATTCCCTTCTTCACTCTTACCCAGCTGCTACCTGGAATAAAAATGTGATCATTGGAATTCCAGAAGCCTTTCTGGACCATGAGGATAGAAGTCAAACTTTGGAAATAGTAGACTGGTGATCTGGAGGGAGCCTGGTTTCTGAGGACTTAGTAAAACTCTCATGACAGCCCGGGACATGCCATGTCCAGACTTTTTTCATATTAGATGAAAATCAACTTCTCTAATTGTTGTAGCCATTGTTATTTTGGGTTTCTAAATGGACAGCACTCAGCCAGTAATGATGCTTGAATTCCACCTTTAGACCTTTCCTCTTTGACCTAAGAATTGTAAGTTTTTAAGTTAATGCAATTACAGAGACTTCCACTCTAGTCTGGAAGGTGCCCTGCAACCTGAAGTGTGTGTAAATGAGGAAAAAAATTCTGTAGATGGCAGAGGAGAAAAGAGAGACATACATTATGACAGGTTGACATCTAACTGTTGCTGTAAATGTCATCTTGCTATACTTAGGGCACCATCCTTCACCAGAACCGCAAAGCTCTGAATGATCAGCGCTCTGCCTTTCTTCAGCATCCTTCCCTTGTTCACATAGCTCCATCCACATGCTCCCTTGCATGCATTCTCTCTCTCTCTCTCTCTCTCACGCGCACACACACACACACACACACACACACACAAATACACACACAGAAGGCTTAAAACCCATTCAAACCCATTCCCACCTCAGGGCTTTTGCACTGGATATTCCATAGCCTGGAATGCTCTTCCTTCAGATATTCATGTGACTGGCTCCCCCTTGTAGTTCAGGCTTCAGCTTTATATGTCACCCTCCCATCAAGGGCTCCCCATGTGTGAAATAGCCCTGCATTATATTTTCTCATTTATGTATTTATTTATTGTCTATCTGCCACTCACACCAACTGAACGGAAGTTTGACAAGTCACTTTATTTACTCTGTTTGCCACTGTATCTCAGAGCTTCAAACAAGGCACATGCCTATTTGTTGGCCACTTGTTGATTGATTGAGCAAGACTGAACATGAAAAGCCTTCTCCCTGGAGCAGCTGTTGCTCTGCTTTTGCTCATCCCTACTAGGCTTGCTATTTTAACACATCCTTTCCTACATCTCAAAAAAAAGTATTATGTGCCAAAATGGAGCTATTTCTTTTAGGCCTAATTTGTATAATCCAATCGTTCTGTAACACCTGGTGGTATTTAGATCCTAACCTGTATGGTTCTTTGGACTGTCTTAAATTATTTAAATGTCAATAATAATCCATTTATAATATTCTTTTCTGAGACCAGTTTTTAAGGAGTGTGGGATAGATAGAATGTGAGAACCTTGGTTATCTAAGGGGAAGTAGCACCACCAAGGGGACAAAACACACAGAGGAGACTGAGGTGCATAAAGTTTCATTTAGAACCTATGGCTTCACAGTCTATTAGTTGAGTTAAAAGTTCAGCAATATGTAACAGACCCCAAATACCAGTGGCCTAAAGAATTCTGAATTGATATGATGGTTGTGCTCTGCGAAGACATCAGGGACCCAGCCTCCTCCTACCTTGTATTTCTGCCATCCCTAGAGCATTGCCCTCCCTGCAAGGGTCAGAGAGGACTCAATGCCATCTCATCCCATGGGTAAAAAAGAGGGTGGGCAGGTGGCACTCCCTTCAGAATGCACATGCTACTCTGCTCAAATCCCATTGGCCAGAACCTGGTCACATTGCCATCCCCAGCTGCAAAGGAGGCTGGGAAGTGAATCTCCCTTTTGAGCAGCTGTATAGCCAGACAAAAATCAGGGGTTCTACTAAAATAGTAGGAGAAAAGGAAGACTGAGGGATTACTGGCAGCTCAGCCCCACACAGTATGTCTTGGTTGGAAGGAGTTTTATGAACAGCCCACATAAGCAGGCTTATAAAAATGGTATATAAAATAAACCCATTCACATATTTCTACCAGTCCATGCTTTCCTGGGAAACCCAAGTGTGGTAAAATAAAGAAAAGCTAACTGCTTTTCCACTCCCCCAGCTTCTTACTGTTCCCACATTGGCCAAGTAAGGGAGCAGCACATTGTCAGGCTTTCTCCAGGTATTTCTGCATATAGAAGAGCAGGTGTGAAAGTCTGAATGTCCGCTCATCCACAGACCCTAAAGTTACAGGTGAATGGAGAAGCAAGAATTAACAATCTAATGTTTTATTTTCAATACAATATGAAAGTTTTAAATTAATGTAAATATCAATCACTTCTGTGTTTTAAATGGTTAAATAAGATTTCCATCTTCCCCATTTTCTTCTGATCCCTGAGCCACAGCACCACATGGCTGGTCTGTTCCCTTCCTCCATTCTGGGCTGAAATGTTATTTTTCTTTCAGAGACATCCATATATTTTCTTCTTTTGTGTTTTTAGAGCACAGTAAGAATAAGAGCTACTTTTGGGGTGCCACAGGTCTGTGTGGCTCTGGCCTGGGAATGAAAAAGCAGCTTAGTGAGAATGTGAAGGTTGGGGGTACGGGGTGCCAGGAACAAACACTGCTGTCGAGCTAAATGATCCTTCTTCCTTCCTTGGGTCATCAACCAGGACAGCCTTGGTACATGCAAACAACAACATTGGATCCAGTCATGCCTCACACATTTTTAATAAATTCTGCAAATCTCTCCCAGAGCTCAATTCAGGTCAAGATGTGTGTGTGTTTCCATCTACCATAAGGGGACCAGACTGGCCAAAAATGTGTTTTTCTGTTGACCTGCTACTTGACTCCCTTAATCTGCTGCAAGACACATTGTACCTCTGTAGAACTCAGGACGAAGGAGGGGGTCACTTGAGGTGCCACAACAGCTACTGAAAACTGAAAAGCCTTTCCTGGGACTCACTAGACCCAACAAGCAGATGGTTAAGCAGCTGTCAAAATCAGCGTCAACTGGAACGCAATGATCGCTTTTTTTTTTTCAGCTTCCACATTTGTTCCACTGCATCAGGCACTATCTAAAGCATTGCTGAGACTGCACAGGACAGACAGACCCAGTCCTGCCCTCAGGAAGCTTAATAATGGGATTTCAAAGTCAAACTCTATCCACCCCCACACCCGTTCAATTCAAATTTGACTGAATCAAGACTAACCCTTTTGTTCTTGGTTACAACCCAGACCCACATGCCTCTGAAACTGGCTGCTCTATTCCCTGACCCCCAAAATGGTTGTCCTCCATACAGTCCAGTACTGAGAGGTTTCCCAGGATGTAAGACTTGTAGTGCTAAAGGCAGAACATCCGGGCAAACCAGGCTGAGTTGGTCACCCTTCTTCAGAATGAAACATCACCTTATAAAGAAGGAAAGTAGAACTAGAAAGTCAAAGCAGTTTCTCACCTGGACTACCTTACAACTCACACAAGCATAGCTTTCCTCCCGCAATACCTGTGTTCACACACAAACACAATAGAGTGCAATTTCATAAGCTGTAGTACATATAAAATAGCTTCTGGTGATAGCTGTAGAATGACAACTTGGTCATGACAGGTCTAGCACATAGTATGTCCTGGTGGCCTGAGCCACATACCCCCACCCCCCAGTTCCCCTCAATGTTACTGTCACTCCACCCTCCACACCCACATTTTAGTCCCAGAGCTGCCAGATCATTCTGGACCTCCAGATATTTGCTTATATGGCATCCTCTGCTTGTCCTGCCTGCTCTTTTTCAGACATCCACTTTGTTTCTGTCCCAGCCTTTCCCTCCACCTCTGCCTCCATCACTATGTCCACTATGCCCCGAAAGGCACTAAGGGGTAGTGGTTAAGAGCACAGGGGTGTAGGATTCAGATACATGGAGTTTTCTATATTGCTTCTTTCCAGTGGGCAGTTGGGCAAATTAGACTCTTCAAGCCTCAAGTTCCTCATCTTGAAAATGAGAATCATAATATCTACCTAACACAGAAGACAATACATCTGCATAGTGAGTGACACAGTAAACCCTTAACTGATGTAAACACTCTAGTATATCCATTTGTTTATAAGCCTTTATTCTTTGGTTTTTATATACCTAGTACCTGGCACTGAGATGTTGAATGAATGAAGTGTGCTGGAAAGATGAAGGTTTGACTTCTTCTAGAATTGGTTATTGAGAGCATTCTCTTGGCAATTTAGGGAAACTGTAGAAGTGACAGGTTGTGCCCTTTCAGCTCAGAGGGATGAATAACAAGGACATTCTCATGCTCCCTATATCTAAAAGTAAAGAGCTATTTGGAACATGTATAACAAAGCCCTTCAAAATAGCCGATTCAACAGTTGCATTTCTAGGAATTTATGCTAAGGAAATTATCAGAGATTTATACACGCATTTACACAAGTTTTAAACACAGGTTGTTAATAACAGTGTCTGTTGCTAATCAGAGTGAGAATTATAAATAGCCTAACTATCCATAGGGATTAGTAGTTAAATAAAATATGCCCAGGAAGAGGAGCTATATAGTAGAGTGACTGAGAACACAGGTCCTGAAGCCAGATTGCCGGGGCTCCCTCCTCTTCCTGCCACTTACCAGCTATGCAATCCTGAGCAAGCAATTAACATTTCTGTGCCTCTACATCCTCATCTGTAAAGTGGGGCTAAAACAAGCAGTATAGATAGGCCTTTGATACAGGTTAGCGCTATGATTATTTTCCTACCATTGAAAGTCATATTGTAAAAGTTTAATGACATAAAATTTTCACAAATATATAATTAATTTTTCTAAAATGGAATACAAAAGTCTATGTTGAGCATAATACCAATTTAAGTTCTAAAATGTAGCTTTTAGAACTAGGGTAATGTATATGGTAACCAACAATGGTTATCTCTGGGTTGCAGAGTTACAAGAAACTTCTTTTCTTTTAGTGCTTTTCTGTGCTTTCTGTTTTCTACAATAACCAGTTTCTGGCTACATTCATGCTAAGATGATAAGGTGGGTAGAAATCTTGAACTGAAATCTTGAGCTGGGGAAGAGTACCTAAGTCCTGGTCCCTGCTCCTGCTCCAGCTGGCTGGGAACCCTGGCGAATTCCTTCCCTCACATACAGAGCAAAAGGATCGGCTAGAAGCAAGTCTCTGGAAGTCCTCTCCAGCTCCAAGTTCCTCTGAAGTACATGGTTCCTAGGCAGAGACATGCCAGACGCTTGCCAGAGAGGCTGAATACAGAGCAAGCGGAAAAAAAGAGTTACCTTTAATTAAATGAAATGAAAGCCAGTTTCCTTACAAAGACCAATTCTGACCCCTACTACCTCTATTAGTCATATATAAAGGCCTGCTATGAGCTGGCCACCCTAACCTAAGTGTCCTGGGGCTGGTAGACATAAACTCAGTGAGATTTCAGGGGCTACAAGAGGCTCAGCTTCTGGAAAATTTTCCGTCTGTCAACTTCCTGGGCATTTTAAATCCCTGCTCTCAATCTTTTGTCTTCAAGAAACTCTGTTAAAACATGGATTTTTTTCCTATTATTCTTACTGAGTCATATTTATCTTGCTCACCTTTGTGATGGACATTTTTCTGGACATTGCAACACAGAAGTATTTGAGGTTCAGCGCCTGATCCAAGGAACTTAGATTTGGAAAGGAGGTAGAGGCAAGAAAATAAGCAATAGTAGCCACTGTGAAGCAGGTGGAGTGCACTAGGGAAGCTGTGTGAGGAGAGTGGCTCAGAAAAGCTTCCTGAAGACATAATGTCTGAGACAGCCTAACCTAACAACAGAAGGCAGCCCAGGTAGGCTCATTCCTCCCCCCAGATCAGAAACACCTGATGTTTCTCTAACATCAAGTGAGCTCAACACCACTGGTAAGTAGGGTGATTGGGAGTCTAATTACATTAAGCTGCAAGAAGTATTCTTCCACACTGGGCCTGAGACTGCCTTGCCCACAGAGAGGTGGGGGACCCCTGGGGGATACTGTCATGGGTAATCCCACCACAACAAGCAGCCTGGCCGAGGAAACCTCTTTGTCCACAGCCTGATTCCCATCAGTCACTCAGAGACATTTTGTCCCCCCAGGCAGCCCCAGCAGGGACCAGGGGAAGCCCTAGCAGTACCAGCCAAACCAAGAACCAAAGTATTACTGCAAATGCTTAGAAAATTTAACTGTCACTGGGAGCACAACCCATCCAAGTAGGCCAGGACCTCATGCTAAATCTGAAGAGGTGACTACCTAGTAAAATATAAGTTTTAAATAAGAACCAGAGTCACCTAATATAATAAGCAAAATGCCCAGGATACAATAGAATTATCACCTATCATATCAAGAACTAGAAAAATCTCAACTTGAGAGAGAAACAACAATGAACTGATGCCAACATCCAGATGAATCAGATGCTGGAATTACCTAACAAGAATTTTAAAGCAGCCTTCATAAAAATGCTTCAACAACCAATTGCAAACTGTCTGGAAACAAATGGAAATAAAACCTTAAAAGTCCCAGAAAAAAGGAATCTATTAAAAAATAACCAATGGAAATCATACTACAGAAAAATACAATAACAGGTATTAAAAACTTGATGGGCAGCCTCAAGTGTAGAGTGGAGAGGAGAGCAGATAGAATCAGTGAACTTGAGGACCAATCAATAGAATTCATCCAATCTGAACAATAGAGAGAAAACACTGAAGAAAAAATTTGGAAAGAGCCTCAGGGAAATGTGGAACAATAAAAAAATATCCAACATTTGTATCATTGGGTCCCCGGAAGGAAAAGAGAAAATGTTTTGGGGGGAAGAATGTTTGAAAGAGTTAAGAGCTGAAAACTTCTGAAATTTGATGAAAAACATTAACTTACAGATTCAAGAAACTGAGACATCTCAAAATAGGATAAATCTAAAGAAATCCATACTAAGACACATCACAATTTAATTGCTCAAAGTAAGGGCAAATTTAAAAATCTTGAAAGCAGTTAGAGAGAAATGACACATTACTTACAGGGGAGCACAAATTAGAATTTTGCATCAGAAACCATGGCAGCTAGAATGGAGTGCCATAACATTTTCCAAGTGCTGAAAGGGAAGACCTATCAATCATGAATCCCATATCTGGCAAAACTATCCTTCAGGAAGTTTAGTAAAAAAGAGGAAATAAAGACATTCTCCGACAAAGGAAAACTAAGAGGATCTGTCACTAGCACATCTACCTGAGACTGACTAAAGAAAGTCCTGCAAACAAAATGATAAAAGAATGAATCTTGGAACATCAGGAGGGGGGAAAGAACAATGGAAAGCACAGAAATATGGGTATATGCAATAAACTATCCTTTTCCTTGTGAGTTTATAAATCATATGTGATGATTGAAACAAATCATCATGGAATGCTCAAGATAATGATATTTAAACGTCGGGGAAGGTGAAGGAGTCTTATAGGAAGATTTCCACACTTCATTTGGACTGGGTAAACATTGGTATAGTAAACTGTGATAATGACCATGGTGGCCACTATGAAAACAATACAAAGACACACACTCTAAAACACAATAAAATCAAATCAACATGGAATGCATAAAAAATTCAAGTAGTCACAGGAAAGAAAGAAAGGGAAAACAGAAACAAGAGCCACAGAAAACAGATAGACAACAAATAATAAAATGGCAGACTTAAGTAGTAACATGTCAATGATTACTTTAAATAATCTAAATGCACAATGAAAATAGATCAGCAAAGTGGATAATAAGTCATGACCCAACTATATACAGCTGATAAGAAACTCAATTTAAATTCAGTGTAGAAGGAAACAAAGTTGAGAATGTGGAAGGGACTTGCTTTGAGTCACAGAACCGATTGGTGGCAGAGCAGGGACTAAGATCTAGGTCTCTGTTGCCCACCCTCCTGTCCCCCCAACCCAAGCTCAGAGTCCCTGCTCGTTCACCTTGTTGTCCCTCTTGTCTGCATTCTTGAGGCACACTTCCTGTGGCATATGGGGTAGGGTGTGGGAGTGGTCCTTTACATTTAATGATAATTGAAATAGAGGAATGTCACACCAAATGAGCTGGCTACAGCTCCCTAGGATCATCCTGGAGTACTCCTGCCTAGAAATATTTTTCTCACTGGTATCATACTGCTGTGTTGGATCCACACCCTCCCTCAGTCCCTAACTCTGCCTCTGTAATCCCTTAGACCACTTCAAGGGTGACAGTCCTCAGGTGACAGCCTTCAAATCGAAACACCTAACTATCTTTCTGTCTCATTGTGTGATGTCGACTTGGTGTCACCACCACCCCTTCTACAGTCTCTGGGTTGCAGAGGAGACATGGAATTCTGATTTCCTGGAGTTGCCCTCCCTGTATGGCTACAGGTGGAGTCTTGCCAAAGAAAGGAAATAGAGGTGAAGGAGGCATTCTCAGGAGGAAGTCATAGGCAGCCAGCAAGTGTGAGGTTCACAGAAGCTTCCAGGTGAATATCACATGCCTAAAAATGTAAGCAGTAGACCTAGTAGGTGGCTAAGAAAGTTGGCAGGAATTTTCTAGAGTTTCCTGGGACTCTTAGCAACTTCCTGGGACTCTTAGCTTCCTGAGAAACTCTGGCTGCAGAGGTGCAGTCTGAGACCTTTAAGAGTGGCTTCTCTGTCCTTTGCTCTTCTAACTTTTACAGTGATTATAAAAGCCCCAGTTTTGTGTTAAAACTCATAATTTCACATCTATGGCTTCTGCTTTCCTGAACTGTGGACTTACTGGTTCCATTCACTAAATGTTTCTGTATTTCTTCCTTCTGGGCTCAAGGAAGTATTGCGTGGCCATGCAATTTGTGTTGCCCATTCAAATGTGAGGAAAAGGGATATATGAGCCTTCTAAAAAGAAACTCTAAGAGGCGCTAAACAGTTCACCATGTGCCTTTCCCTCTACATGCCCTGATAGAATCTATGTCATCCACACCTCCACCTCTGACCATCCCTGGACATGTAGCACAAGTGAGAAGTAAATGTGATATGTCACTGAGATGTGATTGCAACATAACTTTGCCTATCCTGAGTAATACAGAAACAATAAATATAGAGATAGGCCAAAACCATAGTGCAGACATTTCACTTCACTGTATAGTTATTATACAGTTTGAAGATGGCATATAATTTAAATTAAAGCTTGAATGAAAAAACTGAAAAAGAATTTGTATGTCTGCTAAAAACAGCAGCAACAAAAACAAAAACCACAGTTTCTCAACTGTCTACATTTGGAAGATTGGAGGTTTCAGATTTGTGAACCTTTTTCTTCTTTCATTCAAAAAGTATCTCCTATGCAACGCTTGTGAGTCAAGTTCAAGGGTGGATACAAGAAATAAATAAGATATAGCTCCTGTTCAGGGTGGCTGGGTGGCTCAGTCAGTTAAGCGTCTGACTCAGGTCATGATCTCACAGTCCGTGAGTTCGAGCCCCACATCGGGCTCTGTGCTGACGGCTCAGAGCCTAGAGCCTGCTTCGGATTCTGTGTGTGTGTGTGTCTCTCTCTGCCTCTCCTCTGCTCATACTCTGTCTCTCTCTCTCTCTCTCTCTCTCTCTCTCATTAAAAAATAATTTAAAAAAGACAAACATTAAAAACATTAAAAAATAATTTAAAAAAGACAAAAATACTTTTAAAAAAAGGTATAGCTCCTGTTCTTGAATGCCTTGTCATCCAGCTCTGCAGATGGTGTATAACCAAGGCACAGACAGTATGATTAAAGGGAAGAAAAAATATTCATTCATTTCTCCAGATATATTATATACCAGCTCTAGGTGAGCCATTTTATGTACTTTATCTCATTTGATCTTTAGTGTACCCCCATTACTGGGGGTTACAATCCCAGTATTAGTCTTGAGGAAATCAAGGCCAAGAGAGGGTAGGAAACTCATTTAAAATTACCCAGTTGGTGAGTGTCAGAATTCAAGCACAGGTTGGCATACCTTCAAAGCCTAAGTTCTTTCCAACACTCATGGCATGGTAAGTGTTAGAACAGAGGCATAGCCATGGTGCCAAAGGAGCCAAGACTGGATCTATTGCTGTTCTGTGTTTTGGATAATGCCAGATCAAAAAGTTCTTCTCTCAAACCAGTTACAAATAAGGTTGGTACAAGAGAAAAGCTTTGCTCCTTAGAATTCCCAGATGTTCCCAACCCTTCAAAGATGGTTACCTAGGATACCAGTTCCTCCCCCAGGGCCAAGTGTGTCTAGCAGGAAGGGAGGATATGGAGAGTGGCCCATACTCCTGAGCAAGTCCAAAGAAAATCTTGTCTGTATTATGCCTACTAGTGCTCCAAGGCAGTCAGAAAAGGGTTAACCTCATTTGTAGCTGATGAGAGCTTGCATCTGGACCTCTGCCCCCAGGCTTGAACCAGAAACTGCTCAAAATAAAGTTTCTATCATAGTTTATATAAAGTACAGAGGGTCCTTTGCTGGACTTCTGCGTCCTCTTGGATCCTTCAGGCATTACTTGTTGGTGTTTAGCTAAAGAATCAGAAACAGTCATCAATTTCCCTCAGAGAGAGAGCCACAAGGCTCATGACTTTCCATTTGCAATTTCCATTTACATGGAAATGTTACATGGTCCAGACAAAGGATGGCAGCTTCCAAGATTCATTTAAGGCCAAAAGGGAGAGGGAAGCTTGTGTTGTGGAAAAACCTGCTTATGCCTAACTTGTAATCAACTTTTAGGGTCCTTTGTAATGAAAAGGCAGACTTTCAGATATTTGCTGTATGATTACTGCAGCATGATTCCAATGTCAGTAGATTTGCGTAGCAATTCTGCCATATTTGTTTCTATTTTCTGTTTGTCAAGAAGCTGAAGAGAAGGTCAGTCTTCTCTACTGACCCTAGGAATTTCTCCAGAGATAGTTTGGCAGCCACTTTTATTCAAAGGTTGTCAACTGATTTTAAAACAAAACAAGACAAACAAAAAAATAAAACCTAGTTTGTTAACATTCAGTAATCCCCAGTCTTCATTCCCAAGAGTAGCCTCCATTTACTTTTCTTGTTCTGGTTTTATGCTTTTTCTATTTTTACTATGCCCTGTGAAAATAAAACATGCTGGAGTTTTAACAAGACATCAGTTTCCAGTATACAATATTGGCATGAAGTTATACTTCATATTTCTTTGTATTTTCTCTTGATTTTTCTCATATCTCTTACAGCACCATACGGGCTACATTTATTACCTATTCTATCTGTTGTCTCTGACTGAATTTTTAATTCATAATCAGCAAGCTCTGCAAAAAAAAAGAATTGTCAAGTTATAAAAGTTGTTTTTTATACTTTTCATATATAGTAAAAAAAGTTTACTATCCTGAATCATAGAAGTCCTAAGGTGGGGTAACTCCAAGTTGGCCAATTCAAAGACTCAATGACATCAAAATCATCCTCTTTGCCATCCTCCACCCCTTGCAGTCATAATGTAACAGGCTTGTTCTCAAGAGGACAATACCCAATAGAAGAGATTGGCTTTTCCTTTGAAGCTATTCCTATAAAAAAGGAAACCTCTCTGATATCGTAAGCAGTTATTCCCTCATATTATATTTGGCTACAATTCACTTCCAAGCCTAAACCCACCACCAGCAAGAGGAATGGGACTAGCTAGTAAGCCTGGGGATGGCCCTGGCTTCCTAAAGGCAAAAGATCACAGCTAAACTAGGAGGAAAGGAAATGGATGTGAATGAACAATCAGAAAGGACTGCTACACAACCTATTTCACTTAATCCCCACAGCAATCCTATAGCTATTGTCATCCCCATTTTAGAGATAGGAAACTGAAGGCTAGGAATTTCAAATCCTTTGCCTGATTATCCATACATAGAATATAATGGACCCAGTATTCAAGAATTGTTCTCCCAATAAATTCAAAGTTGAATTTGAAACCAATTCAGTTGAAACCATTTCATATTCCCACTTGGGGGTTACAATGTTTTTGATAATTAAGAGAAAGTTAGATACTCACCAGGTAGAAAGCTCATGGCACAAAACCCACAGAACTTTAGAGTTGAGAAGGATTTTTCATATCCCACCTACAGCATTCAAACAAGTGGTTTAGAGCATGCACCCTGTGTGAGTTGCCGTATTGGAAGCTACTAGATATACCAAGATGAGTAAGATGTAGTCTCCACCTCTAGGACTCACAGCCTAATAGGAAGGAGAAAGGTATACAAATAACAATACCATATAATAGAATTTGGTGAGTGCCAAGAGAGAGGTACCCAAAACCATTAGAGGAGTGTTTAAAAAAAATGAATAAAGAAATATTGACCATAAAACGTTGGGCTCTGGCAAGGTAACTTGGAGATAACATCTCAGTAAGCAAGGATGGGTGGAAGGGAAGCTGATCCCAAGATTGGAGACCTGTGCTGGAGCAGTAAACTTCAGGCCATATGGACAAAACATCAGATCAGATGTCCTGATCTGATTAGAGGATAGGAAACAAATTACCTTGTAAAGCAAAGCTAGATCATGAATTGAAGAGCTTATTTTTAGTTTATAGAATTGAAAAAAAAATTAAGATTTTTGATCAGGTATGGCATGATCAAAATTGCCTCTTATAAAGACTAAACTGGCAATAGTGCATATAGTAGGATGTTTTGTGGAGGATGTTTGGTGTGCAAGCAATAGAAAACCGAACTCAATATGGCCTGTCAACAAGGAAATTTATTATGTCATTTAACAGATGCCTGGAAAATTGGGTTGTTCCAGGGTTGGTTATTTCAGAAGCAACTTTCCAACCTGCTATTCTCCCATTCTTGGGATGTCAACATTGTACTCAGTGGGGCTCCCCTTGAGAAAAGGGCTTCTGCAGTTTGCAATCATATATAATAACATCCAGAAGAAAAAGAGACACTCCCTTCTTGCCATCCCTCTCAGGAAAGAGGGAACTTGCAGAAGTCTTTCTCTTAAATCTCCTGATAAGGAAAATTGGACCACCATGACTCACTTTACCCAATTATTAAATCCCCCTGAGAGGGGTGCCTGGATGGCTTAGTCAGTTAAGCCTCCAACTTTGGTTCAGGGCATGATGTCCCAGTTCATGGCTTCGAGCCGCACGTCAGGGTCTGTGCTGACAGCTCATAGCCTGGAGTCTGCTTCAGATTCTGTGTCTCCCTCTCTCTCTGCCCCTCCCCAGCTCAGTCTGTCTTTTTCTCTCTCTAAAAAATAAATAAAACAAAAAAAGATTTTTAAATACCCCTGAGAAATGAGGAAGCGTGACTCCCCAACAAAATTAGGAATCTGTAAATGTGGAAGAAGGGAGGGGTGGATTCTGGTGAGACAAATGGGGCCTAATACATGTTCCATAAGAGAGGAATCTGAAGTGTAAGACCAGCTGGAAGGCTATGGCACTATTCTAGCTAGAAATAATAATTGCTTAATCTGAGATCACGTCTATAGAAATGGGAAAGTCCTGTTGTTTTTGTATGACATATGATCCCTGGATTTTTCATATTCTCTGCTTGATTGTCCTCAGAGATAGGGACATCTCAACCTCCTGAGGCTACCACATTCCATTATTTAACACCCATTGGTGTTGAGCCAAAAGCCCTGGCTCTTTTTAACAGGAATGGTTTCCAAGCCAAGAATTCCCTGTATTGTATTTATGCAACTGAGCCTTCTTTTTTTTTTTTATCTTGAATCATCTTTACTTCTCTCTCCATAAATGTAGTATTGTTGGTTTCAGTACAACAAAGATCCACCCTGATCTTTCAGCAACCATTGATTAACTCTCCATTGTATATAGGTATTGTAGTAGGAATTAAGGATAGACAGATAACTAAGGAGCTCACAGCCTAGTGGGGATATGGACACATGGACAAGTAATTACAAACCTAGTGTGACAATGCTATAATATGAAGCAGGGTTACGCAAAGCATGGACTCCAGACTGTCTACCTCGGAATCCTATGGGCACTTGTTAAAAGCATGGAATCCTGCCTTCCCCAATGTACTAGGAGTTCAATCTAGACAGCATCATTTAAAACAGGATTCTGGTTGATTCTCATGGACAATATGCTGGATACCTACTAAGAGATTGCACAAACAGGGAGGCACAAAGGGAGGACTGAAACTTCTGGGACTCTTTGAATAGCAAGTCTGTCTCCCAATCATGACTCATTTTCCTTGGCTTATGACATTTGCAAAAAGAATAAACAAACTTTCACACCTTCTCTCGAGTCCCTGAGGAGAGCGTTGACTAGGATAGACCTGCAGCGAGCCCCTCTCCAATGTCACAGAGTCATAAATCAACACTCTCCAGCAGAGTGGTCCAACCAGCAATGAATCCACCTACATGTACTGTTATTCAGACTACAACTTACCATTTTATTGCAAATGGAGCCAAGAGAAACAGTGTCCAATATCCAAAGCCAAGATTGATGTCACCCATGATATTCCACTGCTCTTTGTGCCTCAGACACTACTTTTAATTCTATGAAAAAGAACCTTCTATTGGATTTTCCCTGACCCTCCCTGACACTTCTTGGCTAAGTAGAGACTCTGACTAATACCAGAAAACTAATTTCTGTAGCTTTCACATTGGAGATTGGGCTGGGAGGATGAAAAGCCAGTATTTGGGCTAACAAAAAATCTATTTAAACTAAAGAGAACCAATAGTGCTACTTTCCTGGTCCATCCTCCATGTGTTACCAGGACAACCACATCAGCTCCTAACAGGTCTCTCTGCATCTACCCACACCCCTATAGTCAATTTTCCTCCAGCAGTCAGAAAGGGCCCTGTGCGAAGCCCTACAATAATGTTCCATTGCAAGCATTAAAAAAAGCCAGTCCTCTTGAGATGTCCTTCTGGGTTCATCTGGCCCCTGGTGATGCTCTGACCTCAGTTCTGGCCACTCTCCTTGTCGGTCACTTGGCTCTGGCCACTCTCCTTGTTGATCACTAGGCTCTAACCACACTGTCCTGTCTGTACTTTTATCTCAGGACCTTTGTACACTCCATGGCCCCATTTAGAACATGCTCCTCCAGATCTTGACATGGCCACTGCCTCCTCATTGCTTATAGCTCAATTCTCACCTCCTTGGCCTTCCCAGGTCCCCTAACTCTAACAGCACCTGGCATATAGGAAACATGCATTATGCATGCTGAATAAATGAATGAAGGAATTGCTATCTAAGCACTGGTGCATGTATTTTGGAGACATGTGGCCACCCTCTCGAGAATTTGTTAATAAGATGACTTACTGATAATATATGGGTGAAGGGGCCATACACTTTCCTGTTCAAACCTAGTTATTCAAGAGTAAAAGGAAGATCTCTTTATACCAGGCCACAGCAGTAAACCAGGACTGTCCCAAACAAACTGAGATATATGGCCACCCTAAATTATAGATAGTTATGAGTACAATGCCTTTTTCTCTACTAGGTGATAAAGCACATGAGAGCAAGGGGGAAGCACAGTGTGTGGCACATGATAGATACATAAGAAATATGTTGAATGAATTCAATGAGTGATGAATGAACAACAGGTTGTATTTGCCATGCTTACTTAATGGGAAGACTAGCTTTAGCCACCCAGGCCACAGAGCCAGCATAGGAACACTGCACTGAATTGCTGGTCCAGTGAAGGCCACAGTGGTTTGCTCCTATTTCAGACTCAAGGGGACTATCTATAGTTGCCTGTAGTTACTAGCAATCTCAGAAATGTATCGACCCCACAGAAGTCCTCCTCAGAAGCAGATTATTTCCCATGTGGCCAGAACTTGCCAGTTCACAAAACCCCCACAAGTATTTTCATAGCCATCCTATGATATGAATGTGGTATTTTCACACCTGTGCTACACATGAGGAAACCTAGTCAAAAGAAGCTTAACTGACCTGGACTGAGGTTTCAGGAGGCATTGTCAGTGCCCTCTCACATGCATCATCCAGGCCACCCTCTCCCACAGATAGCCAGGCTTTCTACTGCAAGAATCTCTAGCTCTCTGCCTGAGGGCTATCCCAGGCCTCCCTCAGCCAATAGGACAGGATTTGATGCCTGAATACTCCCAGCTTCCAAATGGGGACAATTCCAAAGTGTGCTCTGTACTGCCTCCCAGAGGCTCCAGGTAGACTGAACTCCAGTTCCCCCACAGTGTGAATTGCTAATTGAAACACCTAGTATTGATTAAAAACCAAAACAAAACCAGAAAATAATAAGTGTTGGCAAGGATATAGAGAAATTGGAATGCTTGTGCATGGCTGGGAATGTAAAATGGTGTAACCAGTGTGGAACACAATATGGCGGCTCCTCAATAAGTTAAGCATATAGCTATCAAATGATTCAGCAGTCCCACTTCTGGGTTTGTACCCAAAAGAAGTGAAAGGCAAAGGCTAAAAAAGATACCTGTACACCCATTTAATAGCAGCATTATTCCAGCTAAGACATGGAAGCAATCCAAATGTCCTTCACTGGATAAATGGATGAACAAAATGTGGTATATATGTACAATGGAGTATTGTGCAGCCTTTAAAAAGGAAAGAAATTCTGACACATGCTACAACTTGGATGAACATTGTAGATATTATACTAAGTGAAATAACTCAAATTCAAATGGATAAATGCTGTATGGTTCCATTTACATGAGGAACCTAGAGTAATCAAAATCAGAGACAAAAAGAATAGTCGTGCTGTGGTTGGAGGGGGGAATTATTGTTTAATAGGTACAGATTTTCATGTTAGGACATAGAACACATTGTGGATAGTGGTGATGAATTGACAACAATATGAATGCACTTACCACCACTGAATTGTATACTCATAAAGAGTTAAAATGGTAAATTTTATGTTAGGTACATTTTACAATAAAAAAGGGGGAAAATATACTTTGTATTGGCTGCCTTCCCTAGTTCACTCATTTCCCACATAAAGTATTGCACTTAAACCCTGGTCTCAGTGTCTGCTTTCCAGGGAAGCCAACCTATGACAAGGCTCATAAACTACAGAGCTAGGATATGAACCCTAATCTTCAGACCCAACTCTTCAGTCATCAAACTCCATGCTCTTTAGTTTTCTCCTACGTAACATCCATAAAATAAGCTTTATCAGCTAGAAGTCAACATTTCAAGATTTTGCCTTGGCAGTCCTTATTCTTTGCGGCCCCCTTGACTAATGGCAAAATAAATCTCCTTGTGTAGTAGAAAGAAAAGATGTAACATATGCATCTTATTACTAGAACCTAGTGTGTGTCACCATAAAACTCCATCTGACCCTTTGTCTGCACTCGGCTATTTTTCCCAAAGTTCGTGAGGAAGAAAAGGATGTTGAAAATGGTTCAGAGAGAAGAATTTTATCCAAGCTTTATATGGATTCTGAACTTTGTTTCTTAAATTTATTTCAGAAGTATTTAAATTCCAAGCATTGCAAATTCATCTCCAGGCTTCCTTCAGAGAAATATAGTATCTGTTAGTTTCTCCCCATAGGTGAGGCAGTCCCTGGACAGCCATTTCTACCCTTATGCCTTCTGATGAACACTGATAAAAGTCTGGAGAAAAAGTATCACTCATTCAGTCTCATGGGTTCTGACCGAGAACGGCAATGTGCAAGCACATCTTCTCTACGACCCTTGGAATCCTCTGTGGTAGCACAGATCGCCGATTTTGAGATTTTAAATCTGTGGTCTTCAAATCACGAGTACCAACCCATGAGTAAGTGATTATGTCATTTCTTTTAGTGAAATGGAAGAAAATAGAAGGAAAGTATCAGGGCATATAGTGATATAACCATGTGATGAAACTTGCCTTATTTGTGTGTGTGTCTTATAATTGGGTTGTTTTGTAAAATGTATATCTTATTGTAGATTTGAGGGTCAGTGGAAAGGAACTGAAAGCCATTGTTAAAAGGCAAGACTTTTAGCTCCATCAAGAGAACTTTCTGCATCATTTACTCTGAATATCAAGTATTTTCACCTGTCTCCAGATCCCTTCACTTTCTCCCCACTTTGTTGGCCTACATTGCCATCATTCCCTTCCAAAATATGCAAAATATGAGAACATAACTGTGCTCCAACTGCCCTTCCCAGCTTTCCTAGATTGTGTCCACCTCCAAAACAATGAGTCATTGACTCAAAAAGCAACCTATTATGTCAGCCATGCATATAAACAAACACCACTAACAAGACGCAGCTCACTGGTTCAGTGTTTTCATTTTTCAGTCATTTGTTTGGCAAGATGTTGACATAGCCACAAACCCCTGCCACTGAGTAAATGAACTGGGAGGTCAGACAAATTAAATATGCCATAAACAATAATCTATTAAATGAGACATCGTACTGAGATGAGTCTCCTCATCTCTCAGAAAACTTACAAGTTCATTCTCATATAAATGTTGAATAAAACATAAGCACTTAGAGAGCCATAACCCAGAGAACTGGGACCCATTTTGAGGTTGGTCACTTGCAATACTGTATCTTTGAAAAATGAGTTTTAAACACTACTCTTCCTTCAAGGGGTCATGTGGCACTTAGCAACCCCCTTGTCCAACCTCCTTGTCTCCTATCTTACCCCCTTCTTAGCCCCTTCACTACACATCTCTTTCTTCTCTGGGTTAAAATAATGACTTGTGCTGAGTAGTGTCTGCCCCCTACAAAGTAAAGTGAGCATTAAGTTGCTCAGGATGATTTCAGTGTAAGGTCTTCAATTTGGGCCTGACTTCAGCCCTGCTTGTGTCCCAACACTGACCAAATAAACCAGCTAACAGTGGTGTTTGTTTTAACTTAGGGCATGTGGTCACAGTCATTGGTGTAATACAATTCCAAAGGGAATTAAGGGCTGGGAGGTGTGGGGGGGGGGATGGGATGCCGTTTCATCATTCTCAAGACTCTACTATAGCACTCTTTATAGTGTTATAATTATTGAACACTGTCACAATGCCCCCACTATCTTTGAACTCCTTGGAGGCAGACATGGTTTTTTACTTTAGGGACTGTGCATACAGCAGGTGAGTATTCTCCTTGGCTGTGAATATCCTAACATTCCTTTAATCCTGAGAAGATTGAAGCCCTCTGCCACAGACTCTCTCAACTTCCTTTCCTTCTACCTCAAAAGACATCCATATCTTTACAACTGTCACCTTATCACCTTGACAACCACCTGCATTTAATGGCTTTAAGTGCCCATCTCTCCCCTGACTGCATTCTCAAAAATCAGACATATCCTACAAACTGTTTCCAATAGTCTCCGCACAGTGCTCTTCCCACTGAACCCCCTGGTGTTAGTTTAACATCATTGCATACTTCTCCTCCTTAAAACTCCAGCTTGTTGTCTCTGAAGCACTTGGCTCTCTGGATTCCCCTCCTTCCTCTGGAAATGCTTCTTTTTCCTTCTCTGGCTCCTTCTCTGCTTTTGCCTAGGACATAGGCATTTCTCAGGTTCTCTTTTGGACACTGTTTACCCCCCATACTCATTTCATACTTATCCCCATAGTCTAGAGCAGAAGTCAGGATCCTACATCCCTCTGGCCAAATTTCACCCTCTCTTCCCATTCCCTAGACTCCCACTCCAACTCTAGTTTTTTAAATAAAGTTTTATTGGAACATAGACACATCTGACTCATTTACATATTGTCTAGGCTGCTTCTGCATTACAATGACAAAGCTGCTACAGTGATCCTATGGTCCATAAGCCTAAAATATTTACTCTCTGGCCCTTTACTGAAAACCCTTGGCAACACGTGCTCTAGACTCTGAACAATGTCCAGATCCACTTTGTTCACTGGTCTTTACTCATGCTCTCCAGACTCATATTTCAGTTGACTGCTGGACCTTTCCATGGGATCTCCACTAGCATCTCTTATCCAAGTCTACACTATCTTCTTCATCAAACCCATTTCTGCTCTTATTTGCCTTGTTCCAATCAGTGGTCTCATCCATGACCTACCTGTGGAAAAACTGAACCTTTGCAGCCAATTTATGGCATCAAGGCTAGGGAGCTATGAAGGTCTCCCGAGTTCAGTTTTAACAATATCAATTACGGACACTGAACTCATTTTACACTTAAAAATCAGTATGATGTTAGCAAAAACAAAAACCCAAGAAACAAAAATGACACTTGAATTCAGTTCCCTCTTCCTTTCAAATCTCTCTCTAAATCTCAGTGCTGGCATACTCATTTTAATATGGTGTTCCATCTCCATGACAATAGAGGAGGCAAAATTCCATAAACATGACACTCTGTTCTCCCCACTGACCTAAAGAGCAATCAATCATTTTGTTAACATTTAAGTGCAGTGCTACCTTCCTAACTTCTGTTTGAGTAGCTATAAGACTGAATTAGATATTACTGAAGAAAATGAAAAGATCAATACGTAAACAGTATCACAGTTGAGTCTGTTGTATAATTCACTTTTTCTACTCTCTCCCCCTCCAAAAAATATCCTCTTCAATTCATTACTTCTCAAGTTATTGAAACAGAATAGAAATTATTTGGCCTATTAAATTCTGCAAATGTACCAAGTGAACATACCAAGATCTCCTTGGCATGTTGGGAGTCCTCCCTAAAAGCTCTTTGAACTTTGCTGGCTCTTTAGCAAAAAGGATGTAGAGGACTTTGTAAGCATTAGCAAAGACCAAGAGCAACAGTTGCTTGCTGTTTGATTTGTCCTTTCATCTGTTAGAGCCCTTGGCATGTGGTATTTGTCAGACATGCATGCTGGGTGCTGGATATGCCAAAAGAATGACACCACAGAGCCTCCCCACACATCCCCCACTAGAAGTCTGACAGAGGGCTCAATGAACCTGCTCACTTTGTAAATCAAATTTAATGGGGCCATGGAGCAAGTGATTCATAATATTTATGGAATGAGTCAAGGTAGGAATGACATTCCCTGGATACAACTTCCCATCAATTACAGAAGGAAGGAAGTGACCATTTAAGTGCTATGCTATGGCAGGTGCTGCAGTATTTGTCAGTATGTATGATATAGGCTGGGAAAAATCCTGAGCCTTGTCAGAGAATGATGACAATTCAAGAAATGGGTTTAATCATCAGATTTCCACACCCAGGAACTACATCATCTTTGTTTTATGGTGGTAGCAGTCTTAAGCTCCAGTGAGCTCTTGCTTATATGTGAATGGTTGTAGTTTCAAAGCAGCTTTAAAATATGACATATCTTGGGGCACCTGGGTGGCTCAGTTGGTTAAGTGTCTGACTTTGGCTCAGTTCATGATCTTGTGGTTTGTGGGTTTGAGACCCGCATCGGGCTCTGTGCTGACAGCTCAGAGCCTAGAGCCTGCTTCAGATTCTGTGTCTCCCTCTCTCTCTGCACCTCCCTTGTTCACACTCTGTCTCTCTCTCCCTCTGTCTCAAAAATAAACATTAAAAAAAAGATGTGGGCTATATATTTTCATCTCCATTTTGTTTAAAAAAAATTTTTTAATGCTTACTTTTTGAGAGACAAAGCATGAGCTGGGGAGGAGCAGACAGAGAAGGAGACCCAGAATCCGAAGCAGGATCCAGGCTCAGAGCTGCCAGCCCGGAGCCCAATGCAGGGTTCAAACTCATGAACTGTGAGATCATGACCTGAGCCCAAGTTGGAGGCTTAACTGACTGAGCCACCCAGGCACCGCTTTCACCTCCATTTTGTACTTAACAAAACTAGCCATCAGGAAGTTTAAATGGATAATAGTAAACCCCCTGCCTCTGTGTCTGTCAACCTTGTTCCCTGAATTCTCCAAGGAGCCACAGAGTTCATGAATGAGCAGGGAGCTGCAGTCCATATCTCTGGCCCATAGCTCCCGGATTGCTATTGATTCAGCACTTTCTGCTTACTTTTAAAGTTTGAAAGAAACACATAAAAAAGTAAATAAAAGGAGGCCTGTGATCCCACAGGAAATCCCTTCTCTGTTGCTAGTCAGTGAGTGCTGGAAGCCAGAGGAGAATGAAAAGGAAATAATAAAACAGTTAAGTAGCAACGAAAGCTCCAACACTGGGTTCCTTTAGGAGAAAGAGTTTCAGAAGAGGCTGATGTTTGGGCCCCAGCACATTCTGGCCAGAGAGCAATGGGTAGGAGGTCTTTTACCTCAGGTCATGCTCTGGGAACAACTCAGGCAGTTCCCCAAGAAAACTAGCCACAGGCAAGGCCGAAGGAGGACAACCCTGAACCTGGCTTCCTATTCCCTCTCTCTCCAAAGACAGTCCATTCTTTGGCCTTTTTACCTTACTCCATTTTAACATGCTGTCCCCGAATCCAACCTCTGACTTCACTTCATAAAATAATCAAAAGACCCTCCACTGCAAAGCTCAGTGAGGACCCTGAAACCCTGTCTACCTGACTGCAGCCACAAATGCCCACAGTTGGAGACACCAAAGTCAGCTTCTTGGCTATCTTACTTGGCTAAAATTGACTGACCCTCACACTAATCTGGGAACATTTCTGAAAATGGAAAACAGCTTCATCAAAGATAAATAACAAGGAACCTTGTCTCTGTGGTGCAGGCCTCCACCAGAAGAGAAAGAGCAAACAGCTCCCATGGGCAGACTCTTGGCCAGCACCGCGGATGGGTCTCTTGGATTTTCCATGTGTACAAATAAGAAGCCTGCTCAATGAACTGGTCACTTAAATAGGTCTTTCCATCTGTGGAGTTTCAATTTAAAACACCGACAAAGCCATCTTCAGAAAATGCTCCCTTGTATTTATCACTTCCAATTCACTTAAATTAATTAATCTGCAATTGTCCTCACAGCTTTGTGATGGGGAGAGTTTCTAAGAATTGAGTCTCTTCTAAGAACATGCGCAAGTTTGCTTATTTGATTTGCCAAATGCAGCAAGGGAGTATTTTCTCTACACTTTCCCAAGATATATTACAGGGCTACTAATTTATTCTCTGTTAAATTGGGCATCTCTAACTTGAGAAAGTTGTTAAAAATGAGTAGAAGAGAGAAGCATGTGATCACACTCTGTGAACAGAGTTCATTTGAATTATTGGAAACTTATAATAAAGTCCACCAGAATTTAAAAAATAAGAATAAATGAACAATGGAGATGGAGCATGAGATGATACTGCTACCAAAAGAGTGTTTTTTTTTTTTTTCTGTCTTCAGGGACATGCAACCAGTAAACAGATTCCACCTTACTATACCCCACCAGGCAGACAGTCAAGTTCACTAATTCACAGGTAAGGAGAAAAGGAGAAGGTAAAGTCCTGGCTGAATCGATGTCAAGCCACACTGTCATCATGTCTTAAGACCAGAGCTATTGTTTTAAATTCCCTTCACAGAGGAAAGTGGTTAAAAGCAGGAGGCCCAGGGCCAGGCTGACAGGGTTCAGATCCCAGCTCCACCACCAATTGTGTGGCCCTGGGAGAATTACTCACCTCTTTGTAATTCAGTGTCCTCCTTGGAAAAATTAGGATAGTAATGGTATCCTTCATAAGATTATGGTGAGGACTTCTTGAGTTAATATATGTGAAGCTGTTAGAATGCTGGCAGTAAACCATGTATGTATTTGCTAGTATTCTATGTATACAGGAACATATAATCAAGTATTTGCTAAGAAGGGGTGTTCTGAAAGCCTCTTTTAATGAATACATCAGAGAGAGGTCTTTTTTTATATGCAGACATGACAGTCCTATACTGGAGTTCTAGTTGTGTTTTTTTAAAGTTTTTAGAAACAATTTTATTTTTAAAATAGAATAGTCATTGAACTGGTTTGGGTAAATTTACTTTATTAAATCTGTCCCTTCATAAAAAGTATGGCGAATCACCAAAGGTTCAAATCATATGGGTCTAAATAATAGAAATGTATTAGATTACTATTTTACCTGGTTTATATGTGAGAAAACATTTTGAAGGAGGGAAGGGACAGCCATACACTCCAGAAATCACCATCATATTTGGGATCTTTTTACAAGACATACCTTATTGATTTTATTTTCATTAGAACAGAAAATAGGCCTACTACAGAAAATGTGGGAAACTCAGATAAGTAGGTAATAGAAAAGAAGAAAAAATGAATTTTTGAACTAGCTTCCAAAACAATGGCTATAAATGTTATGATGTATTTCCTGCCAATATTTTTTCCATTCATATATTTGATAACTTCTGTTGTTTTTACACAAGAATTATGTTAAATGTGAGATTTATTATCTTCCTCTTTTCTTTTAACTTTATAGCATAAGCATTTTTCCATGTTAGTACTATGCTTCACATCCTAACTCATAACTCAGGAGTTAGTGGTATCTGTTCTATTCCTGCATCAAGACCTTATCTTTCCTTCAGAGATGAATAGGCAGCCCAGCTCCATCCTCCAGATATGTGTTGTGGGGGTGGGGGGGTGGGACGTGTGAGCTTAGGTAAAATAAAACTAGGTTAATAAAATCTTATCCTTAGAGTTCTCAGAACCATAATATATTTATTAATATCTCAATATATAAGTTAAATTATACATGATGACACTGTTTTGAACCAACTGTGGCAGTATTAATGTCCAAGTGGTCAATTCAGTGGAGGATTATATTGATCCTCCCAGTGGAGGATCATAACAAGGTACCACAAACTGGGTGACTTAAAACAATAGAAATTTGTTTCCTCACAGTTCTGGAGTCTAGAAGTCCAAGATCAAGATGTCAGCAGGTTTGGTTGCTCCTGAGGCCTCTCTGTTTGGCTTATAGATGGCCATCTTCTCTTTGTGTCTTCACATGGTTTTTCTTCTGGATATCCTAATCTCTTTTTTTGTGTGTGTCTGCATCCTAATCTCTTTTTTTGTTATTGAAAAGAAAACAGTCATATTGGATTAAGGCCCACATTCATGATATTATCTTAACTTAATTACCTTTTAAAGACCCCATCTCCAAAAAGTCACATTCTGAGGTACTGGGGATTAGCACTTCACCATATGAATTTGAGGGGAACACACAATTCAGCCCTTAAAAAAGACCTATGAGACCATACTACTACACCTATGAGTTTGTTTGCTTGTTTGTTTGTTTGTTTTAACAGAGGCATACATTTCTTTTTGGTGATGTCAACTGCAGATCTAGAATAGCTGAGAGCTGAGACTATTGCTTAAGTCACTCTTGAGTACTCAGATCTCACCACAGTGTATGACACTTAATAAGTAACAAAGAAGAGAAGTAAAGTGGGGAGGGAATTAAGTGCACAGAACAAATATAGTTTATCAGTCTGCTCCAGCCTTCAAAGACTAAAAGAGGATGGTGGTTAAAATTCTATTTATTTATTTTCTAATTCACCTAACTTTACCCCCAGTTATGAAGATGAGCAGTGACTTATCTGTCCAGAACTAAAACATACTAGCTCTTTTTTTAGTTTGAGAGAATATTTTACTCTTTTCATATATATATTCAAAGCCATTTTCTTCTTATATGATGTTAGTTTTTACAGAAAGAGAGAGGGAGAGAGAGAGAGAAAGAAAGAAAGAGGGAGGCAGGAGGATGAAGGAAGAAAGGGAGAGAGAGAGAAAATGGGAGAGAGAGAGAAAGAGGGAGAGAGAACCCAGAAGGGTCATTTTCTTCTACAAGGTTTTCCCCCCCACTCTTGTGACTGTTAAGAGCATAAGTATAAGATTCACGTATATTATTTCATTTAATCCTCCCAATAGCCCAGTTGGGTACGTGTTATCATCAATATTTTTTTAAAATTTTTTAATGTTTAATTATGTTTGAAGGAGAGAGAGACAGAGCATGAGTGGGGGAGGGGCAGAGAGAGAGGGAGACATAGAATCTGAAGCAGGCTCCAGGCTGTGAGCTGTCAGCACAGAGCCCAACGCGGGGCTCCAACCCATGAACTGCCAGATCATGACCTGAGCCGAAGTCGGATGCTCAACCGACTGAGCCACCCAGGCACCCCTGTTATCATCAGTATTTTGCACTAGAAGAGCCAAGGCTCAAACAAGTGAAGGTATTTGAACAAATCAGTGGCAGAATCAGGTCTGAACTTTCACCTCCCAAACCCAAGCCCAATGCTTATTCATCTGTATTCTTGGTACTCCACCACCAGTGGAGATTCACATGTTGGGTTCCCACACCATCCACCTTGAAGAACAGTAGGAAGTTGGGGAAGAACACTAAACTACAGGATATGAAAGTTGGGTCCGACATCAAATTAACTGTGTTACTCTGAGCACATTAATTTCCTGTTACCTTGAGTTCTCATTTGAAAGAGGATATCTTGTACAATGTTATCTTTAAAGTGTCATTAGTTATGTAAAATTCTATTATGGGCAAAAACAAGTTTACATGATGCTGGTGGGGGTAGTACCCTGAAGTTAGGTTTGATAGCACTGTATAATTCCTGTAATTATTTTCCAATAGATGTGTGGGACGTTTGGTATCACCACATCAAAGATAAGCTTTACCCGTTTCACACTTTTGCCTCCATTCTTCTGGGTCTTTGTGAAGGAACTCTATGTAGGCTTTGAATGGACCTGTACTTTTTAAGAACTTATTCCGCTATTAATTTGACAAGCACTTATTGAACACCTGCTATGTGCCCATACTGGACCAAATAGAGAAGATAAAATTATGATTTAGAAAATATTCTAGGCTTTAAATATTGTCATTTAGTAGGAAAACAGCTATGTTGCCACATTGTATTATCTAAAATGTCCAGTTTTCAATGAAAGGTTATAAAACACAGAAGAAGATAGGAGAGTATGGACCATGCATGGGGTGGGGAGTGGGGTGAGGAGTGGGGTGAGAGTGGAAGTACTCAATAGAAATGGACCCTGAGGAGAACCCAATGTTGTAATTGCTAGTCAAAGACTTTAAATCAGCTATTATAAATATGTTCAAAGAACTAAATGAAACTACATCTAAAGAATTAAAGGAAAGTAAGACAATGATATGTTACCAAATTAAGAATATCAATAGGGAGAGAAATTATTCTACCTAATTTTGGAGTTGAAAAGCATAATAATTGGAAATGGTTAATTTACTAGAGGGGCTCAACAACACATTTGAGTTGACAGAAAAAAGAATCAGTGAACTTGAATAAAAGTCAACTGAAATTATCCAATCAGAAAGAAAAAAAATAAAAATGAGCACAGCCTCAAAAATGTATGGGATAACATCAAGTCTTCTCACATATGTATAATGAGAGACCCAGGAGAGCAAGAGAAAAAGAGACAGAAAGAATATTTGAAGAAATAATGGCCTAAAACTTCCTAAATATGATGGAAGACATGAATCTGTTCATCCAAGAAGCTCAATCAACTCCCATGAAACAAACTCAAAAAGATCCATGCCTAGACATATCATAATTGTACTGTTGAAAGACAAAGAGAGGATCTTGAAAATAGCAAGAGAGAAATGATTCATCATGAGAACAAGAGATCTTCAATAAGATTAACAGCCAACTTCTCATTGGATCCCATGGAAGCCTAAAGCAGTGAGATGACATATTCAAAATACTTGGGGTGGGAAGGAAGGAGAACTGTGAATCAAGAAATCTGTATCTAGGAAAACTATCCTTTAAAAATAAAAAAGAAATTAAGAAATTCTAAGATGAGCAAAAACAGAGAAATTCATTGTTAGCAGACCTGTCTTATAAGAAATAGTAAAGAGAGTTCTTTTGGCTTAAATAAAGAATAATAGCTGGCTATTTGGATCTACACAAAGAAATATATAAGAAATAATAAAGTATTTTGTACCTCTTTTTTCCTCTTATCTGATTTAAAAAACAACTCCATAAAGCAATAATTACAAAACTGTGTTGATGAGCTTAAGATACATAAAAATGTAGTATATATGATAATTCCACAACATAGGAGGAGTAGAAAGGAGCTATATCAGAACAAAACATCTAGATACTATTAAAATTAAGTTAGTATTAGTGTGAACTAGATTGTTTTTAAAGTTAAGATGCTAAATGCCCTAAGCAACCATTAAGAAAATAATCTAACAAAGATTGTGAGAAACAGTAAGTAAACTAAAATGGTGCCCTAGAAAATACATAGATATCTATTTAACACAAAAGAAGGCAGTTAATAGGGGAACCAAGACATTAAAATAAAGAAAACACATAACAAATGATAGCTGCAAATCCCACTTATCAGTAATTACAGTAAATTTAAATGGCTTTTTAAAAAGGCAGATTGGCAGAATTGATAAAACAGCAGAGTACAACCATGCACTATTTACAAGAGACACACTTTAGATTCAAAGACACAATTGGATTGAAGTAAAAGGATGGGAAACATGCAAACAGTAACCAAGGAAATCTGAGAAAGCTAGAGTGGCAGCACTAATACTAGATTAAATAGACCTTGAGACAAAAGTTGTTATTAAAGAAAAAGAAGACCATTATAAAATGATAAAAGTGTCAATTCATCAGAAAGATTATAAATAATTATTAACACATATGCACCTAGTAACAGAGCCCCCAAATACATGAAGCAAAAACTGACAGAAAGGAAGAGAATTGAGAAATGATAATTAAGAAATACTCCACTTTCAATAATGAATACAGCAATTAGCCAGAAGTATACAAGGAAATAGAAGACATGAAGAATACAATAAACCAACTAGACCCAACAGATATCTATAGAGCACATTTAAAGTATACATGGAACAATCTCCAAAATAGACCATATGCTAGACCATAAAACAATCCTCAAAAACTTACAAAGATTGAAATGATACAAGGTATTTCTCCCACCATGTGATGGTTAATTTTACATGTCACCTTGACTGGGCTAAGGGATGCCCACCAATAGTTGGTCGAACATTATTTCTGAATGTGTCTGTGAAGGTGTTTCCAGAAGAGAGTACATCAGCAGACTGAGTAGAGATCACCCTCATCAATGTGGGTGGGAATTATGTAATCCATTGAGAGTCTGAATAGAACAAAAAGGTGGAGGAAGGGCAAATTTTCTCTTTTTCTCTTCTTGAGCTGGTCTGTCCATCTCCTGCTTACAGACATTAAAACTCCTGGTTCTCAGGCCTTCAGACTTGAATTGAATTATATATCACCAGCATTCCTGATTCTCCAGCTTGTGGATTGTATATTGTGGCATATCTCAGCCTCCATAATTGCATGAGCTAATTCCCATAACAATTCTCCTCTTATATATCTATCTATAGCTATGTATCTATCATCTATCTGTCTATCTATCTATCTATCTGTCTGTCTATTTATCTATCTAGATACATCCTTCTCTGGAGAACCACAACTAATGTGCTCTGAAATGGAATGAAACTATATATAAACAAAAAAAGAAATTTGGAAAATTCACAAGTAATGTGGAAATCAAACAACATACCCTGCATATATTCCCAGGAGAAATATAAACATAAGTCCATACAAAAATTATATATGAATGTTCATAGCCATATTATTTATCATAGCCAAGAAGGTGGAAACAACCCAAATATTCCTCAATTAATAAATGGATAAGTAAAATGTACATATGCATACAATGGAATGTTATTCCACAATAGAAGAATGAAGTACTAATCCATACTACAACACATATGATCCTTAAAAACATAATACTAAGTGAAAGAAACTAGACACAAAAGACCACATATTGAATGATTCCATTCATATGAAATGTCTAGAATAGCAAACCTATAGGGACAGGAAGTAGATTAGTGGCTGTCTAAGACTGGGGGTGGGGAGATAGGAGTGACTGCTAATAAGTATGAGGGGTTTTTTTTTGTTTGTTTGCAGAAGGTGGATATAATAAAAATGTTCTAAAATTAAATTGTGATGGTTGCACAGCTTTGTGACTATACCAAAATCCATTGACTTATATACCTTAATGGGTGAATTTATGTTATGAAATTTTGTTTCAATAAAGCTGTTAAAAAGGGAAGAAAAAGATAGAACAGCAGGCTCTGTGATAAGAAAGAAAAGGTGATGGAACACCTCGGTGGCTCAGTCAGTTAAGCATCTGACTCTTGATATCTGCTTAGGTCATGATCTCATGTTTCATGGGTTTGAGCCCACATCAGGCTCTATGCTGACAGTGCAGAGCCTGTTTGAAATTCTTTCTCTCTCCCTCTTTCTCTCTGCCCCTTCCCCACTCTCCTCTTTTAGTCTCTCTCAAAATCTCAAAATAAACATTTAAAAAAAAAAGAAAAGATGAGGAGAAGCTAGAGACAATATTTGGCTTTCATCACAATTTTGCTTTGAGCCAGCCTGCCCTGGAATTCTGTAAACTATCTCTCTGTCCCCATACCTACATCATGTCATCCCCATCCCATGGAGTCAGGGATGACACATACCCACCCAAAGGAAAAGAGAAAGAGTTGAGGTTGGAGCTGGTTGGATACCCACAGGAAGGGCATTCCAGGCAAAGAAAAAAGTCATACTGAGCAGTGGATGGAGCCAGGAGTGAAGTGTGTTTGTGAGAGGGAAGAAGGATGGATGTGTGGCCAGGAGCAGGGAGAGGAGAGTTTGCAGAGAGGAGTCCTGACTCCTCCTGAGATGTGCAGAGGAGGCTCGGTTTTATCCTGGTTTCAGAGCAGGCAGTACTGGTTCTTAACAAGAGCATCAGATCTGGTTTTTAAAAGCTCATCTGGGCTTCAGAATAGCTGATAAAGTGGAAGGGTGGAGGAGGGATTAAGAGACAGGAATAAGAGAGTCTTGCTAGAAGCCAGATACAATAGCCCAGGAGAGAGAAAGTGGCTGGTCGGTCTTAACAAGAAGGCAGCATGAGAAAAAAAAAATCATTCTTTTAATACAGGCATCCATGTATAATCTCAGAGACTGTGGTCCTGGCTGTCAAAAGGTGGTGTTCAATTCTGTTACCCAAGGAGTGCATCATTCCTCTGATAAAAAGATTCGAGAGTGAAAGCTGTAATAAGAACATAATGAGCTGAGAGAGGAGGCACTTCTCCAAATCCCCTGAGTCATATTTCATTGGCTACATTTAAAAGTTCTATCATTAAAAGAAGTTTAAATTCTGTGATGGAAAGAAATGTCATTTTCATCCCTGCTTTAATGGAAAAGCTCATCTTAGAGGCAGGGAGATGCTTAGATAAATGGATGAAGGAGACTTGGTATCTGTGATTAAGGGGGTGGGTATGAATTTCCACAGGCCCGATGGCTCTAGAAGTCTATGGTTTGTGTTGTTCCTATTGAACTGCTTCATTTCTTTAGAATTTTCTAAATGCCACATCGATCATGGACATTTGTCGCATGTATTAAGTAGCATCATGAGAATTAATAAACTTCCATTGGTCAAAAAGATAGTGTTGGGGCCAAAATATAAAAGACATTGTCATCCTTTATGAAAGCCCAACTTCCAGAGAATTGTAAATTCACTGATAGGGCCCTATGGGAATTAACAGAAGCATTCTACTTGTAGTTAAACCCAGAGAATGAGTTCTGAATGCTTTGAAAAAGGCAGTCAGCTGTCAGGGAAAAAAATACTGTGAAATAACTGTGTGCTTTCTTTCCAGATGAGGTCATTCAGCACTGGAAGTAGAAACATTAGGAACTATCATTTCTCTATAAGAATCCTTCCAAAGAGGAAAGGATCATTCATTATAACCATGTTTTTATTTGTGATGGCCAGAAACAGAGAGCCATCAGAAGGACCTCAAGAAATAGAGTTATGAAAATACTGTAATACTATATAACATTTTTAACTACTTACCGAGTACCAGAAACTGTGCGAAGCCCTGTATGATATCATGTGGGCTTCACAGTGACACTATGAATTTGACAAGATTACTCTCTCTGTCATATAACTGGGGAGATGGAAGTTCAGAGAGGTTAAGGGGCTTGCGTGAGGTCACACAGCTTGCACGAGTCAGAGTCTATATTCAGGTCCAAGTGTGGAGCCCAAACTCTTGGTTAAATTGCCTCAAATTATCAGATGCATGTGCCCTGGAGCTGGAACAAGAAAGACCCCCAGGCCCAAGGCAGTGCTAAGGGATGTCTCTCTCATGGCCTTTCCACTTCTGTCCAGGCCTCACCCTGTACACTAGCAATTCTGCTTCTTCATCACTTTCACAAGGGACCCCACCAGCCCTGGCCCAGAATCATTGGAGCCCCATTGCTAGCCAGACCTGTCTCTCAGGAACCAATACCAAATCCCTGTGAAGAAAATCTAGGTCCAGCTCATCTCATCCTCTCAAGCCAGGCTCACAGGTCAGAAGCTTCTGGCCAGCCAGTGCTAATCGCCCTTGTGGCAACTGGTCCAGTCCAGTCAGTGAGGCCAAGGCAGCCCCCCGTGGAGCTGTTCTGAGCCACCTAAGCAGCCACAGTGGGGCAGGGCAGAAGCCCTGGAAGGAGAGAGTGGGCAGGGCAAGCAAAGATCAGCGTCTCTAGAGCACACCTGAAGGGCAGAGCGTTCCTCATCAGGACCTACTTACCGGATCCAGGCACCTCCTCAAGAAGACGTGGAGACTGAGAAACTACATGATGTATTGATGACAGGGTGACCGAGGGTTAGGACCAGGGCCCCAGGGCTACTGACTAAAATCTATCACTAGTCCTTACCCCAAGCTCAGCAACCTCATTCCGTTACATCTTTTCTTCCAGTCAGACTTACAACTAACTGCAAGTCTCTGTCTTCCTGGGCCTCCAAGGCTAATCACGTTTATTTTTCAAGTCTCTCAAATAGATATCTCTGGAGTCCACACTTGGCTGCAAATCCAGGTCTGTGCCTCAGGTTACATCTGCTGAACACAGAATAGTACCACAGCCATTGCAACCACTCTGTGAGGAAGCACTGTTCAAGCCCCCCTTATTACAGATAAGGAAACTGAGGCCATGAGAAGTGAAGGATCTTGTCCAAGTCACAGCTCAGGAGCAGTAGACCAGTGCTCCCAACAGACACTTCTATGCTCTTAAACACTCAGCTGAGAGCCTACTGTATGCCAAGTGCTGGGTACAGTGGGGGACATGGTGGACAGGTTCTTGTCCCCATAGAAAAAGACACAAAGATAAAGTTCTAACTACAAATTGTGTAGAAAAGGGGTTAACTAAGCAGGCCTGAGGATGCTATGCATAGAAAGCCAGCTTGCAGGGTTGGGTCTTGGCTGACCTTTGAGAACTGGCTTCCAAAGTGTCCCCAATCAATAGTTAACTGCTAAAGGTGGCTCCCTTTGCTTCCTCTGTTTGTGCATATGATTCAGTTTATGCACCTGCTTACCTCCCAAGGATCTGGAATTTTGGCATGTGCTAGGCAGAGGGTGTGCATGCGATCAGCCCCCAGTACAAATCCTGGGTGCCGAATCTGTAATGGGCTTCCCTGGGCAGAAACATTATACACATATTGCCACGTTTTTGCTTTTAGGAGAGGAGGTGTGCTGTGTGACCCTTACTGGAGGGAGAGAGCATGAGGAAGCCTACATACAGATTCTTCCAGATTCTACTTGTGTCTTTTCCCTTATGATCCGGGTGTGTATCCTTACTATGTCACTGTTACAAATCTTAGCCATGGGCACAACTACGTGGTGGGTCCTATGAGTTCTTCTAGCAAATCTCCAAATGCAGGAGCAGCCAACACACACACAATCACACGCCTGCTATGAAGACAGAACAACACACGTATCATGGGAGACAGCAGGAGCCCAGTTGGAAAGACCCCCTGTGGGGATGTTCTCTTTCAGCAGAGACCTGACGGAGGTAAGGAGGCACAGAGCAGGAGTAAGTTGTTCCAGACAGAGGAGGAGAGATTGAACAAGGTCCACTGTGGCTACACCCCTGCAAACCAGGGGGGCCGGTGTGGTCACAGCCACAGACAAAGACTGCTTGAGGGGGCCTTGACACCATGCTAGATCTGCTGGCAGGCTAGTAAAGGATGGTAGCAGGTGAGAAACATGATCAGGTCACTTTTTCAAAGATCACCCTGGCTGCCATGTGGAAAGTAGATTATGAAAGTTAAGTGGTAGAAGGAGGGAGAGCAGCAGGGAGGCCATTCATGGTCCAGGTGAGACAGGGTGACTGGTAACTATGGATAGAGAATGGGCTAAAAGGGCTTTTTATGACAACTGCTTCCGACAGTGGCCTGCTAGCTGTCTTCCCAATACCCAGTGCTCAGCCCAGTCCAGCTCCTGGCCTGCCTGAGACCTCATGCTGAGTCCCCCTCCCCAGGCAATCCCCACGGCTTTCCTTTGGGGGTGACAGGGCAGGCCTGTGTAACCTGCCAGCCTGTGATGACAATTCCCAGTCTTTGGCAAATCTGTGATATAAGGTTGCTGGCTGTCGCTTCTCAGAGTATTGCCCTTTATTTTGACACTTTGTTCTTCCTATTTTTTTCTTAAGGGTGTTATAGTATCTTTTAATTTATGAAAGCACTAGATTAATTGATGGGAAGGAAGAGTGTGTGTGTCTGTGTGTGTGTTTCCTTCCATGGCAAAATAAAGTTGGTAACCTGCTTTCATTCCTTCCCATCCTCCATGCTTTAAGAAAAATAAATGGTCTGTGAAATTCAGAGATGTCTCTGGTGACCACTTAATTGGGGGCCGTGTCCAAGCTCAGCCCTGCATAGGGTTCTCCACAACCTTGCCCACACCCACCTTTACCTTCCAGCTTCTGTCTCCCCACTCCCCACTGCCTTCTGCTCCTGCTCCCCAAGACCTTCCCACCAGCCCCTCTTTCCCAGGTTGCCTCAGCCCTTAGCATTCTCTCTGTCCTAACTTCTTCCTCTGATGGATGCCCTACTCCCCCATTGGGCCATTTTAACTTGTCCTGCATTTCCACCTGCTCAGAACCTTCTCCTCCTAGAGGCTGGGACTGCCCAGTCTCTAAATTGCCTTCGATGTGAGCACAGGGCCTCCCAGGGCTAGCAGGGTGGACCGCAACAGGTGAGCGACATTGGACACCTTTCTGCTGGCTCCATCCCTCTCTGTCCAGGTTGCAGTTGTCTTGCCCTCAGTTAAAGCTAGGAGAGGAAATGAGTTCAAGGCTTGAAAAGCAGTATTCCCAGTCTTTGGATGGTAAAGCAAGCAGTAATCACTCCCCATTATAATCCAGGTGTACCATCCTAGAACAAAGAGGTCACTCACAGAATTACAGGGAAGCCAGTACACAGCAATGAGGAGAGAATACAGTGTAGCCGACTCTACCTCTCTTGGAGCTCTCAGGACACAGCTGCAATGATTCTAGGGCAGTAGAAATAGTTCTTTGACATAACTGGAGTTATGCAAGCTATAATAATGATACATTTCCTTAAAAACTCAGATTTCAGGGTATAAATAGATTGCTTTCAGGGGATTAGAAAATAGCTTCCCACATAGGGAGTACCTGTTCTCCAAACGAAGCATATCTTGAGAGCTTCAATCTTCTCAAGTGCAATGTCATTATCCCAAGTAAAAAGTTTAAAAAGGTAGGTGGATGGGGCGCCTGGGTGGCTCAGTCAGCTAAGCGTCAGACTCTTGATTTTGGCTCAGGTCATGATCTCATGGTTTGTGAGATGGAGCCCAGCGTAGGGAATATAGTCGATACCGTGATAACGTTGTATGGGGACAGATGGTGACAACATTTACCCTAGCAAGCATTGTGTCATGCATAGAATTGTCAGTCCACTATGTTGTACACCTGAAACTAATAATACAACATTATGCGTCGTCTGTACTTCAATAAAAATAAATAAATAAATAAATGCATAATCAAGCCAACAACAAGCCAGCAGTGTCCTGAGCACTGGGTTGTGTTCTACAGAAATATGGATTGACTGTTAGTGGAGGAGACAAGAAAACAATAGTAAACAATGTAAGACTAAATACCCTTACATTCCCTGCAGGACTGCTGAGGGAGGAAGGGATTGCCTTGTAAAAGAATTTAGATCTAAAATGGAACTGGAAGATACAAAATGAAAAAGTTTATGCATGTGCCCTCAGGAAAACAAAACTAAGGACTCAGAGACCAATATCCACCACCCCCCCCCCATAAAATGCCTGATTTATCAGCAGAAAACTGATAACACTGGAATTTTCTTAAATGATAAGGAGTTGGTCAGGGATTGCCTCATATCAACCTTGGGAAGTTTTAGTTACGGTTCCCAGAGGCATGGTTCCCAGAAACAACTCAGGTCAGGCTGGTCTCACAAAATAAGATGAATTGAGCTTTGCTTGTATGATTGCAATGGTTTTGTCTACTTGGAGAATTTTCAAAGCTGATCTCCAGTTTTTCTTATTTTAACAGACCCTAACTGAGCTCTCCCCTCCTTACATTTTGTGCCCACAAACAGAGCCCACCCAAGCCCTCATCGGACTCTCCTGTGGCTCCCTATAGCACATGTGTCCGAAACTACAATTCTTCTGCTATTTCCGAATAAATTCATCTTTCTGACAATTTTGACCTTGCCTCAGTTTACCTCTTTATTTAGATGGACAGTCCTGTGTATGATTCAATGCCCTTTACATGAGGGCTTAGTGATAAATTCTGCTTCAAATACAGAGCCAAGAAAACTGTTTGCTAAAAAAAATAAATAAACAAATCTCCCCCACATCAGGACCCTCTGGACCAGCCAGCTCCCTGCCCCCCAGCAGTGCCCACAGCAGATCTCTTCTTCCAGAGTGGCTTCCATATGTCGGCCTCCCCGGTCCTGGCTGACCCAGCCTGCTCCCCTCATCCCACTGGCCCTGTGGCCAGGGCTCCAGTGTCTCCCTCTTCCCCAAACCTAGTTGGATCTAATGCTTCTGGCTTCTCTCTTGCCTCCTTTTGCCTTTCTGTGTCTGCCTCACAGCTCAGGATATCGAAGCTCCTGTCTTCTCTCTCTCCCCATCTCCAGCTCCCAGACACAGAGGGGGTCAAAGCTGCAGGGCCCCTCTTGCCCAGGAAGGGGGAACTGCAGTGGATTGATTTTTACTTCTGCTTTATCCACTAAGGAGCACGGAGAAAAATGTAATGTTTGATCCCCAAAGTATCCAGAGTTTTCTCTCTTCCTTCTTTTTCTTAAGCCATTTTATTATTAAATAAGAGTTACACCAAAAACAAACAAAAATAAAAAACGAACAAAACAAATGTGCAGCTAAATGGATTAACAGAGGATGGATCCCTAGAACCAACCCTCCCCCTGCTCCCTTCCCATCTCCCCACCTCACCTCAGAGGAAGGACAACTCTCTAGAAATGCTGGCCTGATTCTTCATTCTTTTCCCTCCCCCAGACCCTGCAGCCAGGCCTGGGCCTGTTGATTCCATTTTCCATGACCACTCCTAATGAGTGCTGAGCCCTGTGGTCCCACCCCATTCTCCTTGCTAATGAAGGAGGCTGAGCCCTGCAGGCTGCTTGGGGGCTCCCAGACCTTGTCTCCCACTGGGGCTCAGCCAGTGGGAAATGGAGTAAAGGAGAGCAGTGACAAGCCTTGGGAAGCACAGTTGGGGTCAACGGCAGTAGCCCAGTCTCCTCCATCCTCTTGCATCCTGAGAACAGGCCCGCTGAGGCCCTGCACTCAATGACACCAACTTCTTCCCCTCCTCAATATAGGAGTGGTAGTGGCTTCCCACCTCCCCACCCTGTTTGCCTCTTGAGCTCCTTTTTTGCCAGTGTAATTAATCTTGGCCCTTACCCCCCTCTTTTTCAGATGGATGCAATGCACCCTCACCTCTGCCGGCTCTTGGCCTCCAGAGTTGCTTCACTCTTGCCTCCCAAACAGAGGTAGGTAAACTCCTGTCTGGTTTGACTATGACAATGCTTCTTTGTACCCTGGCCCTAAATATTTGTTCACAGAAGCCTTTTCATCCTCAAAATTATTCTGATAATTTATATGCACTTCATTTCCCACATAACAGCCAGGGGGAATCCTTTAAAAACACAAACCAGGTCATGCCACCCTCCCTGCTCAGAACCCTCCAAAACACACCCATTAGGGTGGTTACTATTAAACAAAACAAAACAAAACAAAAACAAAAACAAAGGAAAATAACAAGTGATGGTGAGTATGTGGAAAAATGGAAAACCTTGTGCACTATTGGTAAGAATATTAAATGATGTCACTGCTATGAAAAACAGCATGGAGTTTCCTCAAAAAATTAAATATAGAATTACCTTATGATCCAGCAATCCCACTTCTGGGTATATACCCCAAAGAACTGGAAGCAGGGTCTTGAAGAGACATTTGCACACCCATGTTCATTCCAGCATTAGTCATAATAGCCAAAAGATGGAGTCAATCCAAGTGCCTATCAATGGATGAGTAGATAAGCAAAAGGTGGTATATACATACAATGGAATATCATTCAGCCTTAAAAAGGGAGGATATTCTGCTTACAACATGGATGAATCTTGAGGACATCATGGCTAAGTGAAGAAGCCAGTTACAAACGCACAGGTACTGTAGAATTCCACTTACGGACCTAGAGCGTGAGGAACATAGAGTAGTCAGATTCATAGAGACAGAGAGTAGAATGGTGGTTGCCACGACCTGGGGGGGGGGGTGAGGATTCAGTGTGCAATGGGTACAGTTACAGTTTTGTAAGATGAAAGAATTCTGGCGATGGATGTGGTGATGGTTGCCCAACAATGTGAATGCACATAATACCATTGAACTATACACTTAAATAATGACCAAAACAGTATATTTTATGATATGCATATTTTACCACAATTAAAAAAAAAAACCTCTCCAAATGCATTCATCAAAACTGAAATAAAATCCTTGAGCAAAGCCAAGGCCTGGAGGGCCTGCATTGGTGGTCTACCTGCCTCGCCAAGCATGGTCCCACTGGTCCCTCCCACTGTGGGCTACTCTCATGTCTGTCTTCTCTTCCTGGAGCCTGCACCCCTCAAATCTTTCTTCACACCACTTGGTCTTTGCAGAGACATAACCTCCTCAGAGAGGACTTCCCTGATCAGCCTCCCCTCTTTCTTGCTTTACTTTTTCTGACTCGTGTGAAATAAAATTACATGTGTTCAAGGAGTTTAGGGGTGGGTGGTGGAGGACAGCTAAGACCATCAAGGGGATCTCTCCCTCTGCCCTGGGGGTGGGCTGGTGGAAAGGAAGTGGGAACTGAGAGACAAGAGGTGGAGAGAGCGGCTGGGAGGCTGTGGGGCCGGCGGTGACTGACCTGCCTCCATTGCGACTATAAAAATCACTCAAAACACAGCAGATGCCGCTGAATGATTTGCCCATCTGACTTCATGATCTGGTTTCTCCACATAGCCTATCTCAACTTCCTAAATAGGTTTAAGTCCTATAGCCAAAATGTCCCTTCAGGTGAGCATCTGTACCCTCATAGGCTCCATTCTTGGAGGGAGCAAGGGAGGAAAGAAGGGAGGGAGGGAAGCTGACATACTGATGAGAAAGGGTACAGGATGTAGGCCCAGGAAAGGGTGGAAGGGATCACAAGGAGCCCATGGAAGCTCTCTGGGAAGACGTAATTTCTGGAAGAGCTGGGTACCTGTTCACAGTCATTCTCTCTTGTGCATCCATGAGACCATTTACGCTCATTGTGAAGGTAAGGCCAGCCATACCCTCTGACCTATCTAACCCTGAGGACAAGAGGTTTTGATCAACCCCCAAATGACATCTACCAGTGTGGTCCTCTGGGGTCAGCCTCTCATCAGATCTAATGATTAATTTGGAACACAATGATAATGAGAAATTGTCCAACTTTGTATTGAGCCAGGCAACATTTGCTTAACATTCAGAGGTGCAAACAGTGTGACTACCAGACACCGAAAAGCAGGCTGAAAAAGAACAGTAATAGCCAGTGTCACTAAGCTTTCTATCATATGCCAGTTGCTTTACATCCGTTTTCTCTGCATTGCACGAAACCTTGTGATGGGAAGATTATCTACGCTTCTTTACAGAGGAGGAAACTGAGGCTCTGAAGGGTTCATGAACCTGTCTGAGTTCTTTCTCCAGGGCCTTTTAAACTTGCTGTTTCCTGTCTACTGGTTTCATGATAAAGGCCACTCTGTTAAGTCATATGCACGGCCCCGTAGGCTAATCACATCCACGAAAACCCAAGGTTTAGGTTGAATAGTGACATACTCCTCTTTAGAAATACAAATGTCTAGTGTGCTCAACTATCATAATCTTGTCAAGTTACTCAGAAGCTATCTGTTTGTGTCATCCTGATATTTTTTTTTGCTTACAAGCTGTGTACAGTCATTAGGACAAATTATTTTATGGCCCTCACAGGTAAATGACATTTTCTTGGTAATGAAGGGTAATCTGCTGTCATCACTATATTGCAAGGCTCCTCCCTGTGAGCTTGGTCCCTTATTCCTATCTGGAACTGTTCAGCTATAGAAAGATTCCTCCTCGGCTACAAAAAAAAAACAAAAAAAAGAATCAAGTTGATATTTTGCTGAATTTGAATAGCAACCAGAAAAGAAGGTCAAGTTTTAAAAGAAGCAACACAGGAGGGGATTGTAATTAAATCTGCTCTGGGCTGGGTACGGATGATTCATTTCAAGTACATAACATTCTGGAAAGCACGTGACCAAAGGTATTTTTCTAAATAACCTCAAGTGCTAGTCGAGTTATTCTTTAAATTGCATGCCAGCGACATCTCCTAACTGGTATTTCGCTTGGCAGGCACTGAGCCACTGCCACAGCCCGGATTTTCCTGCAGGCAGAGCCCAGCCTTGTTTTGACAGTCATTTATGCTGCTCTCTGCTTCTGCCTGGAAGGATCACACGGTTGCAGAGATCCAGGGAGGGGTGTGCTTGGTGGGCTCCAAACTGTCAAAGGCACTTCTCCTTGGGTAGAGGGTCTTCTCTGTGGCCCAAGGACCTGACCCAGGACCCTTGGGGTGGACATTACAAAGCCTTGGGTTTTCTCCAAATGGTGGCATCAGTAAAATTCCATCTCTTCCAGGAATCTTCCATCAAAACAATTGGGAGACCCCAGGCAGCAGTCTTCTGGGAACCTGCTTCCAACAGCAACAGTCCCCTACCTACCGAGCCACTCCCTACATCCAAATGAATCCCAAGGTTGCAGTTAGATTAGTACATGGTGACTGTGCTCTTGGGAGACGCTAGGTCCTGGCATGACAACCTTACCTGACCCAAACTGAGCCCATCAGAGACCTTTCAAAGCCACATAAACAGGGAAGCTCATATCAAGAAGACAGGGAGAAATGATAAAATTTGTGGAGAGGAGGAGGACACAAGTCAGGAGAGGACTCTGATGGTGTCTGGGTCCCTGGTCTCAATTTTTCCTGAAACCCAGCTATCCTTAAATCCTGCAAGACACCAGAATACCCTTAAAATGAATCTCTTTGGCCCTTAGGCTAGTACAAGGGGGGGCTTCTGTCACTTGCAATCAAAAGAGTCCTAAGAATGTCACATGACTCTCTTTCCTTCATGACCTCACTGTGAGGTATGAGGTATCTGTAACTGCACTTGGTGTACCTGGATCAGCATCTTGTTTACACGTGGGCTCCTTTAAACTTTGATATATTGCGGTGCCCGATGGCTCAGTCAATTAAGCGTCTGACTTCAGCTCAGCTCATGATCTTGTGGTTCGTGAGTTTGAGACCCACATCAGGCTCTGTGCTGACAGCTCAGAGCCTGGAGTCTGTTTCAGATTCTGTATCTCCCTCTGTCTGCCCCTCCCCTTCTCGTGTTCTTTCTCTCAAAAATAAAAGAATTAAAATTAAAAAAACATCAAAATACCATAGGACATTTGTGGGGAAGAGCACTGGGTGTTATATGGAAACCAACCTGACAATAAACTATAAAGTTAAAATAAATAAATAAATAAATAAATAAATAAATAAAATTTAAAAAAAGAAAGTAAAAGAAATTAAATAAATAAATAAATAAACTTAAAAAAATACCATAGACTAGATATTCTTAAATAATAGAAATTTATTGTCTCAGTTTTGGAGGCTAAAAGTTCAAGATGAAGGTGTTTCCAGGTTCTTTCCTCAAGCCATGAGGAAAAAGAACTCTTCTAGACCTGTGTTCTTGATTTGTAAATGGTTTTCTTCTCTCTGTGCCTCTTCCTAACATCCTTCCTCTATGTTTGTCTGTCTCTGTGTTCAAATTTCTCCATTTTACCAGGACAATAGTCTTTTTTTTTTTTTTTTTTACCTAATGACCTCATTTCCACTTCATTATCTCTATAAAGACCTTGTCTCCAAATAAGGTCACAAGAAGTGCTAGGGGATAGGACTCCAACATATTTTGGAGGGGGGACATAATTCAACCCATAAGCCCACACAATGGAATACTATGCAGCCAGGACAAAGAAGGTGGTGTGCCTGCATGTTCTGAGAGTAAAAATCTCCACACATGTTATGTGAAAGAGCCAGTCTTTATGTCGGTATATTCTGATCCCCCTGTGAATTACGCATGTGCACAAGCGTGTATGCATTGACATGAACAGTTATACATAGAGGTGGTTTTGTAGCTTATGGAAGGAATTGAGAAAAGTTCATGAAAGTTACCTTTTTGAAGATATTTGGAGAAGGAAAAGATACTTTCACTTTCCATTTTTACTTTAATGACTTTCTATTTCGTCTTTTTTTTTAAATTTTTTTCTTTAGCATTTATTTATTTTTGAGAGAGAGAGACGCAGAGTGTGAGCGGGAGAGGGTCAGAGAGAGAGGGAGACACAGAATCAGAAGCAGGCTCCAGGCTCTGAGCTGTTAGCACAGAGCCTGACGCGGGGCTCGAACCCACATGGTGTGAGATCGTGACCTGAGCTGAAGTCTGCCGCTTAACCGACTGAGCCACCCAGGCGCCCCTTCTATGTTGTCTTAATCTCATGTATGTATAAATACATATATTATGTGTGTTTATGTGTATGTATATATGTGTATATACATATATAATTATATATACACACTGTATATATATATACTATATATACACTTCTTTACTTTTTCATGCTCTTTAGTATTCTATTAAAAATGTAAGCTATTTCTTGTCTTAAAGATGCAAGACAAGTTCTTATTTATACCTAAGTTCTTAGGAATAGGTTTTATGTGCCAAATACAACATATATTCTGTGTATCTGTCTGTACTTGTAAGTTCTTAAAGGTTATGTTTGTTCTTATCCACATATGTGGTGCCTTGCACAATTGGCCAGGAAGTTGGATCTTTTTTGGTGTTTTGGAAGCAGTGGTGGAGAGACGTAATGGTGACGATGATGGAGAAGAAAACAAGGTTAGTCATGGCTTGGAAGTTGCCTAGAACTTCTTCCTTGGATGATGAAACCAAGGTTTTTGCTTATATATACCAGAGGATCATTAGGCAAGACCTTGGACATACCATAGTCTCATTGCATTCTGATAGCTGTGGAGTTTTTGTAGGTCCAAGAAAAATGTCCTTGGAAGCAATGTCCACTGCATTATTTTTACCTTTGAAGCCCACTCTTTAGACCAGTTTTTAAAAATCCCACTTCCAGAAGAAAAGTAAGTCCTAAGGTCCTGGGACATCCATTGAACATAAATAATTCCCTTCTCCCCTGTCCATCTAGAATGGTCTTAGATAAGTACTACTCTTGAGAACATTGAAGGAGTAGGGCTTAACTCTCTTGGAGAACCTGGTGAAAAAGGGTGCCCTAGACTCTACTACCTCCCTGCAGTGACCCCATGCTACATAATTAAATATTTTCTATTTCTAAGAAGAAGCAAGGACTTGCTGTGGCCTGTGTAATAGATAACAATAGCCAGACTGGACTTTCTGGAGGGTTCCAACCCCATGCTGAAGGTAGGTACTACATGACACATCCACTCTGGGACCTAGAGTCTGCTGCTCCAAATGGCAGCCACATGGCTATTTGCATTTAAATTTAAATAAAATTTAAAATTCAGTTCCTAAATCGCCCTAGCCACGCTTCAAGTTTTCAGTAGTCACCATATTGAACAGTACAGATTGGAGAACATTTCCATCATCACAGGAAGTTTTACTGGAGAGCCCAGTGATTGTCAGATGGGCCCAGAACTATACCTAGAGGGGGTCCTCACTCCAGATTCCATCCAGTCCCCACAGGGAATGCCTGAGAACGGCTAAGCACACACCATGGATGAGAGCTGCACACAGCCTAGTCACAAAATAAAGCAAAAAGCAGCTCAGCAAGTTTTTGAAGCTCTAACAAGATCTTTTTGGTAAAACATAAAATAATTTGGAAGACATGAGTAGAAGACAAAGATATTCATTCATACATTCATTTTTAGAGTTCATTCATACATTCATTTTTAGAGTTCAGGTGCAAAGCGTTGAGTTAATTCTACTCCTCAATTCATGGAACATTGTCACCACTGGCCTGGGTGAGGTGCCACTCTTGTTTATTTTATTAATTCTCTTTTATCATTTTTCTACTGCCATCCTTTGCTCCCTCTTAACCTTACGTGACCATTCTATTTAAAATGTGTGCACTTTGTGAATCACCTGGCTTGTTCAGTCAGTGGTGCATGTGACAAGACCCACATTGGGTGTAGAGATTACTTAAAAATAATGTTCTTTTTGTTTTTCAAATTTTTAAAAAATTCTATTTAGTTAACTAACATATAGTGTAATATTGGTTTCAGTAGAATTTAGTGATTCACCACTTATATAAAACACCCACTGCTTATCCCAACAACTGCCCTCCTTAATGCCCATCCCCCACATAGCCCATCCCCCACCCATCTCCCCTTTATCAACCCTCAGTTTGTTCTTTATAATTAAGACTCTCTTATGGCTTACTTCCTTCTCTTTTTTCCCCTTCCCCTATGGTCATCTGTTTTGTTTTGTAAATTTTACATATGAGTGAAATCATGTGGTATTTGTCTTTCTCTGACTGACTTATTTTGCTTAGCATAACACACTCTAACTGCATCCACATCATTGCAAATGACAAGATTTCATTCTTCATGATCACCACGTAGTATTCTATTGTGTATATATATATACCACATCTTCTTTATTCATTCATCAGTCAGTGGACATTTGGACTCTTTTCATAATTTGGCTATTGTTGATAATGCTGTTATAAATATTGGGGTGCATGTGCCCCTTTGAATCAGTAAAAAGTAAAATCTTTATTAAAAAATAAGTGCACTTTTTTTGCAGGGGCACCTGAAGGCCAGGCACATTTTGTGTGTTTTGTGTTTTATGTTGGTGTTGTCTCTCTCATTCCATTTCTTTCTTTTTCACTCATTACTCTATGGTAGATAATGTGAACTGGTATTGACTTGAGCCAGGCCAGCAAAGAATGGAACTTCCCTGAGGACACAGGGATGAGTCTGAGAACAGAAGCAGGTGTCTGAGCTGTACTCCTTTCCATGGTTCTCTTCCACCTAGAAACAGGCCTCCAGGGGAACACAGTGCTCACCTGTCTGTGAATGTGTGTAGGTCGTTGGGTCAGCCATGGTTTAGGTTAAGTTATTGTATAACTTTTAGCGACTCTCCCTTCCCGTTTTGGTATTACTGGTTTCTTCATTATGGTTTTCTTTCTTGCTGAAGAGAACTGTCCGCATCTCTCCATGCCTGTCCCATGTTGTGCTTGACCCATCCCAGGCTCAGGAGCAACCTTCCTAGCCCTGCTCTGATTCTATGCCCCAGGCTTTGAACTGAGTTACTGATTTATACAGGTGGCCAACCTCCCTGCCTAAACCATAGTCCCACTGACTAGCTCCACTTCAGTCAACTGAATTACTATTTACCAATATTAACTGTCCCTACCTGAGAGAAGATTAAACTTCCATGTTTATTGAACTTGGGCCCTGCTGTGTGAGAGTGGCCAGTGAAATGTGAGCAAAACTAGCATTTGTTACTTTGGAGCAGAAGCTATAAAAGCCATCGTGCTCTTTGCCATGTTCTCTTTTTCCTCTGCATGGGTCTCAAAGTGAAAATAACATGGTAGAGCCACCACCAACACATGATGGGCATGCCACTTGGCTGAAAAATAGACCTTTGTTATTGTAAGGCACTGAGGTTTAGGGTTGTTTGTTACTGCAGCATATCATTGTCCAGCCTGACTGATACAACCTCCAGCCTGAGTTCTTACCTTCCCAGCCATGCAAATGCTATTGCTGCTGCTATTCCTAATAGCTAACATTGAGCATCTGCAATGCCTTTGATATTGGACTAGGCTCTTTACACACATTGTCATGATCAATGCCAGTTCATGTTTTATGATCACTTTGCAGGTGAGAAAACTAAATATCAGTTTCCTTAACTAAATTGCCCAAGGTCACAAACATAGCAGAACAAGTTTGGGAACATAGATCTGACTCTAGAGCCCAAGTTCTTAAAGCCAGGAAGTTATGCTACTCAAACTTCTTCCAAGACGGACAACGTGCTTTTCTTTCACCATTTTACAGCATGAGACCTCTCCACACCATCCCAGGACATCTGATTCACACCTCCCAGCAGCAGCTATGCCTGGGGTACCAACCACTCCTCTAACTCTGCTCTTGTATGACTGCAGAATATTGGGAATCTTCTGCTCTGCCATCCCTGTCCTCCCTGCCATCTCTTTAGCTGGGTCTATCCCCAAGCCTAGTCCTGACCAACCCCAACCTTCACACTGCCCCACCTTGTTCTTCTCCTCCAGCCCTCCTTCCTCTGCCATCCCCTAAATGTGCACAGTTTCCATGTTTTGTTCTATACTAAGCCCACCTCTTTTCTCTGTGTAGAGTCTCCACCAGAAATTTCACCAGATCCCATTATTTCAACAATAACTTGCATTGGAATGCCTCCTAAACTGGTATTCCATCCTAACCTCACTGCTAAGTCCCAGTTTTGCTCTTCTCTCTCCTGGAGCTGTCTTTCTGGAGGCAGAAGATTAGTATCTCCAAAATGAAGTTTACATCTTATACCCTGTTTCTTCTCCATTCAGTTTCTCCTGTCAGTTTCATTTCTAGTAAGGTTCCTGAATCGTCTCCATTACTGTTCATTCATCCACCCAACATCTACACATTCTGTGAGCCCAGGGAGAGGCTCCACTTGGTCCCCCTCCAATTCCTCACAGTTAATCTGCCACCAAGTCCTGCGGCATCCAGCCACTGTTTTCAGAATACACCTCCTCATCTTTGATTATTCTGTTCTTTTAAAAGGAATGCAGTCCACTTGTGCAAACAAAATAATTTTGGCTCTCCCTTTCAAAAGGGAAAGTCTGAAGTCAGAAATCTGAGTCTCTGCTGAAGAAGAGACTTAACTTAGCTTTAAATTTAAGGGAAATTATGAGGTAAGTCACTTAAACCAAAAAGCATCTTATTTATTGGGATGCTATTTTTAAAATTTCTTTATCTTATTTTTAAGGAAGCTGGCTATACAATCTACTGACTTAAAGATCTTTGTTTAGCCAAGTAAAGTAGTTTGAAACAAGGAACTTCAAATCAGATTAAATTCTCTAGTCACCATCATAAGTGACAGATTTTCCTCCGTTGCTTTTTTCCCCACTCAATGTCAAGTGATAAGGACTGTCTCTCTAGCAAATTGTTTTTTGTGAGCCTATGTTTACCTGCCTGAATCAATAATCATATTGTCATAGATGTAAAGTTTCATGAGACATGCTTTAGATAACTAGGAAAAGTCATAAACGATAATTTACTAATTTTTTAGTTATCTTCTCTTCACCTGTACCTGAACTTAAAATAAACCTCCTTCATATTTTTTTCTTTATCTTGCCTATGGCTAATACTTTTATCCTTTTATTCACTAAAATCTTCAGTATGATTTCCAACATTTGAACCCTCCTCCCCTCTTTGCTCCCTTCACTATGCTTGAACACTAATAAAAGATTCCTGCTGTTGTCATGGGCTGGATGGCATTCTCTAAAACGATATGTTGAAGCCCTAACCCCTGGTACCTGTGAATGTGACCTTATTTGGAAGGAGAGTCTTTTCAGTTGTAATCAAGTTAAAATGAGGTCATGCTGGATTAGGATGGGTCTAATCCAGCGACTGGTGTCTTTGTAAGAGAAGAGAGTGATTTGGACCCAGAAACACTGGGGAGAATGCCAGACAACAGCAGAGGCAGAGATTGAACCAATGCTTCCACAAACAAAAATGTTCCAATGATTGCTGGCCACCACCAGAAGCTGGAGGAAGCAAGGTGGGGATCCTCTGCCAGAGCCATCAGAGGGAACATGGCCCCGCTGACATCTTGATTACACTTTTGGCTTCCAGAACTTTGAGAGAATAGATTTCTGTGGTTTTAAGACACCCCAGTTTGTGGCAACTTATTGTAACAGCTCTAGGAAACTAATTATTAAGTAATAAACTAACCTAATGTACAACACGAAGGGTTCTCAAATACTTGACCACACCTTGTCCCAGCTCTCCAAATCCCGCCTGATTTTCCAGACTCAGCACAGTACCTGCCATTTTCCTGACAACTGTCCAAGTTGGCCTTGTATTCTGATGAAGCAGAGATTCATCAGCTTGCATCATTCCCTAGATACCTAAAACATAGATGAGAATGATGATCTCAAGCTTGTGCTGCCTTTTCTTGGCAGTGGGGAGAGATTTACCCTCCTTTTGACCACCCCCAGGAGGTGGGAACCATGCCCCAGGGCCAGGAAAGTGGCCTTTTGCACAGGGCATGGGGCCGTAAGGTGGCCTTCCTTTTGACCTGCTTCCCCCTGGTGGCCTCAGAGCCTATGGTTGTATTGTCCCTCACTCCCATGGCACAATGCCATGGCTTTGTCACAAGTCCATAGACAGAGAACTGGGGTGGAGCGGAAGCCAGGGGAGAATCCTTGCAGAAAGGTTGGGGGTGGAGGGGGGGGGTTGGCACAGGGAAGCCAGTGCCGATGGGCGCACGGATGTAGGAGTGCAGCAGGCCGTGCATGAAGTGGGCTGGGAAGGGGTGCTGTGTGCTGTGTCGGGCTGATGACTGAGGGACAGTGAACTCTTGGTAATTGTTGGGGAGAAGACTCTGCATCTCACACTGTTTGCACTGTTTTTCTCTCCCTCTCATTAATACAATCTACTTCTGGCCTGAAACCATCGTTATTGAAATAAAGAGTTCTGGGATGCAGAGCAGAAAGAATGAGCTTGAGTCTAACTACTCTGAGCTTTAGAGATTCTCACTAGAAAATGATCATCGACCTGCTCTTTCTGCCTCCAGAAACTGTGTGGGCAAAACCAGGCACCACAGGTGAAAAGTGCTTTGTAGGTGGGGGAGGCTACACACGGGTTAGTTGTGATTTATAATCATTGTTGTTACCCATTTGTTAATTAGCAGAAGCTCCTCAAAGGCAGGAATAGTTTGCTATGGGCTTGGTGCAGGGGCCGATGCTGTGTTCTGCGTGTTGCTGGCACTCAATACATAAGATGCTGCTACACAAATGAGTGAATTTTGCTCAAGGATCAACTTCCTGAAAACCCATCGCACAGCCTCTCACCACACCTGCCAGCTGAGCCTTCTCTTTATGCTCTTGGCCCCTCTGCTCAGGGCCCGGCCCTTCTCAGGAACCTTGGGCCCTGGCTGAAGTCTGGCCATCTGAGAACAGCAACATGGGATGTAGGTCCGCCAGGGGCCACCTGCTTACTAAAGGACCTTGGGCAAGCCACACCATTGCCTTCTTCATTTTATCCACCCATTCCATGAGGGGACAGACAGAAATGCCAGCCCAGGGTGAGGGCTGGTGGAGGCAATGTCAGGGGATAGTCATTCTTCCAGACAGATGCTTCATAGTGTCTGACCTCGTCGTGGGCCAATCAGTGTTTTCTAGTTTCCTGGAACATTAACTCTCTACAGGAATCTTGCCAATTGGCCCCATGTGGCAAATAAAAAGCATGTGTGCAATGCTGGCCTGATTCTTCCAGCTACCCTGGCTTTGTTAAGGAAGAACAATGGGATAACAATGCTGAGTTGTAAGTTCTCAGTTGACAAATGCAACATCCTATGAGCCATGCACTGTAGTTGAATTAACACATATGTTTATGCAAAAACTCATAAAATCTGTATGATCCCTTCACATAGACATACACATACACACACACACACACATCCCTCACCTCAGTATCAAACCTCCCACCTCCATCCACTCTTGTTCATCTTTATGCCAAGAGAATATAATATGTGGGAATAGAACCTCCTACTCAAGAGTCACAAGACCAAAGTTGGGCTCTAAGCTGCTGTGTTACTTCAAACAAGTCACTGTACCTCTCTGAACTTCATTTTTCCACCTATAAATTCCATCTATAAATCTATGACTTTCCATCTACACACTGAGGGTAATTAGACCTAGCTCACAGGATGGATATATATATTACAGATGCAAAAGCATAGTAAAAATAAATCATCACTGTCATTTGACTCTTTCAAACATATCTATAATTCTCTCAAAACACCTGGTGATCTTTTTAAACCTAGTGATTGTTATGAAAGGCAAATAAGGTAAGTAACGAAATGTTGAAAGGAATAGCTATGCCATCACAAGATGGCTCTCTCAAGCTCCACGTGGAAATAAACAAGATGGTCTTTACATTCTACTTCAGCCCTTGAGGAGGTGCAGACAAGGCTCCAGCTTGGAATGAAAGTAGCTGCTACCTCCCTAAAGCCAAGGCCACCCAGAAGAATACCTGGGCACAGTGGAGGAGAAGATGAAGAGAAAGGCATTCCAGAAGCCTCCAGATCCCTTGAGAGGGAGAAGAGCCCTCTCCAGACAGAATACCCTATGGGCAAGGCTGTCCTCTGACCTCCTTCCAGCACCACCCATGAGGTGGGCCCGGAGGAACGCTGGGTGGCTAGGTAGACACCGCGCTTGCTAGACGCCTTCAGGATGCCATGACCACTGGCCGATCCTGGCTTCTCCACCAACCAATTTATACTGAGCTCTCTTAACCAGGGTCTGTGTGCTGCCAAACAGCGGAAAGTTGTTTCATTTGGCTCATCCCCCTTTCCCACCCATCCTCCCCACTGTGTGCTGGTCTGTTTCACACGTGGTAGCTCCTGTGGGTTGACTTCCTCAACTTCCAGTCCTACCCTATTCTGATACATCTTCCCACAGGGAAGAAGCTGGAAAACTACAGTTGACATATCCCACACTTCTTGGCAGCTCGGCTTCAGGGTGAGACTTGGTAGCTACACATCTGATGGAGACTCAGATTCTGAGTGGAGTACCCAGGGAGAGGGTACACCTACCTGCAAGTGCCACACGAATCCCAGGTGCCATGGCCCTAGCTGAGGTGGCATCTTCCTGGTCAGGGGAAAGGCATCAGCCTCCTCAGCAGCCTGACTCTTGTGGGATGATTTTGGACATCGTTCTCGTGAGATTATTATATAGCCTTGCTTCATCTATCCCTAAATTCTGAAGGCAAGCTACATCCCTATGGAAATATCATTCTGCTTAGACAGAGTAGATTCTGTTATCTACAACTGAGAACCTGGACCAAAGCAGTCAGTCACATTTTGCCATTCCCTGAGATAAAAAACACACACTTCAGTGTACCAGGGAAGCTCTTGCTTAGAAAGCCATCCTAGGAATATCTCTTAAGAAAACCTAGGAAGTGGTTTTCTTATCAACCTGGCATCAACAGGTTGATACATTCTGATATGTCCAGTGCCCAGTGTAAATAAATATAACCAAGTCTTCAAAAAAAAAGCATCATTTTGCCTCAGCCCTCAAGTCCTCTGTAGTTTGATGGAGGCAGGTAGGAAAGAAAAAGATCAACAGAGGGAAGGGTTGCACAAAAGTGGCATCTGAAAAGGCTGCTTTTCATTTACCTCTTACTTCAGGTAGTCATTCAGGCTTGACACGACACGTATACATTCACTGCCTTTTACGAACGAAAACTCACAGTTCTAATGGGGAGGAGGTGGCAAATCATTTCACTCTCTCGTGTCAAACATCATTCACATTGGGTTATTTCCAGAGCTAATGCCATTCTTAGGATCATCTACATGATTTCTATTAGGTCCATAAATATAACTTCTACTGTGAATACCACCCACAGCAGGGGAAAAACAAGTGATACTAAATAATTTTTGGTAAGATTCTTCTTTGATATTTTTAGGAAAAGACATTTTGAATTTTTAAGTTGTGTGAGACAGCCTGTTGTCGGGCAGGGAAGAGAGCCTGTTTGCTTGAGAGTCATCTCTGCATGGAAAACAGCGTTTCTATCCCGGGCCTGGCTGCGTCTACCCTGGCAACGCTGACGCACAGAATGTTATTGGAATTGGAAAAGGTAACTTGGGGAAACTCAACGCTGGCATGTCTGAACCACGATAACAACATGCCCATTAGGACGCCTTCGCACCCATTCCCTATGTTCCTCATGAACCTGAAGCCATGGACAAAATATGAGGCAAACCGTGGGGTTGGGAAAAGAGATGTGTCTCTTCAATATGAAGGAAGAGAAAAGAAATAATGACTTCCTCTCTGAAAACTTAAACTGGTCTTATGGATTGAAAACTGGACGAAATTCTACTTACCGTTGGAATTTTAATATTAAAAATTGCCAAGCCACTAACAATCATAACAGAAAGTTACCATATGGAAAAGTTATCAACATAACTTTCTTGGAAGCAGAAAATCACGGTGATGTTTTTAAGTATCAAAAAAAATCCATTAAACATGTTTCTGGGCATTTTTCCTCCCCTTGGGGTGAGAACAGCATTCCCATTAACAGCAGAGTGAACTATTCATGTTCTCAGAAGTAGCAATGGGCTAATTGCAGATGAAGGACATAAATTCTGCTCAAGAGCCTGGGCACAGCTCCCACGCCTTCGCAGGGGCCTGCTCCTTTGGTTCAGGCACTCAGATGGAAGCAGTACTTTTTTCTTCCAGAAGCCCTAGCTGGAAGCCCGGTCCCCACACATGAAGGGTCTGGATAACTCTTATTTTCCAGCCGTTACTGCAACCTTCTCCTCGATCCAACTGTGAGGGAGTAAGAGGTGTAGGCAGTTGTGGAGTGTGTGTCGGGATTTAAGTCAAACTTTATTTTTTTTTAATTAGCCTTTTCTTCTCTTTCTATGGATACAGCACACTGCAGATTGCTTTGATCGATCTTTGCAACTATCATAGGTTGAGAGTCGAGGTGTGATACTTACTAATTGCTTCATGGGACATCAGTCAGAAGAGAGATGCCAGCTGTGGCAACAGGCCAAGTGAGGAAGGTGCACACCCACTCACCATCCACCCAGCACCCAGCACCCAGAGAATGGGCAGGTGTTCCAGGTTCTCAGAGGGGATGCGGCCATGACAGCCAGTGACCACTCCTCTGCTCCTCTTGGTCCTTGCATGAGTCCACATTTCAGTTGTATTGGAAAGACAGTGTGCAAAATTTCCCTGTTCTTTCCCCCACGGGTGGGAGTGGAGGCTCTGAGAGAGGGTTGTGGGGCAAATCTGGGGGACAGAGACAGACAGGAGAGGGTCATAGTGGGGGTCCAAGTAGAAAATTTTTCCAGCTGGTAGCTCAGAATGGATAGTAGGTAACTGACGTCTGGTGGCAAAGTCCTGTCCCCAGAGTGAGTGTTCCATTCCCAGATACCAGCTGGGGGCTGCTGTGCCTGGAGCCCAGAACAAAGCCTGGGCCATAGTTCACCCAACAACACCTCTTCCCAGGGCTAGGAACCCTGTCTTCCCTGCAGCCCACACAAACCTCTGATGTTCTAGGTCATTGATTCCTTAGTCACAGTGCACTGAGGATTCTCTGAGCTGAATACAGGCGCTTTTTGTCTTTATTTCTTTCTGGTGAGAATTCAGGATCCATTTTATGAAAAAAAGGAGGAGGGGGGAGGGGAGGTGGAGGAATGAGAGAATTGGGAAGGAAAAGGCCTAGAGTTAGATTGCCCATGATTGCTTCAGATGAAAGAGCAATCTTGTTTTTGGGATCAGGAGATCAAAACTGTGTCCATATGAGAAAGAAGAAAGAAAGAAAGAAAGAAAGAAAGAAAGAAAGAAAGAAAGAAAGAAAGAAAGAAAGAAAGAAAGAAAGAAAAAGAAAGAAAGAAAGAAAGAAAGAAAGAAAGAAAGAAAGAAAGAAGAAAGAAAGAAAGAAGGAGGGAGGGAGGGAGGAAGGAAGAGAAAAAGAAAATGTTTGTTTCTGTTATGGGGATATTCAACACACATACCTTGGGTGCCTGGGTGGCTCAGTCAGTTAAGCATCTGACTCTTGATTTCAGCTCAAGTCATGCTCTCCTGGTTCCTGAGTTGAGCCCTGTGTCAGGCTCCATGCTGACAGTGCTAAGTTTGGGATTCTCTCTTTCCCTCTCTCTCTGCTCCTCCCCCGACCCCATCAAAATGAATAAAATAAACTTTAAAAAAAAAACAACAACAACCACACATCCCCAGATGAAACCACTGTCTTCTGGGATTGGAGCCAGAAGCCAGTCCCTTCTCAGAGCTTTTGTTGATGCCTCACTCAGGAGAAATGTCCAAGCCTACTCCCTGCTTCCTCTCTCCACTAGCACCTGTCCTCTGCCTTATCACAGGCTGAGTCACCTGTGCACCTCAGTGGTGGACCAGCAGTGACTTCTCTGGTCCTTTCACTTCTGAGCAGATGGAGGAATTCACATCTTTCTGCCCACAGCAATCCAAGGAGATGGCCACAAAGAAATCAAAGAAACTAAAAGAAGGTGTTCAATGTGAGTTTTAAAAATATGTGTGCAACACCCACTAGGATGACTATTAAAAAAACCCAGAAAATAATAAATGTTGATGAGGACATGGAGAAATTAGAGCCCTTGTGCACTGCTGGTGGGAATGTAGAATGGTACAGCTGCTTGTGGAAACAGTATGGAGGCTCCTCAAAACATTAACCATAGAATTGACGTATGACCCAACAACTCCACTTCTGGGTATATACTCAAAAAAAGTGAAAACAAGGTCACAAAGAGAGACTTGTTCATCCGTGTTCATAGTAGCATTATTCACAGCAGCCAAAAGGTGAAAGCAGCCCAAGTGTCTTTCAATGGATGAATGAATAAATAAAATATGGTCTATCCATACAATGGAATATTTTTCAGCTCTAAAAAGGAATGCATTACTGACACATGCTACAACTTGGATGAACCATGAAGACATTATGCTAAGTGAAATAAACCAGTCATAAAAGGACAAATACTGTGTGATATGAGATATCTAGAATTGTCAGATTCATAGAGACAGAAAGTAGACTGGAGGGTGCCAGGGGCTGAGGGGTGGGAGGAATGAGGAGTTATTTGATGGGAACAGATTTTCAGTTTTGGAAGATGGAAAGAGTTCTGGAGACGGATAGTGGTGACAGTGAACTGTATACTTAAAGATAGTTAAAATGAAACATTTTATGTCAGACATATTTTACAATATATACCTTTGCATTTGGATTTGGGTGGTAGGAAATCTTTAGCTGGGTCACTGACTGGGAGAAATGGAAGAATTCAGGAAGCCAGAAGCCTGACAACCAGCCCAAGGGGCCACCCCACCCCACACCCCCGCACAGAGGGAAAAGAAGAGCCTCCCCACTCTCCTTTTTACAGACTCAGAGAAGTTAAGTCACCCGCCCAGGTGAGCCAGGTACTAAATAGTGATATGGTGACAGTAGGACCTGAGGCCAGGTTGGCCTGCTTCTGAAGCTCTTGATCCTGCCACAGGTTATACTTGTCCCCTCCTGCAAAATATATCAGCCCCTTCTGAATCTTCTTGCAAAAGGTGCCCACTCCCCACATTTGCATCATCCTCCCAAGAGCTTCCTTAGTTCAAGTGCATTTTTACTGGATCAGTAGTCTGTGTGACTACAGGCCCCATCTTGTGCAATACACAACCTGCACAGCTGAATGCCAGAGCTCTCATTAACATTTGAGGTTACTTAAAGAGAGGCAATACAATAGTTTACTAGCATATTAACAGGATTTCTTTACTGCAGATACTTCTCTGGTGGAAAACAGGTCCTGCTTTAAATGGCTAAAATAAGGACAGGCAGACTTGGATGACAAGGGTCAGGAGGATGTTTGGAGAAGATGCCCAAATAAGCAATGCCACTGTGTGTGTCTACACAGATGTGTGGCACAGTAATGGAATGCTCCCTGGCATCCACACCTCATTTAGACTTGACATGAAATACCCCGAGTGGCCCCTTTGCCCTATCCATACCCTCCACTTGCTTTTCATTTGTTCAATAAAAAATGCAGAATTTAAGGGCTGCTTCGGGGATTTCTCAGTTCATTCATTTGATTTCAACACAGTTTCCAAAAGTTCACAATCTGCCTCTCCCCAAATCCTAGCATTAGGAAATCTGCATGTGGACAGCCTCTGTTGATGCCAAATGATTGTAGTGGTGACCAACTTGGAACCAGACACGAAGGGGACATGGCTGGAACACAGCTCCTCTTAAAAGGAAAATGAACCTCCCAGGAGATAAATAAGGGGACAGATGCTGTGCGGAGGTTCATGGGCTGGGAGAATCAGGTGCGCTGATGCTATTAAATCCCCCAACCACAGGGGCATGAGAAGAAGAATGGAATGAGGAGTCTAGGGTGGGAAGTTGTCCCTGAGGCAATCAGGAATCAGAACATGGAGGGGAGGGAGGAGGCTAAGCCATGTACATCTCATGACACCTTCTGGTCTACTGCATACATTGGGAATATCACTTAGCCTTTCTGAGCCAGTTCCCTCATCAACGAAATGGGGCAATAGATACTTTAGGAGGTTGTTCAGTGAGCATTCAGTGAGAATGTAATCCCTGGAACATAGTAAGAACTCAGTAGTTCTTAAATGAGCTCCAGGTCTCCTTCATACAACCAAAAATCATGTGAGTAGTACTCAAGGCTGAGTACTGAGTACTGTGTTACGGAGGGAGTACAGCCTATGACACATCTGCCCCTGAGGATGCTAGAAGAAGGTGTTGATACTGAACAAACTCTAGAATCCTCAACATGGTATCTGGGATATAAAATGTAAGCTCTGGTCCACTCAGAAGCCCCAGAGAGAACACTGATTTTTTCCTCCTCTTCTTCCAACACAGCATTGACTTATATACAAAATGTCCTTTCTGCTGACTGGTTCAGGAAAGCTAGAACAGTCAGTACTTATTTTTTTAAAGCAAGTTTTTAAGTAAAGTATTTCACTCCAGGACACAGTATAGCTTATAACCCAAAGCACATGAGGTTTAATTTAAGACAAGACATTTAAGTATAAGGTGCAGCAGGGAAAGGCTGTGAATTTTTCATGTGTTGGATGCCATTCTCTCACTGCTTAAGCTAAGGATGCAGTTCCCTTTGCCAAGTAGGCAAATGGGGTATATAAGGCTGGAGTTAGCCACCCATTGGTCGATGGGGTGGATGGGACTCAGAGCTATGAGCCTGTATGGTAGTCAGAGGGGAGACATGAGACCCCAGCTGTCCAAGCAGAGCTGGTTTCTGTTTCTACTCCCCAAATAATCTTAAACTGATACAACAACTTTAAGGTACTAGGCCATAAAGATTAAAGTAAGAATATATTCAATTGTATGTATAAGATAATATACCCATAAAATATACATAAGCGGATACAGATACCTATATGTATGACAGATAGAGAGACAGATAGGTAAAGGGAGAGAGACATAGACCACAAAGAACAGTGAGGAAGGAAAGATCACTTCTGGCAGAAGGGTGCAGAGGCGACTTTTTGGAAGTGGTAGCAGATGAGCAAGGCCTTGGGGGACCAGAAGAATTTCAGCAGACAGAGCAGGAAGGGAAAAGCAAAAGCAAAAAATTGATGTTGGGATAACATAAGTCACATACAAGGAATTCACTGTAGGAGTAATGGAAAATGTGCCAGAAATCTAGGTTATGGTCAGGTTAAGATGGATCCTGAGGATGCCAAGGAGTGTAGATTTGGTTTGGTGGCCACTGGAAAAGCTCCTATGTTGAGACCAAGGTGGTTATAGAGTCAGAGCCATATGATAGCACAGTTACCAGCAGGGTTTCTAATCACTTTCAGGGAGTCATGGGGGAACAGTAGGGAGGTGAGGGGCATTTGGGGAGCTGAGGACAGTGGCTCAGCACAGAAATATTTTAATACATTAACCACTGGTCTGGCTGTACCAGTGTTTGCTGGCTCAATACTGGGCCTGTCAGTGGACTCTCAAAACCCACCCCCTTTGGCATATGTTTCAATTTCCCTAAGATGACCTGTTTCATTAATGAATGGAAGTCTTTCTTTCCAGGTCCTTGGGCTTCATCTTCTTTTGTACAGCTCTTTTGTGAAATCTTCTTAATGAAGTTCATAGCAGGGAGTTGTGAAGTCCTTCCTTAGGCAGACCTCTGCCTTCTTTTTCTTCCACAGTTCCTATCCTGGGGTTATGTATGGCCAGTTAGAATGCTAGCAACCATTCCTAGTCAGAGCTGAACTACAGAAGAGAGAGACCATGGAATGGGAAGGAAGAGATGAGTGAAAGCAACACTAGGAAGCAAGGATCCAATAGGATTCAGTTACTGAATGGCAAGGGAAGTGAGAAAGAGAGAGAGAGAGAGAACATTTCAAGGCAGAATTCAGCTATTAAGCTCAGGTATCTGGAAAAAAAGTAGCACCATTAATAGGACTAGGAAAGATGGGAGAATGAGCTGGGATGGGGGGAAAGGAAAAGGGAAAAATCAAATTAGTTTTAAACAAGTTAAGTTGGAGGAGTCCAAATGGAAATATCAGCAGGAAGCTGTGAATGTGGAAGACAGCTGGGAAGAGCTGTCAGAACCAGAGATAAAGATTTGAAAGACATTACAATGAGAGCCACAGGACTGGATTTGTGCAGAAAGAAGGAGACAAGCAAGAGGCTCAAGATAGAACCTTCGGGACCTGCTTGCTTACCAGGCAGCAGGAAGAAGTGAAGGAAAAGGAAAGGGGAGGAGCATGGTGAAGAGGGGAGGTAGGTCAGGGCCTTGGCATGAAAGAAGCATAGTTTCTGAATGAATGAATGAATGAATGAGGCACCAAGAAGGAAGAACCAGACAGATACAGTACCCTTAATGGGCTTTCCCCCCCCCCATTTTTAGAAAATTTTATTCAGACATAACTCACTACAAATAACCCATTTGTAGTACACAATTCAATGGTTTCTAGTGTATTCACAGAGTTATACAATCATTACCACAACCAACTTTAGAGCATTTCATCACTCCAAAAAATCCTATACTATTTATCTATCACCTCTCAAACGCCATGCCTCCTGTTGTAGGCAACTATAATCTACTTTCTGTCTCTATAGATTTACCTCCTCTGCACTTTGATATAAATGGAACCTTCAGTTATTGGTCTTTCTAACTGCCTTCTTTCATTAGCATAATTTTTCAAAGTTCAACCATGTTGTAGCATGTACCAATACTTCATTCCTTGTTGTGGCCAAATAATATTCCATTGTATGAATATGCCCCATTTTGTTTAGTTCATTCATCAGTTGATGGACATTTGTGTTGCTCCCAATTTTGGCTCTTATGAATCATGCTACTATAAACATTCATGTACAAGTTTTCGTGTGCACATTTGTTTTCATTTCTCTTGGGTATATACTTAGCAGTGGAATTGCTGGATTGAATGGTAACTCTATTTTTAACTTTTTAAAGGAACTGCTAGTCTGTTTTTCAAAATGATTACAGCATTTTATATTCCCACCCACCCCCAGTGTATGAGGGTTCTAATTTCTCCACATCCTCACCAACACTTGTTATTTTTATTTTTTTGTTTTGCTTTTTTTTTTTTTAAATAATAGCCAACCCAGTGAATGTGATGAGGTATCTCATTGTGGCTCTAATTTGCATTTTCTTAATGACTCCTTATGTTGAGTATCTTTTCATGTACTTATTGGGCATGCATACATCTTCTTCAGAAAAGACTCTATTCAGATCCTTTGACTATTTTTTAAATTGGGTTACTTGTCTTTTCTAATTGAGTTGTAAGAATTCTTTATGTATTCCACATATAAGTCCCTTACAAATATAACACTTGCAAATATTTTCTCCCATTCTGTGGGTTGTCTTTTCACTTTTTTGATGGTGTCATAGCAAATTTTTACTTTTGATGAATTCTAATGTATCTATTTTCCCCCTTTCATTGCTTGCCCTTTTGGTGTCATATTTAAGAATCCTTTGCCAAATCCAACATCATTAAGATTTACCCCTATGTTTTCTTGTAAGAATTTTATAGTTAAAATTTTAATGTTTATTTATTTTTTAGAGAGAGAGAGAGAGAGAGAGAGAGAGAGAGACGATGAAGCAGAGAGAGAGAAAGACACAGAATCCAAAGCAGGCTCCAGGCTCCGCGCTGTCAACACAGAGTCCGACATGGTATTCAAACCCACAAACCATGAGATCATGACCTGAGCCAAAGCTGGATGCTTAGCCAACTGAGCCACCCAGGTGCCCCAATTTTTATAGTTTTAACTTTCACGTTTATGCATTTGACCCATTTTGAGTTAATATTTTATATAGTGTGAGGTAGGGGTCCAACTTCATCATCATGTGTGTTGATATCCCATTGTCCCAGTACCATCTGCTTGGTATCCTCCTCCAAATCAATTGACCACAAATGTGAGGGTTTATTTATAAGCTCTCAATTCTATTTCCTTAATGTGTTATGCTTGCCATCCATGCACTATTCTAATATTTCTGTTTATTTGTTTAAATGCTTATTTATTTATTTTTAAAGTTTATTTATTTATTTTTGAGAAAGAGAGATAGAGCACGTGCACAAGCAAGTGGGGGAGGGGCAGAGAGACAGGGAGAGAGAGAATCCCAAGCAGGCTCCCCACTGTCAGCGTGGAGCCCAGCTCAGGGCTTGAACTCACAAACTGTGAGATCATGACCTGAGCTGAAATCAAGAGTTGGATCCTTATCTGACTGAACCACTTGGGTGCCCCTAATATTTTTATTTTTATGTTTAAGTATAAATGTCTCCTTCTTGACTTGTTGACCCAGGTCAGTGTCATTTCCCTTAGACAAGTAGCTACCCTGCATCCAAACAATGTCTATCAACCTTGTACAGTGGCCTTTTAACTTAATGTACCTCTCTGCCAGCTTCCTCTTATCTGAAGGCTACAATTAAGCCAACTGGCTCCCCGAAAGCTGAAGTCACCAGGTTTTGGCTTAGCACTATGATTTACACTTGGCCAAACTGGACTCATGAAGACCTAAATGAGAAGTAGGTAAAAGATAGGTGGATAATACTTTACAGCAGCTCATTTCCATGGAGCAGGGCAAGTGGGGAGGGAGAGAAGGAGACGAGAGAGGAGAAAGGACTAGAAGGTGCTGAGAGAAAGGGAAGGAATAAAGGAAAGGACAATGGGGGGAAGAATTGAGGAAGAAAGCTTATTAAAACCCTTAGCAATCTCTTGGTTGAGTGTGCCCACAAGGCAGCATAAGTGCAGGGTGGTCAAAGTGTAGGCTTGGGCAGCAGAGAGACTCATGTCTCCATCCTGACTCTGTTGGTCAGAGGAACACACATTGAGAATCACTGGTCTGAATTTTTAAGGGTCAAGAAAACAAAATTTCACCCATTGGCATCTTAAATTCTCAAGTGAAAAGCCTTTAAGCAAAGGTCCTGGTACTCAGTCAGTCCCCAACATAGACACTGTGCACCATTTGAACTCACTAATATCATCAAAAAGAAAAGTGACTTTAATTGTAAATTTCTGGAATGTAAAAATACAATCCAGCCCAGTCACCATTATGAAAGCATATTTCACCTGAAGGCAACCCCTCATTTGCTTCAAAAGGAAAAAATCAAGACACATGTGTGCTAAAAACATTGAGTGAGGTTGTCTGTATTATAGAATTATGTTCACTGTCAATGCTGGTGTTACACTGGAGCCACTGAGAAAAGCTTCTTTATCACCAAACCCTCACAGGAAAGCATACTAATAAAATAATGCTTGCCCACACGGGGAAATTCATAATCTGCTGCCTTCTTGGGAGGGGCTATAAATAGCTCCTTGAAGAACATTTTTCCATAATTAGCTTTCCACTTCAAGTGAAGTAGGTGTAATAAATTTCATATTGCTAAATGTTCTTCCTGGGCAAAGGACATGGTAGGTTATATATTTGTTAGTATAGAAACAACTATTCAAACAGCACTGAGTAGAAAGTCAGAGAATTTAAAAAATGAGACAGAAATGGAAACCACTCTGGAAAACAAACTGAAAATGCCCATTTAGGGTTGATGTGTTCTTATGAATAGACGCATGTAAACGCAGTAAATTGCCTCTTCTTTGTTCTTACATGGGACATGAGCTGAGAACAGCTAAAGACAATGGCCACTTGTGTGTCAACCCGGCTGTATTTCTGCCCTGTGCTTAAAGCATGTTCCTCACACTTGTTGGAGAAACAGCTTGCCTATGCCTTCATGAATGTGGCTGAGAGCAAACACCTTACAGAGATAATGTGATTTTTTCTACCCTTGTATGTGCTTTAGCTCTGACTCTACAATTGCTCTGAAATCCTCTCAGCTAATTGCAGGAGCTGAAAAACCCCTCCCATCCTTCTGGCACATTTACAGCTCACCCACATTTGCATCCCTGGAACCTTCCTTCCCCTGTTCCCAGAACCCCGTACACAAAAGACTTCTTTTCCATTCCAATTTTCTACATACTTCAGGACCAGTGTTTCTTCCATGTTGCACAGGCTCATCTGAGATGGCTGTTTGTTTAAGGTGAAGTGGTTTAAATACTCCTTTGAAGCACTCACCATTTGAGCTGAGTATTTCCCCAAGAAAACAATCTGGTTCCAGTGAGAAAGGCTAATACCCCCAGCCACTACATTAACCAGAAGGGTGACCAAGAGGTATGAGCTTCTTCCCTGGGCAGACCTTCACCAGTCCCACTCTCACAGCCCAAGAGAAGGAGGCTTGACCAGCACCCAAACTTGAACTGGCTCCCTTTCCCAACCTGCAGCTTAGAGCTGGTCTGATCATCACATATGTTTACAAAAGGACACACCCATCCCGCTATCACCAAAGTCCAAACAGTGCCCTTGGCGAGGTGCCACTATGCCAATAACACATGAGGTGCCACTGACTTCATCTCCTTCTATGAATCGTCAAGACCAAGTGTTGCTCTCCTGCCAACTCTAATCCTTCATCCTGGAATGCTGTTTCCAACACTTGGAAGATAGCAGCCTCAAGAATGGAATAAAGATATTAATAACTGATGTACTGAGAGAACCAGAGAAAATGGAGACAAGTATTTAGCGACATTAGCAGCACATGGCGCTTCAGCATCATTATCCAGCAAGAACTCACGGAAAGTGAACGATGCCTCCAATAGCTTTGTGTCGGCATCCCGCACAGCTGAGTGCTGGACTGGGTGGGAGGGAGCGGGGACCTGGCAGTCTTCAAGCCAGGATCAGGATCAGACCCTGCTCTGCCAAGTGACTGAGTGCACCTTGAGCCTCTCTCAGTCAGATTCCTTATCTCTTACCTGGAAATCATAAATCACTTTTCTTTTTTACAGGGCCTTATGAAGATGAAATGAGGTAATACAAATACCCGGCACGTAAGTATTAGATAAATGTTACCTTTTAGTACTGCAAACAGGATTTATTAAAATATCATTAAAAAAAGACACCTCTTATCCAGACAATGGAATCTTATCCAGGGCTAAAATGAAATGAGCTACCAAACCATGAAAAGACATGGAGGAAATTGAACTGCATTTTACGAAGTGAAAGAGGCCAATCTAAAAGGCCACCGACTATGTGATTCTAACTGTGGAGACGGTAAAAAGATCAGTGATTGTCAGGGTTTGGTGGGGAGGGAAGGATGAATAGGTGGAGCACAGAGGATTTTTAGGGCAGTGAAAAATACCGTATGACACCGTAATGGAAGATGCACGTCACTCTACATTTGTCCAAACACACTGAGTGTACAACACCAACAGTGAACCCTAACGTAAACCATGGACTTTGGGTGATAATGACAGGTCAGTGTAGGTTCATTGATTGGAACAAGTGTTCCCACTCTGATAGGGGATGTTGATAGAGGGAAGGCCAGGGAGAGGGAGTCAGTGAATATACAGGAACTTAGTACTTACTGATAAATTTTGTTGTGAACCTAAAACTGCTCCAAAAAATAAAGACTACTTTTTTTAAAGATTCTCTTTAGAAGAGAAATAAATAGGATCTAAAATCAAAACTTACTATTAGAGAAAGTGCACATGAAGGGACTTCCTCTAGGGACTTAACTATAAGGAAAGATTATGCTCAAGTGCCCATATTGTCAGTAGTCTTACCACCTCTTTTTTGGGTGTGTGTGTGTGTGTGTGTGTGTGTTTTGCGTGTTCGCATGCACGCACACACACATGTACAATTTCCTCCCATGGTCCTCAGAAGCAATGCAATTAACTGGCAGGAATCAGCTGAAGCTTTGGGGCTTTGTCACCTCCAGACTCCTCCAGCCCAGATTTCCTCCCTGGGTCCTCCTCACCAGCTTTGTAAGGAAATCTTACTTCATTCTTGAGTTTGCCAACCACATGATCTAATATGCACAGGCGCCAAGTCTTCACTCTACCAGGCGGGCCACACAAGGCCCTGATTGTCTCCTGGTAGCATCCTCAGGCCCACAGGAGAGCCTGCTGCAGTGAACAAATCACCACTCTGTACTTTTCTATTGCTGTAACGCTTCTGCAGAACCAAAGTGTTCAAATTTTAACGCTGACATTTCCATTTCAAGATGGATATTCTTGAATCTTTCTTCTGGGGGTGCCCATCATTGAGGCTCTGATGATTGGGCTCTGAGGCCTCTTCTTCATCTTTATACTGACTTCACTTTCCCTTCTGCCTTGGTTGCTACAGTTTCCTTCCTTAGCACGATGTGATTCTACATAATGCCGCATGGTATTGTGTCTTCTTTTTCTTTTTCATTGTAGAATGAAATCTGCTACTCGGAGATAAGAATCCATAAAGGGGCTTCTGGCTACCCATTTAAAAAAGAAAGAAGGCCCTCTATCATATGATTATTCAGAAAAACTGTGATGATGTCGTCTGGCATAGAACCCTGTCCTTGTTGTCTACCCTAAAGTTTCTGTTTAATTTACTGACTATCCATACCTAACGTGGGCCCCAAGCCTTGAGCTGGTGCTATTATTATTGTAATAGCCCACACACATTCTTGTCTGTATGTAGCAGCACATATGGACACCTATAGTGTACATATTTTGAGAAGTTTAATTGGATAAATGTTTTAAATTAGGGTAGGCCCCAGATTCAACTTCTGTGATGGAAAAGAACATTCAATTGGATTGCAAAAACTGAATTGTTTCTCTGATCTTCAAAGATTGATATAATTGCAATTTAAATATTTGATACCCCTCCCCGTAAATTTTGATTCTTTGAAAATTATCTGAGGTTCCTGGATATGCCACTGCAGCATTCCATGAATAAAGCCATGCTCTTTTAAAGAACTAACTACATGAGACTTGAGAATTTCCCCAAATTGGCAATGTAGTTTTGAAACGGTTCTTTTACTCCATGCTGTCCATCTTGAATAATTGTATAGATTATGATCTAGTTTGACTTGGTATCTAGTTGATGGAAAATCTTAGTACCAATGTCATCTTCTCTACGAAGCCCATCCTGATTCCTTCCTTTGAACACACATGGCATTTTGTCTTCTGCCATTAGCCCTATTTGGCCTCATCAGTTTTTTTTTTAATATTTATTTATTTTTGAGAAAGATAGAGCAAACAGGGGAGGGGCAGGTGGAGGGAGACACAGAATCTGAAGCAGGGTTCAGGTTCTGAGCTGTCAGCACAGAGCCCCAACTCGGGGCTTGAACTCAGTGACTGCAAGATCATGACCTAAGCCTAAGTCAGACACTTAAGGGACTGAACCACCCAGGCACCCCTGGCCTCATCTGTATCCTTGCCTCTACCCTATAAATACTTCTTGTACAGAAACTGCTGTAAAGTTTCCCTTGATCCCTCAGAGGCCAAGTCCAGCCTTATTCATGCAAGCTGTTAACAAATGCCAATAAAAGGAACTGAACTGTCAAATGCATAGAATGAACTGTAGGTAAACTTTCCTCTTTGATTCTCTACAGTTTGGGGGAAGGGCAGATTCTTCTGAGGACACTGTGCTCTAGTCCTGATTGGGTTCTGTGCTGCAGACTCCACTTCCCATTATGGTCAGACAGATGTCCTACCCAGTCGGATTAACACCAGGATATGAGATGGAGTCTGGAATCCGTGCAACAACTATATATGCATCATCTCCACAATTAAAAGGCAGAAACCACACATGTGGTAGGATATCCTACTGGGCAACAGGTAAAAACAGACCATAGCAAAAACATTTGTTGTACTGCAGAATTATAGTAATTTGTTTCCTAAAAGATCATTTAAGGATTGTTCAACTAGTTCCCAAAAGGGAGGAGGAGGGAGTTGGAATCTCTTTCAAAGCAAGAAAGGAAGGGAGGTGGCTTTAAAGTCTGCATTGAATCAGCTTAAGAGCACATAACTTTATCCTTTAGTAGATATTGGTCAGGCCCATGCTTTAAAGGCAGGGCAAAACCTACTTGCCTGAAGAAAAACAAAGCAAATAAATAAATGAAAAAAAAAACTGTTTTCTTTTTGGAAAGGGAGGGACTTCAAAACCATAATGTGCCAAATGCCTCCTCCTCCTTCTTGAAAAGCCCTCCAAGTTAGAAGCAAGCCTAAGAAAAACGGCTTCTCTTAGGATGCTCAAAGTTCCTTGCAGCTGATTATTTTTCAGGAGGAGAATTAAACAAAAATAATACAAGTGGGAAATAAAGAGAGTGACCTACTTTACGGGGGGGGGGGCGGGGGGAAGAGCTCTGTGTGAGCGTTTAGATCTAATTGACGGTGTGGGGTTGCATGCCCAAATAAGGCGCTGTTGGTCGAGTCTGCGCGGGAGAGGGCCTATCTCGAACTCGAGCCTCAGAGAGGATAAAACAAGAGCCCTGAAACTGGGTGGGCAGGGAACCCCAGTACACTGGGCAGACTGGTGTTCAGAGGAAGTACCCTAGGAGATTCCTTCTGGCCATAAAACCAAGTATGATAGAAAAGGACCGGTAGGGGCGCCTTTCTTTCCAAGGGCTACTTGCTGGAATGTGCGAGGGACCGAGGGACATCTGAAAAAGGCTGCTGGGTGCACAGCACTGCGCCAGGAGCTGTACTTAGGTGCTGTTAAGGAAGAGGTGACTTCCCGGGGCTAGTGGACCTCTCCCCTCTTTTGGTTTCTCCCCCAGGCGTCTCTACACCACACCGTGGAGGGAGGTCTGCGGCCCAGGGAAATCGGTCACTGTTCCGGGCCTCATCCAAGCACAGGACCTCCCCTTTTCACCCAGCGCTGTCTCGGAGCCCCGCAGAGTATCAAACCACAGCCCCTGGCTCCCGGCTCCAGAAGACTATTTATGTGCATCTGTCTCTCTTGGGCGTTTGCTGCGGGAGCCTCGGTGAAAGCCTCCCTGTTTTCTCGCGCGCGCGCCGCTCCAGCTTCTCTTTTTCTTGGATTCTCGCCTGTCTCCTCCCACAGAGGGAAAAAAAAAAAAAGGTCACGTATGTTTGGAAAAATATGTAGGTCAGTGGAACATTTCCTGCACTGGTGCAAAAGGAGAGGAGGGCAGCGGGGGAGGGGAGGGAGAGGCAGAGCGGAGCTCCAAGGGCGAGCTCCTGGCCACAGACACTTACCCCACGTGCCCGGCGTGGGGGGGTCGGGAGGGGGGGGGGAATTAGCCGTTCCTTTCCATCCTTGACCCATTTTCCAGATCGGCTATGTTCGCCTTGGAAGCGACACCGATTATTTCTCCCCAGCAGGCGCTGCTGTCCTCCCCGGAACAGCGCTCTCCAGCTTCTCCCCCAACCCCAGTGTCCCAACTGCCTCCTCCCTCCCCGCCCCGCCGCCAACACTCATTGAGAAATCGCAGTGGTCCGCGCGCAGAGACTCGCCCTGTGCCCGGGCTCTGGCTCCGGGCGCAGACCTGCCCCCCAAGGACCGCGTGGAGGGGACGACAGTCGTGTGCTCGTCCCTCTCTCCCCCCAACGCACGGGACAGCGGGGTGGGAGCGGGCATGGAGAGGGTCTACACTAGGCAGGGACGAATATTGCTTGCCACCCTCAGCGACAACTTTAACGGGACTTCAGCTGGCAGCTCCGCGTCCGCCTACCTCCCCTCTCGACCGGTTCACCTCTAAGCACACACCCACACCCACCCTGCGCTCAGTTCCGACCCCGCGCCCCAGGCCGGACTTCGCCGCGTGTCCCTGGCAGCCCAGAAGAGGCGGAGGCGGCCTGGGGCGCACGGGTGTCTGGGCCGCCCACAGGAGCTGGGGGTCCAGGGGTCGCAGGATGTGTATCCCAGGCTGGGTCGGGGCCAAGGCCCGGCGTGCGGCCAGAAGAGACCCGGCAGCAGGAGCGGAGGGAAGGAGGAGGAGGCGAGGGTGGAGGAGGAGGAGAGAGGAGGCGGGAGGAGGGAGGAGGGAGGGGGAGGAGGAAGAGGCGACGGCGGCTCTCCCCACCGGCTCTGCGTGCGGAAGAGTTTGCCGCGCGAGCAGCCGGCCTCCCGCAGAAGCCGAGGGATCCGCGCGACGGCGGCCGGGGAGCAGCAGCCGCGTAGCTCGGAGACCCGCAGCCGCGGTGGCGGCGGCGGCGGCGGCGGCAGCGGCAGCGGCAGCGAGAGCAGCGCCTCCCGCCGCCGCCCGGGAGGAGCTCGCCGCGCCCGCTCGCCGCCTCGGCTCCCAGCGGCGGCGGCGGCGGCGGCGGCGGCGGGAGGCGCGTCTCCCCGGCCCAGTCCGCGCCCGGCCCCGCGGGGTCGCCCCGGCCAGCTCTGAGGTAAGGGGCCGTGCCCGGGGACGCGGGGGACCCGGGGTGGGAGTCCATGCGTGCGGGGTCGCGGGACTCGGTCACCTGCTAGCCGGCGCGGTGAACGCGCGGGGCGGAGGGGGCGCTCCGGCACGGGGCTTCGCGGCGCGGGGGTCAGGGGCGCAGGATGGTGGGGCCCCACCCCCATCCCGGGTCCTGCAGCCCGGGACACCGCATCTTGCAGGACTGCAGCGGGGCCGGGCTGGTGTGCTCCTTGTGCCTCTCGCCATAGGAAGCGGAGGACTAGGCACCCCGAACCTCAGGATTTGGGGGAGCTCAGAGGGTACTGTCGGGGTGGATAGAGGCCGTGCCTAGGTAGCAGCCTGGAGGGTTGCCCAGTGGCATCTCAGAGCCCCACCGCGCGCCTTCGCCAAGAGTGGGGAGCCAGGGAGCCCTGGGGAATGCGGCGCTCACGCCCCGGGCTTGAGATCTCTTCGGGTTCCTAGGTCGGAATTGTTTCCGGGCCCGATTGGGTGCCTAGTCTGCCCCAGCACGTTTAGAGAGCGTCGCCTCGCCACCGCTCCCCGGTTAGAAGCCATTTGATAGGAGGTGTGCCCCCTCCCCGGGCCCAGGAGGAAGACACACCTTTGACCTTTCTATACGGCTGCGCAGGGTCGTTAACCAGAGGGTAGGGACAGGTGCCAATGGTGCTAACTTAAAAACTAACCCGCTCCTCTGCCAGCCACTCCTTAACTGCTCAAGGTAAAGAAAGTTTGTTTTCAGCCCTGTGATTCATAAATAATTAGTAAGTAACCAGTTTTGTAGATTAAGCAAGATGGAAACCTTAAAAAATACACACACATTTCCAGAAAGTCTAAAAACTCCCAACGTTGTATCCGGGAGGCTTTAGTTCAGGAAGTTAAAAAGCCCCGGGATTCAACAGGTGTTCACAAGGGGTCCGAGAGGGGAGAGCTCTGCGTGTTTGTCTTTAGTACCTGCTGCTTTGGTATCCTGCCCCAAATTCGTTAAATTAGTTGGCCTGTTTCTTTACAGGTATTGAGTAGCTATTAACTTAAATAGCAAAGACGAACTCCTCGTTTATGATCGTTTAGAACTCAAACCTTCCTTTCCTTAATCGGAGGGGGTCTCCCCGTTTCGACTTGCCAGATAATTAGCTCTAAAGCAGTTCCTGGCAAGGTGGAGCTCTGTCCACACCTCTAACACTAACCTCTGTCTAACACCTGACCAGTGAATTGACCAACTAATTATGGCTTGCATTAAAGCAGAGCTGCCCTTCTTGGGTGGGAGGTGCCAGTTCAAAATTCAAGGGCAAGTTCTAGCTCTTTCTATCTCAAAGATTTTCTTAAAGGGAAAGTTTGGCAAAAATAATCCCAAAATGTATTTTAAAACAACCATCGACTAAATGTAATGTTTAAAAGTGTTATTCTGACCAGGGCCACTGTTTTGCAAAAGCGGAAAAAAAAAATCTCTGTTTCATTACACAGTGAACCCAGGACTCATAGAAGTATTGGCATTTCTCAGCAGTCTACTTAAAGATTTAGTTAAAAATAAAGTGGGTAACATAAAGACATTCAATAATTGTCTTCCATCTCCCAGAGAGATGTGGAGTGTGGCTTAAAAGAATTGTAAATGTGCTGCTTTTAGTCATTTTCTTTTTGGAAATCGATGCCTCTATTTATTTGCTGATCTGTCCCACTGTGCAGGATCATAGAATTGGTTTTATTCTTACTATTCCCCAGAGTGACTCCTGCGGAGGTGAGAAAAGGGACTACATTCTAGAGGAAATTGTTATTAATAAAACATTACCCCCCAAAGAGTTCAGTGTTTCAAGAAAAGAACCAAGTGAGGCTTTACTAATTAGTGTGATGAAAAAAATTCCCTGATATGATGACAGTGTTCAGACGGTGACTAAAAAATTCATCTTTATGTAGAAAATAACAATTGTTTTTAAGCTTCTTTGGTCCTTTTAAGAGTTTGGGTCCTTTTTACTGTTTCTGGTTGTTCACTGATTAAAAGTATAAAAATAACAGAAATGGTAAAAAAAATTACATCTGATGTATATCATTATTAAGTTGAATTTATCCTAGTTTTTAAACAATCTTTCCTAACTCTTGGTGATCTTTATACGTGGCTCTTAACCCTGCCAATCATTTTCAGATTACATATTCACAACCAGTGATTTGTTCAGATGAAAATAATGCATGCGTATACATTTTATATCATTATCTGTGTATGTTAATTTTTTTAAAAGTCTTGCTCTTGAGCCTGAAGAACCCAAAGGGCTAAGTCCTTTTCCTTAATTTTTAAAACAAGTAGATATCTTGTTCTTCACGTGAAAAGTCAGTTTTTCCATTGTGATCTGGACACTGATTGTCCCATGTAAGCGGTGACATCTCTTTCCCAAGAGAGGTCAAATTACAAGGTGTTGAAAATAGCCCAGTGACTCAGTATTCTTGGCTGCTGTATGCCAACGGTTTAATTGGCCGCATCATAGAAGCATCTAATTGAGTTTCACATTTAAATAGTGGAAATGATACTTGATGCATTATTTGCTTACACAAATGTTTAATTAGCATGTTCCTGATCTTCATTCTATTTGTAGGAAGGATGGGAGGTCAGGGACTGCTCATTCATATTCCCCACAGCATCTCATCCCTATGAGGCCTTGTTCATAATAGATGCTCAATAAATAGGTGTAGGAAATAAGCTGAATTGTTGATGAGAGTTATCCAATGGGTAAAAATTTGCGAGTGCTAATAGGGTACTTGACTATGACTAACTCTAGTTTAAATCTGATGATGATCAATAGCACCTGAGAGCACTAAACACTTATTAAATGTGAACATTTGTTTTAAAAGGGGAATTTTTTAAATTGTTTGACAGTGGGGACCACTTGACCTTGGAAACAAAATAATCTCTTAGGTAAAGTTTGCCCCAAAGATCATTTGAACTTCTGTGGGTCATAAAACAATGTGTGGTTTCCATTTGATGATTCAGAATAGAAAGGAGAGAGGTTAACTTCTACACTGGTGTGAGAAAAACATTGTATTAAGGAGGGTGGAAGGTGCCAAAGATCCTGTCTCAAACTTATAGTGTGTGCAGTTTCCTGGGGGACTTTGTTAAACGTTCATGCTAACTTAGCACATCTGGGTCAGGACCCAAGCTACATTTCTTACAAGGCACCAGGTGCTCCTGATGCTGTTGAAACACCGGTAAAGTTCTGGAATATACTTAATTCAATTCAGCATATGTTTACTGAGCATCTACTACATGGTAGGCCCAGGTTATGGAAAAATAATGTGGGTCCTCTCTGCCCTCTCATCAAGGAGCTGACGAGATGGGGAAGGAAGAAAGATTCTTTCTAGACCGAAAATGAGGTCCTGAACCAGAGAAGTGCCCAGGAAAGGGGATTTTCTAGTACAGCTTCCACATTGCTGACCTTGACCTCTATCTAGTCTTCTTTGAATGGAAAGCTTTGTGATCTTGCAGAAAATAAACTGCAAATGTTGAAATCAGACAGACCTGGGATAGCCTAGGGAGGCTAGGGAGGCTCAGCTACCATATGACTTGGAACAACTTTTTTTAAGCCTCTTTGAGCCTCAGTGTCCTGGTCAGAAAAAGGGTGGGAATACTGCTTAACTGGTCAAGTTGATAGGATTACCAGAATGATTGCTTTTATTACTGTCAATGGGAAAGAGGGGGCTGGTAGGCAAGAGAAAGAAGAGGTTCTAAAATATTTTTCCATGTAGTTCACCAATTAGAGATTCAATTTGGTTAACCAACAAACCCAAGGCAAGCCGTAGAGAACCAGGCTAGGGCTGGAGGGTGGGCAGCTGTGGAAGTTAATCAGATGCAAAACAGAATTATCAGGAGCATGCACATCTCCACTCTTCTCCTGCAGTGCCCTGGCTTCTGGTTAGCCTTGCTGATATCATGCTAAGCAATATGTTTACCTGAGGCTGTTCCTGGTGCTTAGCCTTTAGGTTCCAGTGATCAAGACCAACTGGTGTTTGTACAGTCAGGCACTCCTGTAAAAATATGGTTCAGAGAGAAGGGCAAGTGCCTCCCCTCTTTGAGGGGCACTGGTGCATTCTCTGGCAAGGCACTTTTAAGGAAGGATTAAGCCATCAGTGAGTCCTTTCCTGTTTAGAGGAGTTAGCTGAAATTAGTGCAGGGTGTGTCCAGATTCATCAGGCAGATGTTTTATACTTTATGCTGTGAGATGATTGTTTCCTCTTGACATCCGGGGCAGATGGATATTCTAAGGCAGTGGTCTCTATCACCCTGATTTTAGGAGGGATAATCTGGGTGGCCCTCAAAATACTTCAGCATTGCTCTACTTTCTTATATATAGATTATATATATAAGATATATATGGTATATATATTAGAGTTCCATTTATTATTTGCAGAGGGGATTTTACAGCTATCATTCCAGCTCCATGCCTCCCCACCTAAAATAAACCTTGAAAACCAAGTTGTAAGAGAATGCCAATGGCCTTTTTGATGTGCGGGGGGAGGAAAAGCAAAGGAATGACTGGAGCCAAGGCAGTCCTGGGGGTGGGATAGAGGGGTAATAAGGAGGGAAAAAAGGGCAGCAAGCATCTGAGCACCCATAATGGAGGTCAGAGCAGTGGCAGGGGCAGAGGTGGGTGGTAGGAGCCAGGGACCCAACTTTCTGGACTCTGTCGCTGTGCAGAAAGCTGTGGAGGATTATGCTCCTAGGTCTTTGAAAATCATCCAGGCTTCCAGTAGACACAAGCCCATCTACAGGAAGGCAAGGGGCACCTGGGTGGCTCATTCGGTTGAGCATTGGACTCTTGATTTCCATTCAGGTCATGATTTCACAGTTTGTGGGATCAAGCCCTGCATCAGGCTCTGCGCTGATGGTGCTGAGCCTGCTTGGGAATCCTCTCTCTCGCTCTCTCTCTGCCTCTCTGCCCCTTGCATGTGTGCTCTCTCTCTCTCTCTCTCAAAATAAATAAATGTTAGGGGTGCCTAGATGGCTTAGTCAGTTAAGTGTCCAATGTTGGCTCAGGTCATGATCTCACAGTTTGTCAGTTTGAGCCCCATGTAGGGCTCTGTGCTGACAGCTCAGAGCCTGGAACCTGCTTCAGATTCTGTATCTCTCTCTCTCTCTCTCTCTCTCAAAAATAAACATTAAGGGGCGCCTGGGTGGCTCAGTCAGTTGAGCGTCCGACTTCAGCTCAGGTCACAATCTCACAGTTTGTGGGTTCAAGCCCCGCGTCGGGTTCTATGCTGACAGCTCAGAGCCTGGAGCCTGCTTTGGATTCTGTGTCTCCCTCTCTCTCTCTGCCCCTCCCCAGCTCACACTCTGTCTCACTCTGTCTCTCAAAAATAAATAAATGTAAAAAAATTTTTTTTAATAAACATTAAAAACAAACATACAAACCTAAAAAAAAAAGGAAGGCAAATGACAGAGCTAAGCAGCATTATTCTTCCAGCCACTTCTGAACCAAAAATGGTATTGCACAATTTCACAAAAAATATTTGTGTCCCTTAATATCAAGATATGGAGGAGAACATCTTTAAATTATTTTTCTGTCATAAAAATACATTTAATTTTTAGAAAGCATTTAGAAAAGAGTGAAGAAGATGAAGATTACCTGCAATCCCAAGGTGTATTTCCTTTCAGTCTTCTTTTCCAGTACGTTAAATGTTTTTCTTAATGTTAGATTTTCTTAAATATATATATAAATAATCTCATAAAAATTTCAAATAATTCAGGACCATTTCTAGTAAAAGGATGCCCTTCACAGTCTGTGTCCTATGTAAGTGTCATTCCCCTTTTTCAGCCTAGCAGAAACCTGGTTTTGCTCCTGAGTCTACCCTCTCTGGTCCGTGTGTTTCAGGGGTAAATCCTGATTGGCCAAAGCTACCCTAGTGAGCCTGCTGTCCGTGGCTGTGATTGGCTCAGCACGAGCATGTGGACTTCATCATGGCCAATGAAGCGTGAGGGTGAGAAGCTTCCCTGGCCCTTCAAATGAGGCAAGGAGAGAAGCAGCCCTTTTCTTCTGGGTGCACAATCCCTCTAAGTGGGGCAACCATCAGCCCCCAAAGCAGGCTAGGCCAGGTCCCAGCTGACCTGCCAAAGAATGCAAAGGTGAAGAATTGGACTCCACAGTGCCCTTAGCCTTCTGAATTACCCAACAAGGAATCTCTGCTTTGGGATGTTTGGGAGATCCTGAAACCTTCCTGATCATGTAAAGCACGCCACGTTAGGTTTTTGTTAGTTGTAGCCAAAAGCATCCTAACTGAAACACTGCATACCTCTCCACTCTTCTCAGGAGATGAACTATAGGGGTGTAGTCTGCTAGTCATTTTCTGGTGCATTTATGTATATACCCATATATCTACGTCTTCTTTTTAAACAAACAGAACTTATTCCATGCATTTTATGTAGCAACTTGTTTTTGGCATGAGAAGTTTTTGGGTCATTCCTAATATCTACTTCATTCTTTTTAAAGGCTACATAGTCATACTCAGGAGTACGGCTGACACATAATTTGTTTAACTCATTGTTAAACACTTACTGTGCCTTGTTTCTACTTCTTTACTATTCCATTCCATGTTGTCTTAACTTCCTTATCTCTCTTCAGATACATTCCAAGTTTTTCTAAGTCAAGGGATTACTGGGGGGGATTCCTGAGTAGAGAGGCGCACCTGTTGGAAATTTGGATAGATGCTCCCAAATGGATGACTCAAATAGCTGTGTCCATGCCCCTTCCCACTCACCTACCCATGTCTTAACCAACACCACACATTACCAGTCTCTTGAATTTCTCTTACGCATTTTCCCATGCTCGACGTCATGCCATTATGTGGTTTTCTATGCCGGTTGCTTGCCTTCAGCTGAACATAGGCATTTCCCCATGTCATTAAGCATTCCATGCAAACATAATTTTAATGGCTGCATGGTACTTTATGATAATTATTTTTGGAGTGTTCCAGTGGTTTGTGAGGACACAAAAGAGAATAGTGGAAGTTGAGGCTCTCCATAAAAAGTAAGTAGACATGATAAACCCTGCAATCATCTCAAAAGAGCCCTGAAAATTGTATTAGGAGACATACCCCTTCAGCAATCTGTTTCCAAGAAAAGTCTTGAGGAGATGGCCGTCTACACCCTTCCTGTCCAATCAGACAGCAGGCTGCCTCAAGCATTTCTAAGAAGCTTTACTGTTTCTGGGATCATAGCCTTTACACCCTGACAGACATTCTTTCGCTGAATGTACAGGAGTCACTTAAGCAAATACTTTGTGGATTGCCTGATGTATAGCTGAAATACGAGTTTGTTGTAGTCTTTGAAATTTTCCACTTCTGCTAGGGAAGACAGGAAAGCAAATGGGATAGATGAAACTCGTAAAAGATGTTCATCACATTTTTTCCTCTTCTTAATTCAGAGAGGAAAATCTCATGTTTCCAGGAAGTTCTTGGGGATGGATAATTCCACTTCCAGTTTGGGTCCTGATCATTTGTCCTCTTTGTGGGCCTACAGTGCTTTGGGGAGCAGTTTCACTAATAGTCCATTGCACTGAGATTCAGATTTGTCTTTAGTGCTTAGAAAAGTCCAGTATTTTTTCAATTTCAGAACTAGATAGCTTCAATTTTCCACTGTTTCATTTTGCAAGATTGAGGTCTATTTAGAAATAGGCAGCACGATAGGTGTACATAGTGCAGTGTGACTGTTCAGCCTGCCTGCTGACACTGTGAGGGAGGTGAGTGGGCATTGCTTTGTAGCTGGAGAAGAGTTCTGGAAGATGTGGGTTTGGGGGGCAGGGAGGAGCCCATCCAAATTGGGTGTTTGCTACATCAACGCTTCCCTTTGTGCCATCAATGAGAGACATGGCCTACAGTGCAGTCATCACTCACTACATAAGATGCCTGGTTTTCTGAAGATCATGATCTAATAAAACTGAGGAAAACTTTAAAATCCCAGTTTTGGTGTGTGTTTGTGGTTGGAGTGGGGGCAGGGTGTTAGGTGGAATGTTACCAAGAACGATTGCTGTATAGCGGTGGAATATCCGTTCATCTCAAGACCCAAAGCAGAGATCACTGCTGAGCTCATCAAGGCTTTAATGGTCAGGGAGGATTTTATTTTTATGGCCTCGCCTCCCTTCCCCTTCACAGCAGTTGTTGGAGAGAGAGATGCATTTGCAGCAGATTTGCGTGGCAGTTTTGAAGAGGTTTTATGATCGCTCAAGTTAGAGAACTTGTTTCTATTTCCAATCATAATGTAGCCCTTGGCTGATAATAATCTCTAGGATTTCTGGCTCAGGACAAACTGATTCATGTGAAGTAAGAAAGCTCCTTGTGTTGGAGCTACTTCTAGGACTTTCCCTCAATGCTTCCACTCCTGACCTCTGTTTCTCAGTTCCCTATCCTGAGTGGCCAGGTGGTCTCATCCCCTGTGGTCCTGGGATCATGAGAGCACTTGGCACACTTGTCATGGAAGCACTTCTGGAATCGATGGCTCACTGGCACACACCAGGTTTATTAGCGGAGCTGGGGTGGGGGCAGGGGACACAGATCATAGAAAACCCTCCACCCTTGGACTATCTTCTGTACTTTCATCTGATCAAGAAAGGCACCACTTTTGGAGATTGTGTCTGAAGAAGGCCAGAACCCCTTGATTTAGAATTATACGTGGCCTTGATGGAAACAGCGCCCTCCCCTGCATTACACATCCCATTCTCTACTTCCACCTTCTTTGCTGTCTTTCACCACTCTCCCCACCCAACACCTCCATCCCCAAGCAGGCTGACTCTTAGCTCCTGGCACCCTGTGTCCCTCCCTCGCTCTCTAGTGAGCCATAGGGTACTCCCTGGCACGGCCCCAACTGCCACCCTCTGTCAGTCTGGTCTTGGACACAGCCACCAAAATCACTGCCCTTGTCCGTATGTGTGTGTGTCATCCTGGGCCTGGGCTCAGGCTGGGTCCACGAGCCCCCCAGGCCACCCAGCACCTCATGGGAGGCGGGTGGGTAGGTGTGCAAAGCATGCTGTGGAAGGGATGAGGGAAGAACCTGTACTAGTTCCTGACCGCCACACGATAGATGCGACCCCCTCAGCAGGGTCTAAGGAAACATGACAGTGCCCTGCTCCCTCCAGGGGCCCTCAGAGCAAGCCATGTGTGCCTCCCCACTTGGGGGCAACTCCTCAGTCACCCTGGCCCCTGAGTTTCTTTAGAGACCTGCTCCAGACACTCACCGGGGAGGTTTCCTGGCTCTTCCTGCCCTGGCACTTGTTTGCTCTTGTTCGGCCAGGGCCCGCTGCAGTGGCCACACAACTTCAGGGGCGCCATTCATTCTCCTGGGTGCTGTGAAAACAGCCATGCTTAGCAGCCAGTGTGGCTCCAGTGTGCACCACATACGTTTGGACTCATGCCATTTGGTATATGCGGAGTTATGCGCCGGGAAGAGTCTGTTACTCTTCCCACTGGACAGTGGGTTTCTTCTCTCTTTTGTCTCTCCATGGCTGGGCTAGTGGCATTTGCTAAGCACACAATGAGATTATTCCAGCTAACCTGCTCCAGAGACCTGTACTGGCCTCTTACTGGCAAAGACCTGGGAAATAGTGGGGGTGCCTAATGAAGGAGACATCATGCTTAAATTTTTCCTTAATGTTTATTTTTGAGAGAGTGCAAGTAAGGGAGGGGCAGAAAAAGGGGGAAAGAGGATCTGAAGTGGGCTCCATGCTGACACCAATGAGCCTGATGTGGGGCTCGAACTCATGACCTTGAGATCATGACCTGAGCCGAAGTCAGACGCTCAACCAACTGAGCCACCCAGGTGCCCCACTCATGCTTAAATTTTTAAAAGAAGAGTTCCTTTTGTGTTCCCGGTTTCTATGAGGTTGTGCTGTGTTTGCATGAGTTGGCTGTTCTTAGCAGCCTGCTGTTTAACCCCTGTGTACAAAATCTTCTGTTTCTGTCTTGCCATGTGTCTAAGTACATAGCTCTATTAAGCAGCAGAGCCTCATTCCCCAGTTTGTGCCACTTGGGGTGGTATCATTAGGATGAACCTACTTGAGGCTGTGTTTGTGTTTTCTAGCAGCTTGGGTTTGACAGCTCTTGTATATATTGCAGCCTGTTTATATGAGATAACTATAAAAACACTCAGCCTTTTCCCTGGCTACAGCAGCGTTGACCTATGACCTGACTTTAAATCAGAGCATGTGAGTGGCCATCGCCATGGAGGCCGGCAGCATTTTAAATGATTTGATGAATGCAGCTTGTGGCTCGTAGCAGGAAGCTTTGGCAGCCTGACATGGTCCCTGTGGCCAAGTGAGCTTGCCAAGTCACAGACACCCCAAAACGGAGCCTCCTCATCTGTGAAAGGGAGGTACTAATACTAAACAGTGGAAATCGAGAGGAGAGAATGTCCATAACAATGAGAAGTAGTAGTCATCTTTTTATCACTCGCTGCTGGGACCAGCTCATCCCTCAGACTGCCCACACACCACCACTGCCCCCGGTAAATGCCAGCCTCAAGGTAATTTCTTAATGAATGGAGTCCTTTTTTCAGACAAGGTACACGCTAGCAATTAAAGACATAGTTTATCCCAGTGTTCTCTTGAAAGCTAACGTCATGGGAAAAAGCAAAATGCTCAAACTATAGAAGCCAGACACTTACAATGTCTTGGCAGGTGCTTGGGGTTGCATGCTTTGCTTTCAAAAGCTTTTCCCATTTCTAAGAACAAAGTAGCCTGATAACCTTTTGTATCTGAAAATTCAGTCTAACTCAAATAGATTTCATGGATTCCCGTAGATTCTGAGATCTTATGGGCTGTGTGGGGCATGTCACCGTGATAAATGTGACATGTGTTATTTCTTTTGACCTCCTGTTTTTTCTAAAGAGGGTTGGCCTGCAGCTATAGGGCTTAGCTCTGACCACCCTGGAAGGATCCTGTTACCTTCCTCCTATGTCACAATTCCCTAAGGAGCAAGAAACCACCTGATTTTCAGTGGAAACAGGAGTTTATTCTTTGGATTGGACACACACACACACACACACACACGCAGACACATACACACCCTGATTCTGGTTAATAAGCTGCTTTTGCGATGGAAGGAGAGGACCCACAATGGACCAAATGTTTGTGTCCCCCTACAATTCATATGTTGAAACCCTGAATCCCAGTGTGATGGTATTAGGAAGTGGGGCCTTTGGGAGGTGATTAGGTCATGAGGGTGGAGTCCTCAGGCCAGAGAGCTGGCTAGCCCTGGCCGTGCCGTGTGAGGACACAGGAAAAGGCCCCCATCTGCAACCAGGAAGAAGATCCTCACCAGAACTGACAGTCCTGGCATCCTGATGTTGGACTTGCAGCCTCCAGACCTGTGGGGAATAAATGTCTGTTGTTTAAGCCACTCAGTCTATGGTAATTTGTTACGGTAGCCAGAACAGACTAGGACACGACCTCGGTGATCATCCAGACACCATGGCTCATGTTTTCCAGATGAAAATGAGAGGTTCCGAAAGTCAAGGGTCCTTTCCCTGCTCCCAGAACTCACAGGTCCTGCAGCCAGGCAGACCTGCTGACCCATTCCAGAAGGTTCAGTGCCTCCCTTTCTCTGCAGAGACCTGAGCATGATGCCTCTCAGGCTGAAATCCAGCCAGTCGGCAAGAATGAGGCTCCCCCTGGCTTCAGCCAGTACACTTGCCGCCCAGAAATCCTGAGAGGGAACATGGTAGTCCAAATGGCTGGCCGGCTTCCCCCCAACCATTGTCTTATCTCTCCCCATGTGCTGGGCAGCCTGCTCCCTGACATGAGCACAACAAGATAAGGAAGCCAGCATCCTGGGGCGGCCTGGAACAGGGAGAAACAAGCACAAGGCTGGACACAGACTGTCCACTTTCACTTCTGGAACCCACTCACTCTTGTAGGCACTGACATCTGACTTCCTTCCAGATAAGCAGAGTAAAAGCACAAAGCTCACTGGTGTCTGTGATGAAGAATGAGATCCCCCTTGGTTTGAACAACTTCTGATAGTGCTTCTCATGCGTGGGGGCAGGGTCAACAGTAGGACTTTCCCCCTGCACATTTTGTATCCCAGCGCCTTGTCACTGCCACTCCTTGGGCTTCTCATTGTCATTTTTTCCATAATAAATTAGGCAGCAAAACTATCATTAGGTCTAGGGGTAAGGGAAGGGGTGTGCTCAACTGTCACTGTCCCACACATTAGCTCATTTGATGCGACAACAGTCTCAGGAGGGAGCACTATTTTATTCCCATTTTACAACTATGATACCAAGGCACAGAGATGCTAAGAGGCATGCTCGGGGACATTCACAGCAAGCATTTGAATGTACCCCTTTAAAGAAGGACCAAAAATAGAACAGCCAGTTTTTGCTTACTTTTTCTGAAATGCCACTTCTAAGAAGATAGGATGAGTATAAAACAAAGCAAGCATCTTGAACATGACTTCTGTAGCTTACGCGGCTGTCCTGAGCACGAGGTTGTTGTGCAGTGACTGGGTTCACCCTGTGATTTGACAACAACTCCGATTTGTCATCCGTGTTCAGCCCGGCCCTTGGGAAGAGGGGGCTGCATGTCAAAGGCCGTAAAAAAGGAAAGCTGGCAGGAAAATCGTTTTTAGGGCAAAATCATTCTGTTCCTTGCCATCTTTTAGTAGCTAACCTGCTTTTCAAAATTATTTCTTTAGCTGTAATACGGACTGTTAAATCAGGACACTCCTTATGTCTCTCCTCATTTTCTCTGGCATCAGGTATGTCTTTCTTTAGCTGAGAGCAACAGAGAAGTCAGCATGAAAAGGTCGGGGCCACCTAGCACCACTTTTGTGAAACATCATTTCACCTGAGTCTCATCAACCCTGGGGCCTAGAAAACCGACAGCTGAGTGGTTGATGGAGAAGCCTCCCACAAGTCACCCAGGGTTCACGTGAAGTGTGTTTTCCCACATGCTTCCCCTCCACACGTGTAACCTCAGCACTCACTGTACGTGAAGGAAAATACATGCAGGCAAGGTATTGAAAACTTTTTTTTAAATTTTGTTAACAGGTATTTATTTTTGAGAGAGAGAGAGAGAGAGAGAAAACATGAGTGGGAGAGGGGCAGAGAGAGAGAGACAGAGTATTAGAAGCAGACTCTACGCTGTGAGCACAGAGCCCGATGTAGGGCTTAAACTCATGAACCATGAGATCCTGACCTGAGCCCGAATCAAGAGTTGGCTGCTTAACTGACTGAGCCACCAAGGTGCTCCCAAGGTATTGAAGAATTTTGATAATAGGGTTTGACTCCTGGGGAAGTGTCTGCAAAGTTTTGGGTGGCTGTGGGCCCAGGCGCTGGGCTTGTCTTGTGTGTGGAGTCTTGAGGAGCCCTGTTGGATCACTTGGGTCTCTGTCTGTCTTGCTGCTCCCACCACCGATGGAATCAGAAGCAGAACCCCAAATGGACATTGGTAGGGTCATTCAGTCTATCCCATGATTGGCCATGATTGGCATACACACATGAAATCAAATTCATTCTAGCCCCTGTGCTCAGGTTTGTACCACACCCACACCAAAGAGGCAGAATTAGCCATCCAGGACCTTCTCAGAATGAGTGTTACTACACTGACGTGGTAAATGTTTCTTTTATCACCAGAATCCTTTAATAATGTCTATCTGAATTATTATGGGCTGCGTGTTGTTTCAGAGAGCCCTAAACACAAACTGACTTTGGATGGTTTCTCAGCTATGGCAAGTTAAATTTGTGCCTTGGACGATGGCGATAGGGGATAGCGGGGTTGGGATTGCTTCTTTTCTGGTCTGGCCATATATTTATACCAGTAGGAGTTAACTCTTATTGAAGGGGCACTTGAATTCTGATCATGCCGGTATGCTGCACCAGGTGAATTTCCTCCTTCATCTGTTCCACACATGCAGCATTTTGGCATCTTGGTTTCAACATTTCCTTCATTCTTCAGTGTTGCCTTTTGCTCCTAATATGAAGGCGCATCCCCAGGCCACAAGAACAGTGTCAGTGGAAAGAGGGGTACACGGTTTGGAAGGAATGGTTCTCTCCAACTTTCTCAGATGGGGAAAAGTGCAGTTGGAACTATGGAAGAACTTCAGAAAGAAAATGAGGTGAGGTCTGTAAACTGTGAAATGTGGTGTTCCTCTTAGTTCTGGGGCCGATATTTCAGGATCCAATTAAATACAACAGTACCTTTGAGCATTTTAGTGTGGCTTAACTGGTGACAGGGCTTGTATTGCTAATTCTAGTAAATTATGATGCTTGCAGAAACCTGAGTCATTTGGCTAGGCCCCCTAATCCTTCCAGAAGTTATTAGTGTTCTAGGGCAAACCTTGTATCCCAAGGAGATTCTTTCCAACCAAAGTAGAAGTGTGAATTCACTTGAATTCAGGCAGAGGAGATAATTGATTCCAATAACTTGGGGCCCATACTGGGTTTATTTTATATTCTGTCTAAAAGTTAGGCTGTAAAATGCCATATTTACCCCAATGTCCTATTCTCTATATTATACCTGATGACACATGGCCAATCTTAAGATAAACAATTTGCATTTTGCTTTTGCAATTTCCTCTTTCAGTAACTATCAAGACACTTCTGGGAAATCTGTGGGGTTAGCTTCTAATCTGATGGGACACTCTTATCCCCACCCTTGATCCTTATGGCAGAGTCTCCCCAAGAAGAGAGTCGGGGCTGTGGAGCTGGAAGAGAGCTCAGAGGTCAGGCCACCAGGACCATCATTTTACAGAAGGGGAAACTGAGGCTGGGGCTTGGTGGTGGCAGAGTCCAGCACAGAAATAGGTCTTCAGCCTCCTGGCACAAGGTCATCACCCTATCCCATGCCTCCCTTTACCTGTCTTTCCATGCAGGCGCTGACCATTTTACAAACAGGAGCAGGATTGCTGTGAAATAAAAGACAAATATACTGCTTATTTCAAGTCCCCCAATTGCTTCCATTGGCTTAGCTTATTATTATGATTCCCATAAGCTGTAATGATAAACATTTAAAATTTGCTTTTCATGATCATATGTACTGATTTCACATATTTGCCTTGAAGATGAATTTGCATAGTCAGTGGGTTGAGATGTAGAGACCAGTGCAGGGGCAGGAGATCCCTGGTCTAGCCCCATTTAGCCATGGGGAAGCACTTCATTTCTCAGCATCCTCTGAGAAATTGAGAATACGAGGCCCAGCTTCCCAAAAGCATTTGTGTGATGATCAAACGAGGCAATTGAGGGTGAACACATTCGGAAAATAGTGCCTGAGAAATGTTAGGGGTGCCTCGATCTACTGCTTTGGAGGTGTTATTTTTTAATGTGCAAAAAAAAAAAAGATTATGTTTTAGATTTGTTTTTGTGGTTTAATGCGGAATATTTTTATGGTCCTTCCAATGAAAGAAATCTCCTTCCATTTCCTTTTTATCAAAAATTGACACCGGGTATGTCTACAACTTTTGTTTTATATCCTTTAGGAATGTTTGTGCTTGACTGTAAACAATCTTTGAATACTAGCTAAAAGAGTATATACTTATCACTTTTTGCTTTCTGACCAAATTAAGGATTGATTAAAAACTGCTCATGGCTGGTAGATATAGAGTATGTTAATCAAAACTGGTCTCACCTATATCCTGGGAGTTTATATTTTGATAATTTGCCAGAAAAACATACGTTCATGGCATGTTCACCTCTCAGACCTCCGGCCCTTTAGCCATGCTGTTACCTCTGCCTGAAACACTCTTTCTGTCTTCCTCACCTGCCAACTCTGATTCACACTTTTAGACTCAGCTCTGGTTTCTAAGAGCCTGATGTCTCCCCCGGGGTCCTATTGAACGTCTTGCTTGTCTTCTCATGGCAGCATCTGAGTTTAAAGTTTCGAAGTTACCAGCTTCTTTGACTGACTCCCTGCTAGTCAGGTTCCCTGGGGTAGAGATCAAATCTTGTTTGTTTTGTCTTTCAAGAGCTGCTGTATAGGAGACATACTCCATCAGCATTTACTGAACTGAACCAAAGGACAGGAAGCCTCTGTCATTTGAACTAAGACCGACTTTTAAAAAGTTGCATCATTCTGTTGCTTTTAGGTTCTTGAGATATTCCGGAGTATTGAAGTGCTCTTCTCAGCCAACGGCTAATTCTTGTGTTCAGAGGCCCTGGGTCCTCAAAACCTTCTGATGACTGCTTCATACCTCAGACAACCTTCTCTCGATGGCCTCTCTTCTTGTCCTTTTTTTTTTTTTAATGTTTGTTTTGAGAGAGAGAGAGTATAAGCAGGGAAGGGGCAGAGAGAATCACAAGCAGATTTTGTGCCGTCAGCACAGAGCCCGACATGGGGCTTGATCTCACTAACCGTGAGATCATGACATGAGCCGAAATCAAGAGTCAGACTCTTTTTTTTTTATTTTTAATGTTTATTTATTTTTGAAGGAGAGAGAGACAGAGGATGAGTGGGGGAGGGGCAGAGAGACAGGGAAACACAGAATCAGAAGCAGGCTCCAGGTTCTGAGCTGTCAGCACAGAGCTCAATGTGGGGCTCAAACTCACAATCCATGAGATCATGCCCTGAGCTGAAGTCAGACACCCAACCGACTGAACCACCCAGGTGACCCAAGAGTCAGACTCTTAACCAACCCAGGCACCCTGCTCTCTTCTTGTCTTAAGCTTCTACAGCCTGATGTTCCTGAGGCTTTGGGGTTTAGAATAAAGCATCCCAGATTTGATATCTCAGAGAACATTGGATGCCTGTGAAAGCACATGTTCCATAGTGGTGGGGCAAGGAACACTGTCAACCCATGTCCATCAAAGAAGGTCATATGGGATAAGTGAAAAGAACAAGTGACAGATGACAGCCTGATTCCACTTCAGTTACAAAAATGAATAAATGAAAGGACTGATCTATCTGTCAAACTTAGGAACTCAGTGCTTACAAGTCAGGGACATGGGCTCAGGCCCCTGCTCTACTCTGTCCAGCTGTGCAGCTTTGGAAAGTTGCTGGAACCTGGTACCTCCATTTCCTCCCCTGTCAAATAGGGGTATGATAGTTCCAGCTTCATGGTAGTGCCAGTGAATCTGAGGATTCACTGAGATGGTGTATGCAAAGTCCTTAGGATTCCACCTAATATTCAGTAAGCAGGCAATACCTGTAAGTTCTCACTATTAAGTTTTCTTCAGTGAACATTTATGTTCATGCCAATTATACCTAAAAAAATTGTGGGGAAAGTGTTAAAAGTTAAGAGAAAGAGTGCAAACAGATCCCTATCTGTGTAGCTGGGATCTCGCTGTAGGGCTGGGTAGGGGAATAACCAGGACCAGTGACGAGATACTGTGTCCACTGACTAGGTTGGAACATTCCATAGCCGTAGTGATCCTGCAGAAACACACACACAGTTAAGCCCCAGGTGCCAGGGAGACTGGAGTGCTATCTACCTAGGTATTTACTATCCAAAGGGATAAAGCCCAGACCTTGGAGACATCTCTACGTTGTAGAAGCCCAGACACACGGGACTCTCTGACCCCTGGAACAGTGTTCTATTCAAAAAGGTCAAGGTAAGAACCCAGGGCCCTTTCCATCTCATCTCCAAGGAGAAAATATTTCTTTTCCTCCTTTTTCGACAGAGAGAGGGGCAGCTACCTCTTTACGTAAGCAGAGAAAACCTTTTGTGTTCCATCCTTCATCTCCGGCATGTAATCTGTTCCCATGCAGAACGTCTCCGTAGCCTCTCATCACCTTGCCTGGGGTCAAGGTGTGGGGGCCGATGCTGCAACATCCTGGCTGTTGATCTGGACATGAGTGTCAGTAAAGAGCTGCCTCGTGTTTCTGCAACATTCACATGCATAAAGTGCATAACCATGCAAGCGGGTAACATCTCAGACCCTGCATGGTTTGACAAACAGGCCATATAACTAGGCACATCACTGACCCAGAGTGATGGGACACATTTAAGGAACAAGAGAGCTTGGTCAGGGGAGCAGGACCAGGAAGCTCCAGGTGGCCTCACCAGTGCTCCTTCTTTCAGAAAAGCCATGCTGTACATGAATAAACAGCCAATTTTTATAAATTGTAGCTGCATTCTTTTACAGAAGAGTACAGTCCTAATGAAAGGACTCTGTCCCAAGTTGTTCCTGCAAGAAGTGGAGAATGCTGCTGTCTCCTAGCATTTCCACTTGTGATCAGCCTCATCTGGGAATTTAATCCATTTTCTGATCAAAGTCCAAAGTCTCTGTTTTGCTCCAGCTTTAATCGTTGGCTGTAAAAACTCCCTGCTATTTCACACACCACACACACACACACACACACACACACACACACACACACACACACATTCACATCAGGTTACAGCCAAACAGTGGTTTAGTTTTGAGGGTTGGGGGTTTGGGTAGAGAGTACACATCTAGATAAATAGGCAATCAGTACCTTCATTATGGGCAGGTGTTTTGACAATCTCAGGTAAAAGTTAACAATGTTTTCAGCATGTTGGGAATATTTTATTCTATATGCTGAATTCTATATGTGAATTGTTGAAAGAGCTATGACCCATGTTTTCTGTTATTTTTTAACATTTATCCCAAGCAAAAGAAGAAAAAGTCAAATGCTTTCCAGACTCCAGTATGAACTTTCACTTCTTGTTGATTAAAAAAAAAAGTTTCCATTTTTCACTTCCTTTAAGGAAGTAGATGAGATTTGTGAGAGTGACTGAAGGATTCCTTTATAAAGGAGGGTGGGTAAGGCTTGTAAAGGACTCATGCATACAGGAACCCTGTGCAGGGCATCCTTCACCTTACCTATCAATGAATCGTTCAGATGGGTTGGAAGATGGGAAGATGATGTGTGAGATCCCAAATCGGAACTAGGGAATTCCAGCCCAGTGTGCCAGGATGCCACTGAGGGTCCCATGCCAGGGGAGGGGGAGTGGGTTTGGCGCTTGGAAGGGCCCTGGGGACTTTTACCCAGGGTATTTGGAGACTTAGGGGCTCAGATCAGCCAGCATTTTGATAATTCTCCTTAACCATGTATTTCCTATTCAGAGCACCAATTTTCAGAGAATTAGAAGAAATAAGAATATATAAACTCTACTGGAAAATTTATCTTTCTTTGCTTATTCAGTCTCCAGCAATGCTGAGGAGCCCATGATTGTGAACTGGTTTCCGCATGATTCCCATTGGCTCTACATAGAAGATGTAGGGTGCAAGGCTGACATGCATACGTCCAAGGGTATATTTGAAACAAATCCTTAATAACATATTGCCTTTTCATTAGCTGTTATATTTGATGAGTGTAGGGGGATCTTTTCTGTTGTTCCAGTTCATTGATTGAGTATTCACTCTCAATGTTGTCCAGATAAGTCATATATACCAATTGAATGTAAGAGGAATGTTTTATGATTGTACATATTGGTCCTGTGTAGGTCTGCCTTTTCCCAGAGCAATGATTGACTCTGTCATTAAAATTCATTTTGTTCATGCTACTTTGGTTCGGGAAGAAGATAGAAAGGCAAGGATAAGGAAGGCATGAGCAACAAAGGACTGTGGAAATAAGTGGAGACCAGCCAGATGAGAACAAGTAAAGGCTATTTCTGCAAAGCTGACTATAGCAAGGGAGTCAGCCACTATCTCTTGCATCTTGGCAGGGACTCAGAGGCAGGCAGAGGAGGGGGAAAGCTTTACGTGGAAGCAGGGAGGGTTCCTGGTGTGCCCTGATGGGAGGCCATTGGCAAGGGGAAGCTGGAGGTGGGCTCAGGAAGAAGGGCATCTGTAATTGGTTAAAGGCGTGTGTTTGGCTTTCTCTAGTAGTTCCTCAGTTGGAAGTGGGAGGTGTTGGAAATTAGGCAAGTTCTCAATTTTTAATCAAGTCCTGGTCATTTGGAGCTGATCGTTGCAGAGCTTATTGGTTGGCATTTTGGATTATTGCTAGCGGTAGCGACCTGAGTGCCTACAGACATGATGTAGAGATAGCCTCTGGCTTCCAGGGCTGGTTGTTGTAGATAAATGCTTGGTCTCCTGGCCAGGTTGCTGCAGGTTGTGGGTCAGTGTTCTGTTTCTATATACTGTCTGACCAGTGTTTGTAGGTTTAGTATCATAGTACCAACATAGTGCTGTCCTAGAATAAACAAGAGGCCCAGCACCTGTTAGCCTGGGAGCTACTCAGGCTGTTTAGCTTCCAGTCAGGTAGTGGGCACTGAGAGTGCTCTAGTGGTTGCTGGCAGGGCCCACCCTGTGACTGTCTGAGATTAGCTGGGCACTGGGTCATGAGGCTCATAGACACCGTAGCGTTTTCGTGCAGGGAGTTCCTGACTGTCTCCCTTCAACGTGGACTTCACGTTAGTGAGCTACTTCCCTGAGGGACATACTGTTTAATTGGTCAGGGAAGCCCCAGCCTGGTTTTTAGTCCATTTTTGGTAGTGACTTGCTGTCTTCATCATCCGAGGACTCCTTGACAGTGGAAGATTCTTGTCTGCCTTTTTTCACCCCTATTCTCAGCCTTGACATGGCAGAGGGTTTTCTGGCCAGGAATGGAGTCTTCCACATGGCTCTGAAATTTCTGTGGTCATCTCCTTCTTCAGTCAGTTTCTCGACACCCTTGAAAGTTTGATGTCATGGCCTCCCTGCCCCGGGCACTGCATCTAGCCTGAGGCCAATGGAGGCCACAGCCAGATGGCTTGGTGGTGTTTATGCCAGACCTCATAGCCCATCCCTGTGGTCCTGGCAGGCCCCTGGGGGTTCTTCTGAAGGCAGTCCCCCTGCCCCCCCAGTTTATTATTTGTGTTTTTATTGTGTGTTTAACATTATTGATAGTCAAAGGAGACACTGGAATCCTTTACTTTTCTAGAATCCAAGAAAAAAAAGTTTTCAGAGTTTAAAACATTAACTTTTACACAAAATTTGTCTAAAGTATCTAAGTTTATAAATAAACTCTAAAATTATTACGTAGGGTTTTGAAAAACATCTGCAAGTTTTGAAGAGGAGATGGTTTTAAGCATTTCTTCTCTTGCCCCTTTGTGTGTGTTTGCGCTTTTACATTAAATGACATCCTCTGAGTGTAGGAGTTAAGTCAAAGCTGTCAAAAGATTTTTTTTCCATTCTAATAACAACCCTTGTGCCATTGACTACCAAGAAGAACAATGAGCCTTTTTTAAGCTAAAAAAGAGTATTTTTGTCACTGAAAGAACAATTATTCATGTCCTTAAGTTATTTAAGGTATTTTTTATGAATTCTAAGAATAAGTCATTTTGAAGTTCAACCACACAAAATAAAAATGCTTTATTAGTAGGCTCTCCACCTGAAATATTTCAGTTGGTGGGTCTTGGTCTTTCAATAATAGTAGCTAACATTTAGTGAGGACTTTTGTGTGCCTTACCCTGTTAGGAATGCTGTAACTATATGAACCCATCTACTTTTCACATTATCCTCACTTTATAGCTTGAAAACTGAAGCCCAGAAAGGTTCAGTTGTTTGCCCAAGGTCACACAGCCATGATTTGGACCTGGGCCATCAGACATCCACTTTACACCTTCATTGACCCTAGAAGGTTCCACTTGCATGCTGTTGAGGAATTTAGTTTCTCTCTTATTTCCTCCTAAAACATAAACTTGGGGAAAAAAAGAAACATTTGTACTATATGCTTATATCTCAGAATACTTCAGACTTTTGCTGTATAAGAAGTAATGATGATCATTAGGCTCTTCCCTAGAACTTGGCCTACGCTGTTGCAGATATGGCTGCTGCTGGCGGCTTGCTATCCATAGTGCTACTTTGAGAAAAGACAAGTGAAAAAACAAGGAGGAGGATGGTGGTAGAAGTAATTTCTGATTATCTTCTGATCTTGTTATTTTATCTTTTGGTTAAATCGGTTTTTAGCAGACTCCCCCTTTTTTTTTAATTGCAGTAAAAAATTTTAACACCACTGAACTGTCCACTTAAGGATGGTTTAAATGGTCAGCTTTATGTTATACATATTTTACCAATCAATGAATCATGGGAAGACAAAAGTTTAAAAATCCAGCAAGCTGACGGTCAGCTCCTCAGCAACAGGAGGAGAAACAGAGTGAGACTTTCCCTGACATGTTAACATTGATCTCACAAGGAGCCAGAAAGCCTCAGCAGGATGTGAAGACCTTCAGAAAGAAGCCGAGAATAGTGTAGAAGTGCCTCTTTTTGGTGCAAAAAGTGGCTGATTTAGTGACTTCAAGAACCACTTCAGTTCCTGCTGGGTTTGGGGAGTAACAAGTGTAGATAAAGACACTGTGAAGATAAGGCCTTCCTGTGCTTGAGAGAAGAAAACAAAAGATTGATGAAGAGGGGGTCCCTGGTGCATAATTTTAAGTTTGATGAATCTAGTCTCTTTTAAAAGTGAGTGTCTTCAAGGATTTTCTCTGCAAAGAAGAAGCACAAGCTCAGGGAAGGAGGATGCACGGGACTGAGTCCTGGGTCATGTGGCTAGGCCAGGGAAGATTCAGCCGGGCTCATGTTTTTAGGAGGATTGTTATGGATTTTGCAAGAATCCTGATTACGAAGTTCCGTGGGTTCTTGGTGGTCTGTTCCATCCCAGTTTTTTTCATAAGCCATGTTTTTGGGGTGCAATTTTTGAGCATCTTCTAATGTTCTAGAAGAAATACCTGCATCATATTTGGGAGGGTGATGCCCTGAAAAGTTCTGATAGGAAAAGGCCAGATCAAGATCTGGATCAGAGCTTGAGTTTTACCACTCTGGGCTCACTCATAAAGGATTTAAAGAAGGAAGAGATGGACAGTCAGGAGAGAGTTCAAAGAGCCTCAAATGCCCTGCACAACTTGGCTTCAGGCTAAGCCAGGCCACCTTAAAATGGTTACCTCCACATCTAGAGCATACACTCTTTTTCAGAAGCATCCCATTGAATGACAGAATAGACACATGCCATCACAGGTGGAAAAAGTGATCTTTTGCTTAGATGTGTGGGTGTTGAAAAGCGTTACCTGCATGATCAGAAAACATAGAGCTGGAGATACCTAAGGAGCACATTTCTCTCTAGTTGGAGAATACATAGATCTAGAGCTGGAAATTATTTTAGATTTGACATTTACGTTGTCAAGAAACTTTCCCATATGTCCAACAAGACTTTCTATTTCACTTCAGACTGGCAAAAATAGTTCTATTTGGGAGAAAGGCTTGTTGTTGTTGTTTGTCCCAAATTGGCCTGACACCTGCTCTCTGCTTTGAGACGCTTCACCATGAGCTCCCAGTCCCCTGTGCTGGGGTACGGCCAGTACGCGGCTGTCACACGTCAGTACACAGGGCCCACTGTGGCCAGTCACCTGACACCATCATCCTCACGTCAGTCTCAATAGTATGGGATTCCCCTTATGTTTGAATCTAGGTGTGACCTGAGTTTAGAGACTCAGTGGGGAGAGGAAGATAGTCCATTTTCTTCCCTTAGTGCTGTTCCATGAGCAAGATACACTTCTTTCAAAAGATCCTTCTAGAAGTATTTTAGCCTCTGTGGCACATCAGCCTAAAGTCAGCTCTCCTTTGTCTGGTTTGGATGGTAGTTGGGTGTAGGAATAAAGGTAGTTAAGAGACCCTAAATAGTGTCTTTAAGTCAACTGTCACCCCCCTGCTTAATTATGACCACCAATAAATCCTAGAAAGGAGAGGATGGTGGCTGAAGGTCAAAGTGGGAGGAGCCCTTTGGAGTTGCCAGCAGACACTGGCCGTGAATTCCAGCCCTGTTGCCCAATAGCTGCAGGGATTTGGGCACCGGTTTCAGGGCTTTCTGTTTCAGTTTGTTTCTTCACAGGAACTGAACTATAGGTAGCTGTTCCCTAAGGTCCCTTCAGCTTTAAAGTTTCTGCCTCAACGATATTCGAGTCACAACATTATTGTACACTTCTTATAAACGTGACTTTATTGTATTTACAAAAAGCTATGTTGCTTTTCCCAATCATCTGTAGGAAGAAATTAAAACTGTTGAACTTAACTTTGCTCTAAAGCCACGTCGTGGAAGGTTTCGGGGATCAGGAAATTTCTCAAGGCTAAAGTTTGTGACAAAGAGATTTTGAAAAACTGGAGAGAGGACATGGCATGGGTCTGTCCCCATCAGAGGCCCCACTGTCTGTAAGAATTTGATGTAAGCTAAAAGAGGCATCAAGAGTTGGTGACAGAGGGAGAAATTGCCCTGTAATGATTGGTGGAAGGTGGTTAGTCATTTTGAAAAACAAAATCTAAAATTTTACATCTTCATTTTATGCCAGATAGCCAACTCAAATTCAAGATAGATTTAGCAGTGATTTTTGTTTTTAAAGCAGGAGAAAATAGAAAAAGAAACATTTGTGAAACTTTACTCTTAAGTAAAAAATTATCTGTAGAAGAACAGAAAGAAGTTGCAAAAGAAAATATTGACAGATTTGACTTAAATTCCTGTGTTTCATAAAAAAGGCAATCCAAATGTAAAGACTGCTCACCTGGAGAGGATATTTGCTGAAAAGAATGAAATCTTCAATGTAAGGAAAACTCTAGAAACAGATTTTATAACTAAGACTCTAACCCAGAATTTCTCCACTTCTGCCCCAAGAATCACTTGCATTAGAATTAGTTAAAAAGGTAGATCCCCATCCTCCACTGAACTTTCCCACCAGTTCTTCAGCATGCTGAAGGTTTGGATCCATTGTCCTGCTCTGGCAGAGAGCATTGCTTCCTGTGAAGGCATAAAAGAGGACTGACCTATGGTTAGGATCCATTGTCCTGTTCTGGCAGAGAGCATTGCTTCCTGTGAAGGCACAACAGAGGACTGACCTATGGTTAACACGAAAATGGTTGGTCTTTTGAGAAGTTGAAGAAGTGTAGATAGAAACAAGATCATTTTTCATCAATAAAGTTATTGAAAAAAATCTTAAAGGGTGATTCCTAGGGATGTGAAACGTGCTTTCCACAGCATTGCTTGTAGTGGCGTGTCTGAGGAAAGCCACCTGCAGTCCCATGTGTCAAGAGCCCTTGACATCTTTATGCTCAGAGCCCCAGAATTCTACTTCTGGGACTTCTCCTAAGGGAGTGCTAACCACAGTCCTGTTTGTATAGGCAAAAAGTTGGACACAGTGATATCTGAAAAGCTTGGTGTGGTTGAATAAACCTTGAGCAGTCACTGGTGAGAATAATCCACAACTATTGAAAATATTATTTCTGGAGACTACAGAGTAACACAGGAAAATCCATATAATGTTAAGTGGAAGAAGGATCATATAAAGTTGTATCTATAGCATGATCTCAACTACATAAAATGTACCCGTACTTAGGAGAGGAAATGCAAAATGTCAGTGTTGGTTGCCTTGGGCCATGAGTCCATGGAAGGTTTTAAAGGTTTTTATTTAATTTTTTTTTGTTTTTACTTTTCTGGGTCCTCCAGGTTTTTGAATGACTAAGTATTCTAATTTATATGAAGGGAAGAGTGTGCCTAGGTGGCTCAGTCTGTTGAGCATCCGACTCGTGATTTGGGCTCAGGTCATCATCTCGGGGTCATGGGATCAAGCCCTGTGTCAGGCTCTGTGCTGAGTGTGGAGCCTGCTTGGTATTCTCTCTGTGTTTCCCTCTGCCCTTCTCCCCTGCTTATGCTTTTGACTCTCTCTCTTAAAAAACAAAATAAAATAATAAAATAAAATAAATACAAGAGGGGAGGTGGGAACACACTCAAAGATGATCTTCAGTGAAGGAGAAGAAGACAAAGTAATATCCTGCTCCAGGTAGGCTCTGGAGGAGAAGGTTCAGGGAGTCCTGCATTACCTCAGGTGGTGCTCGCGAGGTAGGTTGGTAGGTGTGGTTTTGCCTCCATTTTGAAGATAAGGCACTAAGTCTTGGGCGGGGTGGATAACTTGCCTTGGATCCCTTAGTAAGTAAGAGTTTTTGGAGGGGTGCTTGAGTGGCTCAGTCGGTTGAGCATCCAACTTCAGCTCAGGTCATGATCTTGTGGTTGTAAATTCGAGCCCTACATCAGGCTCACTCCTGTCAGTGCAGAGCTTGTTTCAGGTCCTCTGCCCCCCCCCACCCTGTCCCTCCCCTGCTTGTGCTCCCTTAAAAATAAATAACCATAAAAAAAAGTTTTTGGAAACTCCAGGAATGGGTACCCTGGCCATTTTGAGGAAAACATTTCTCCATGGGACTCTACCTACCAGTCTTAGAGCAGGTCCTGATTTGACAGATGTTTGCATCTTCAGCAGACTCAGGGTGACCCATTCAGACCCACAAACCTATCCTCTTGCTAAAGTAGGGAAGAAAGGAACATGTGATGGGGCAGTTTGAGGAGGGCACCCAAACTGGTGTGGCTGCAGAGAGATGGGAGGGGCTGCTCCCTGCTTGTGAACTCCCCACTCTTCACAACTGAAGGAAGAGAATGAGCAAAATAGAAGAGCAAACCTCTATGGTCTGTGCTCTCCAGAAGCATCAAACTTGGTGGGTCACATTAGTTCCCTGGCAAGGGAGTTATTTCAGTGGGCAAACACACACACACACACACACACACACACACACACACACACACAAACAAACAAAAAAAAACCCACTAATGTCTCCATATGAATTTCACTCATTATTTTTCCATATCGCTTAAAACATTAAGCACACTGAAGCATTAATTAGCGTGCTGAACTTCCTGAGAGGAGCCAGAATAATTTGAGCTGTGAATTTTAATTACCTATCTTATAAACTCCTTCGAGGTAAAGAAGCCCTGTCTACTTCCCCACAGACTTTCAAGGGGACTCCTTCAGATTTCATAATATTCTCCATTAGAACTACAGTCAGTAAAGTATTGTTGTGGGAATATATTGATCACAGGCACCTGAAGGGAACGCTCTCAGCATCTGTCTGGAACTTGCTCAGGCGAGTCCAAGACCAAAGCTAGAGGCAGAATTGATGAGTACTTCACTTCATGATGAATCTTCCATTTTTTTTCTTAAAAAATAGCATAGTATGTAAATTTAGATGGACATGTCTCAGAATTCTCTCAGTCAGTTATCCTCTATGATGGGGTGTAGGACAGGTTGGGTTTATTTCCACAGTCCTCCAAGGGATTGCTCACCAGGGTCATAGGTAATGTATTTGCTATCATGCTGCAGATATCTGTGCAGATCCCATGCATATGCGAGGACATGATTGTCATCTTTGTGTTTATAACCTCAGGGCTGGGAACAGTGTCCTTTTGTGCTTGCTTGCTTCTAAAAGGTCAGTGCTTCAGAATAGGTCTTTCATACATTTCAGAAGGAGGCCAAGGAGACCCTATAGTGCCAAGACAAACTCCTGGCACCATTCTGCTTCTCAAGGCAGGATGCATTAAAGGGGAAATAAAATAAGACAACAGACACATTGGGAGAACAAAGGGGAACCATGGGCTCTAGCAGCAAGGTGGAGCAGCTCACCTTTCTGGCACACATCTGCCCACCGGATGGAGGTATAAGGATAAAGGTCTGCAAGGCAAGTGGTGACCTGGGGAGGGAAAAAGAGCTAACACAGCACCAAAGAAATTTAAAAGCTCTAAGCCCTGCCATTTGAGGGTGGCTGGTATGCCCTCTGTGGCCTGGTATGGTGTCTCGGAGACAGCACTGAGACATGTTGTGGGAGATTGTGGCAACTGGCCAGGCCTGTGGCTTGGGCCAAATCATGACTGTCTAATGAGAGTGGGTGAAACACATCTCAAATTAGCCTAAGCAAATGAGAGAACGTGCTGGGAGGATCTAGAATAGGTGCAGATTCCATGGAGGGAAGATCATATCGGGGCCAACATATGGACTAGGGTTTTCCTTTGCTGCCTCAAGGCCCCATCCTAAGACAGGCTCTCCCTGTGATGGGAAATGCTCCCAAATCACACCCTAGCACCCCAAGAGGAAAGAAAAAGCCTTTTTCCCTGGCTTCTATAGTCTAGTCCTAGGGCAGGATTCTGATTGGCTCTGCTTGGTCACATGTTCTCTTCTTGGGCAACTGCAGTGGCATAAGTTAGAGTTGTAAAGGCCAGGATGTGTGCTCACACTTGGGAGTTTGGTGATAGGTTCTAAGAGTTAAAACAATGTGATAAGAACCCAGAGGAAATAAGAGTAGGCTGGAATAACTGAAGACCACAAAGAGATGCACTCCAGACCTGCTGCTTTTTTGATGATGCTCTTGTGAATATGTCCATTCATCAGTCTTTCCAGACCTGTGCTGACATGGTGAGGCCATTGGCCACCTGTGGCTGTTGAGCACCTGGAACGTGGTGAGTCCAAACTGTGATGTGCTGTAACTAAAATACAGACTGGATTTCAAGATTTAATAGGAAAAAGAGAATGTAAATTATCCTATGAATAATTTTCAAAAATTGATTACATTGAAGTGATAATGTTTTTTGTATGTCAGGTTCGACAACATATATCATCAAAATTACCTTTATTCTACGTTTTTTAATGTGGCTATTAGACATTTAAAATTACATATATGGCTCACATTTTATTTCTCTTGATGGCACGGTGGTAGACTGAGTTCATATTTCTATCTTGGGGGGTATTCAAGTAACAAAATACCAGTTATTACTGAAGTGTACTAGTCACTGGGTTATGTACTTTTATTTTCTTTGAAACTGTCTCCTATAACTTCAGTGTGTATTCCTTGTTTGAATGTTGGGACATTTCAGTGAGTAAGTTGCCCTTCATAATTTTGAGACAGAGGTCTATTCTGTCTAGAAAGGTCTAGTCTGTCTTATCAAGACCCAGAGACTGTGGTCCAGACTCACCAAGCTAAAACCACATCAGATTCAGGGCGATAACGATGACTGACAGATGTCACAGTTTATGTATAGAATCTCATTCTTGGATCTCATTAGTGAAGGTTTGCACATCTCCATGAAAACCACCAGCATTCTGAGTTACTTTGTTTTAGCTCTTGCAAATTATTTTTGGGCCTCCTTTGTTGATTCACCATGCGCTTAGTTTGCAATCCAGATGTGAGAAAATATTTCAGAGCTTAATCAGAATGGGAGCTCTCTGCCCACTTTTAGGTCTCACTCACTCTTGCCTCCCTCCATTCATCCACCCTAACATTCTTTCATTCAACAAGTGCTTACAGCCTCTGATATGTGCTAGGCACTGGGCTGGGTCCTGGGAATGCAGCAGTGAGCCAGCCAGGCCGTTCCCCAAACTGGTGGATCTGGCAGTCTGTAGCCCCAGTTTTCGCTTGCCTTCATGTCTGATGAATCAGTGGCTCTAAACCAATTTCCCCCAAAACTCTTGCAGGAAAAGTACAATGCCTAGTATGGAGAGACTCCAGAGAGTTCAGCTTGAGTGGAGCCAATGAGGACATGGGCGGAGGCCCCTGCTTTAAGAGGTGGCTCCCCTATTAAATAAAAGGGCTCCTCTGAAAACCCCTGTTTAAATCACCTTTCTCTCTCCAAACATGTTTTAGTTATTATGTCTTCCAGTAATACATTTTAATTAGCTAGATTAATCCCCACTTACCCAAGCAAAATTAAGGAGCTTTTCCTGAAATTGACATATTGAGAGAAATACATCCAAAACCAAACCAAAAGAAAAAAAAATGGGTCCAGCTCTGTCTGGCTCCTTAGGAATGTTTTCTCTAGGACAGGCATTAGATTTCAGGTAATTCTCCCCATGACATGCAAATACCCAGTAAAAATCAGGCAAGACTGCAAATTAGTTCATTGGGTTGGGTGATGAGAGCTGTTTCATTAAACTATTGCCTACTTTCCTGAGCAAAAGCTCCCAATGCTGTCACTCTTACCCTTCTTTCTCATGAGCTGTGCTGATCCAGTTACAGGGCACCCATTTTACCTGCCGGCAGAAGGAACATTCTTTGATGAGTATTTAAATGCATCCCATTTAGACCTTAATGGAACTAAATTAGCAAAGATTTGGAGTGTAAGAGTAAAAAAAAAAAAGAAAACATCTCCCCTTTCTACTCCTTTGAAGGAGACTATCTGAAACTGATTTTTTTTTAATTCAGTGGTTTTAAGGGGGGGAAATTGAAAATAATATTGCTCAGCAGAATTAAAACCACTTAGCATGCTCTGAGTCCAACTCAGTGTGTTTCCTAGTTGCTTAACAACTAGGAAATTAGAAGCTACAAAGAGAAAACGTGTATGTATCTGTGTGTGAGGAGGGATGTTCAGAATCATAATTAATATGAATTGGAAGGAAGCATCCATGTGGTCAGGGGAGGACTGAGCCATAAGGAGAGGAAGATGTGCTCAGCAGTCGGACTATTGCATCCTCCCCTTTTTGGTTTGGTTACATCATGTCAGAGTGGGTAGTAAGAAGAGGAGCAGAGCAAGTGCTGGAGAGTGGTGGGGTGCATTATTGCTGGAATTAGGATGACCTGGGGTAGAAAGGACAGTGTGTCTAAGCACAAGCTTAAGATACTGTCATTCCCTGAAATCCTTTGAGCTTTACTAACTGGAGACATTTGCTAGGGCTGACTGTACTAAGGGGCAGAGACAGAGAGAAAAAGTTCAGTCCTTCTTCTCCAGGAAATAGCTAATGGGAGAGGCAGCCAGTGGACCATCACTAGGTGTGACAGCTGCCCTTGGATGTGGCCGCTGGGCTTCCTGGGTCCATTCTCGTCATGGCGGGACAGTCTAGAGCAGGGCAGTGTGCTAAGTTACTAAACTGCAGGCAGAGGTCACTGGGCTTTAGTTTCAGGGAGAGTTCTCATACTGAGGGGCCACTGCTTCTCCAGTGGGAGCTGGCCATGTAGGTATGATCGTGTGCTCTTGAGTGCCTGGTTTGGAGGTCATGTGAGTGTTTCCGTATACCCGTGTCTGCTACACGCGGACCGTGCTTCACCCTGTGGTTTGGTTTTCCTTCGATGTCTCCAGAGTTCTCTGCTTTGTGCCCCTGAAACAACTACTCATGCATATTTTCTTTTGCATAATGTGTGGTCTCCCTTACATCTTCCTTTGAGAACTCAAGCTGCCTTCCTGTCTACACTGAAGAACAAGCATATTGCCCTAATGCAGTATATTTAGCCATTATCTGTTGCAGGTGAGCTGGTAGCTCATTCTGAAATATCCTTTACTTTGGGAATCTGGAAGAAAAAGTTGGTACTCACAGAGGAAATGGTACTATTTTTTTAATGTTTATTTATTTTGAGAGAGAGAGAGAGAGAGAGAGAGAGAGTGAGCAAGTGGGGTGGGGCAGAGAGGGAAGGAGAGAGAGTCCTAAGCAGGCTCCATGCTATCAGCACAGATGTCAAGAGTTGGACAGTTAACAGACTGAGCCGTCCAGGTACTCCAAAATTATGCCGTTTTTTAAGAACATGTGATTTGTTCAGTGTTAACCAATATGTTGGCATAATGGGCCTAGAAAAGAGGTGGGGGTTAAGTCACCCCCGTTTGCTTCCTGTCAAGGCTTGTGCTGCAGCTGACATTATTTGTCACCATAAAAGCCACAGGTCATCTGACTTGGCCTCTGCCATTTGGGGTTCAGGGTCCTGTCCACATTTAAAAACTGTAGCCTAGGAAAAGTGAGACCTAGAGAAAGAACATGATTTGCCAGGCTATTAAGTGGTAGTAGTGATTAGACTTGAACTTGGATCTTCTCTTTATTGAACATAGTCTTTCTCCTTTTTGTCCTCTGCTTTGTACCTTTAAAAACTGTAGAGAAAAAACACATTACTTCCAAAATACTCTCCTGCTTGTATTAATTACTTTAATTCCCTCTCGGCACGAAGAAAGCATTGTCAAACCAAAGTTTTACTGCACTTCCGGTTTTCTGTGTTTCCTGTTTCTTTACAAAGAAGGCTGGATTGTAGGGAGGCTGGAAGAGTCAAGTGTACTGGTCAAGGTCCAATTCAGGAGAAGGTGGTGGGGAGCCCCCAGGACTACACATAAAAATTAATTATAGAAAAATACATCATTAACAGCAGCTCTTACAGAAGGTCCCAGGGTGCCTATTATGTGAAATTAATTAGTACTTATTTAACTTTTTTTTAATCACCTTCTTGGTACTATGAAAATAGTCCTAATTACTGACATCAGTTGTTTTAAGTTATTACGGGTCATTATTTTATGTGTCAGTGTACTCATTCAGTCCTATGTATGTGGATTTAAATATAGCAGCCCCTTCCCTCCACACCCCCTGGGGAAAGTTTTCCTACATGATAACATGTTTAGAAAAACTAAGTAACACTGGCAAAATCAAAGTCTCAAGGAAAAAAAAGATGTTGGATTAAAATAATTGACAGTTATGCTGGGACCAGGTCACCAAGGACCCGATGTTGCTTTTTTAGCATTTGTCCTGAGTGTAATGGGAAAACAATGAAGGTGTGTTTAACTTTTTATTTTGAATAATTTTGAACTTAGAGAAAAGTTGCAAAAACAGTACAGCTAGCTTTCATATACTTTTCCCTAAGAATTCCTGTAAACATTTTATCACACTTGCCTGATCACGCTCTGTATTTATATACATATTACTATTTTTTTACCAGACCATTTGAAGATAAGTTGCTACTATGATGCTGAAGGACACTTCCTGTGTGTCCATAGTACAGTCATCAAAATAAGGCAGTTGCTCTTTCTAATCCTCAGGCCCCATTAGAATGTTGCACATTGTCCGTTTAATGTGCCTGATGGGTCTAGTTGTCTCTTCCATCTGGGACAGTTCTCCTTTTTTCATGACCGAGACACTGTGGAAGATCACATGCCATTTACTTTATAGAATGACCCTCCATTTGGGTTTGTCTGATGTGTACTAATGATTAGATTCAGAGTATGTGTTTTTGGCAGGAACACACTGTGATGCAGCATATCAGAAGACTATGCTGTTGAGGTGCCTGCGTAACTCAGTTAAATGTCTTACTCTTGATTTCAGCTTAGGTCATCTCATAGTTCGTGAGTTCGAGCCCCACATCAGACTCTGTACTAACAGTGCAGAGCCTGCTTGGAATTCTCTGTCTCCCTCTCTCTTTTCCCCTCCCTCCCTCTTTCTCTCTCTCAAAAATAAATAAATAAACATTTTTAAAAAATGAAAGAAATCTTAAAACAAAAAGGCCATATTGTTGACTAGTCCCATTATAAGTGATGTTAACTTTGATCACGATTAAGGCAATGTTACCAGCTTTCTCCACTGAACTATTTTTTCCTCTTAATTAATAAGTATTAAAAGATATTTTTAGGCTAGATGAATATATTGTTTCTCATCAAGCATTGACTCACTAGTAGATGTTCACTCGCTAGGTGCTTCATACATGAAATAGTTATTACTGTGGTGGTAGGCAAATGATAAGCTTGGAACTCCTTCATCCCTTCTACATGTTTTAGTTGGCAATCTACTTGAAGAAGGAGCTTTCCTTCTCCCCTATTCATTCATTCATTCATTCATTCATTCAGATCAGTATGAGTTCATAGATTCTTGATTTATTCCATGAGTTATAATTACATTTGTGTCACTCAGAATATCCCAGGATTGGTCAGCAAGAGACCCCTTGAGCTGACTTTTGACATGTCCCCATCATTTTTTGAGCATGTGTTACCTTCTAGCACAATAAGATGGTTCAGGCTCATCCTGTCCTTTCCCTGCTCCAGCCCTGGAATCAGCAGTACACTGAAGGGCTCTGAGTTGGAGAGTGGCCTAATCTGATTGGCATTTAAAAAGTATTATGTGACTGTCCTGGAGAGCACTGCAGGGAAGGGCAAGATTCGAATCAGGGAGGCCGTTCGGAGAACTCCCAGCTGTCACTTAGTCTGATGGCTTGAGCTAGGTAGTGACCATGCAGAAGGGAAATGGGGGTAGATTCAAAGTAGATTTTGAAGCTAGAATTGACTGAGTGTAATGGTGGAATGTGAGGGGGACAGAGGGAAGAATGGAAGTGTCCTTTTCTGAAATAAAAAAGGCAAGGAAAGGGATCACAGCTTTTGGCAGGAAGATCACAAGTTCTAGTTTGGGCCTGTGGAACAGGAGCTCAGAGGTAGCTACCAAAGTGGAGGGCACAGGTAGATACAGGAGTCTGGAGCTCAGGACAGAGGCCTGATTGGGCACACATACCTGAGTATTGTGAAGTTCCACCATATACTTGAGGGTCTTTTCTCTATTTTTTTTTTTTGAGAGAGCGAGAGAGAGAGAGGGAGAGGGAGAGAGGCTCCATGCCCAGTGGAGAGCCCAATACAGAGCCCAGCTCAGGGCCTGATTGGGGGCTCAGTCTCACAACTGTGAAATCATAACCTGAGCCAAAATCAAGAGTCAGATGCCTAACCAACTGAGCCACCCAGGCGCCCCACTTCTCCAAGTTTTGCATCAAGCCATACTGGCCGGAGCAGTTGTCCTGCTCACTTGCATGCATTCTGCCTTGTTTTCTTTTTGCAGCTCTTGGCAAGCATTTGGCATTTTCACACATATTTCAAAGCTTCGGGGCAAGTTTTCTGAAACTGGCCCTTGATCCATTTTTCAAGAAGGAGGAGTGTAAACAGATTTTCTCTCTGCAGTACCCCATGACCACCCAGTCCCAGTAGACTGAGGGAGGTGTCAACAGTAATTGCCACGCATTTTTTGTGTTAGGGATCTGTCCTGAACTATGCATATGTTAAGAAAAGAAGATAGAATATGTGTGTGTCTTTACATATACATATATGTGTGTGTACATATTAAAATGTTTGTTTTCGAAAAATACATTTTCGCAAAATTAAGATTGACAAGGGATTTTGAAAACAGAACATAGGTAAAGAATCCATGAGGGGTGTCTGGGTGGCTCAGTCGGTTAAGTGACCAACTTCAGCTCTGGTCATGATTTCAGTTTGTGGGTTTGAGCCCTGCATTGGGCTCTGGCCTGACACCTTGGAGCCTGGAGCCTGCTTCGGATTCTGCATCTCTCTCTCTCTCTTTCTCTCTCTCTCTCTCTCTCTCAGCCTCTCCCCAACTTGTGTTCGGTCTCTCTCTCTCTCTCTCTCTCTCTCTCTCTCTCTCTCTCTCTCTCTCTCTCTCTCAAAAATAAATAAACATTAAAAAATTTAAAAAAAAAAGAATCCGTGATAAGGAGACCATAATCCTGGCATCGCCATGGGTAAAAGGAACAGATTAGAAGAACACATACCAACCAAGGACAGCCAGAGTCAGAACTACTTCCAAGTAGATGCTTGCTCACAAATAACACAGTGCTTTTATCACCCAAAACTTGCTCCTTGGACCGTAAACAAGGGATCTGGCTTTCATGCATGCAGTTCAGTCCTCTTAGTAGATATGAATGTCATTTTGTTTTGGCATTTTTGCTAATGTTTATGGAGTTATTTTTGCCTCTAAATCAGAAACAGCTGGTTTTACTGATGTTCATGGGGCTGTTTTTTTAACTTTTGCTTTTTGTCTGAAAAGCTACATTGGGAGCTCTCAGGGCCTCTTACATTAATTTTGATTTTCAATCTAGGACTGGCACTAACGGTAACCTGGCAGTGCAGGAGGTCAGCCAGACATCCAGGGCCATGCCAAGCAGTGCTGTCGTGTAGAACACATGGCGGTGGAACACCTGTCATGTGGGCCACAGTGATCCAGTGGTCACCCCAGCAACTATTGCTTCCCTTATCGCAACCTTCTTGGATCCTTGGTAGACTAGAAGAGGAGGTCTTAGGGTCCCCTTTTGCTCTGAGTTTTTATATTTCCCATAGGTATATTTTTTTCATCAGGTCAGCATACCCCCCCCTCCTTTCTCATAAGAGTGTGTAGGGCTTGGTTTCTATACAGTTAGTTTGGCTGGAAGATCTATGGAGAAAAGTACAGACCATGCTCAGCTCTGTTGTTGTTGTGGTGGTGGTTTTTAAAATTTTTTTGTTTATTTATTTTTGAGACAGAGACAGAGCACAAGTGGGGGAGGGGCAGAGAGAAAGGGAGAGACAGAATCAGAAGTAGGCTCCAGGCTCTAAACTGTCAGCACAGAGCCTGATGTGGGGCTCGAACCCATGAACCAGGAGATCATGACCTGAGCCGAAGTTGGAAGCTTAACCGACTGAACCACCCAGGCGCCCCGCTCTGTTGTTTTCATTGAGGTAGAATTGACATACAACGTTATATTAGTTTTGGGTGTACAACATAGTGATTGGACAATTCTGTACATGACTCGGTGTTCACCATGATAGTGTAGTTACCATCTGTCACCACATAACATTACAATATTATCATCTATAGTCCCTTTCCTACTTTTCATCTCCATGACTTAATTTAGAACTGAAAGTTTGTACCTCTTAATCCCCTCCATCTATTTTGCTTGTTCCCATAGCCCCTCCCTTCTGGCAACCACTGGTTTATTCTATTTATGATTCTGTTTGTTTTTTGTTTGTTTTGTTTTTTAGATTCTCCCTATAATTGAAATATGGCAGTCATCTTTAAGATGTCTGACTTATTTCACTTAGCATAATACCCTCTAGGTCCATCCATGTTGTCACAAATGTCAAGATCTCATTATTTTTATGGCAAAGTAATATTCCCTTGTGTATATATACCACTTCTTCTTTATCCATTCATCATCAATGGACACTGGGATGCTTCCGTAGCTTGGCTATTGTAAATAATGCAGTAAACATAGGGGTGCGTGTAGCTTTTTGAATGAGTGTTTTTGTTTTCCTTGGACAAATACCCAGTAGTAGAATTACTGGATCATATGGTATTTCTATTTTTAATTTTTTGAGGAAACTGTACTGTTTTCCACAGTGGCTGCACTAGTTTACATTCCCACCAGCAGTACATGAGGGTTCTCTTTTCTCCACATCCTTGCTGACCATTGTTATTTCTTATCTTTTTGATACTACACTTAATGAGATTCTCCCTTTACAGGGCATAGGCATGTACAGGTCCCATTTTTGTATCCTCATCATACTAGAGATGGCAGCTGTGTGGGACTCACGTGACTCTCCTTACACTACCTTTCAGCAATGTTAATAACAGCTGCTTGTAGAGTTGTTAGTGAAACAACTTGTTTTGGAGTGGCATCGTCTCCAATAAGGAAGAATGTGTATTCACTTCTCTATCAGGAACCATAGCTCATACAGAGCAGAGTAAAAATAGCAGCTACCAGTCTGTCCGGTTATTCTGATGCCTCTGAAAGCCTACCTTGAAAAAATATCCCCCCAAAACAAGAGAGAGAGAGAGAGAGCAAAAGGGCTAGCTTGTAGTTAATAAACACTCACCACAGAGAACATTTATGCCAAGTGTTTGAGTGCCACACACGGTAACACAACTTTGCTGGTCAGCCAGACTAGTTTTATACAAGTGGGAGCGGACCACAGCTGCCAGATTGTGCTCTCTTTTCCACATTTGGTTGGTTGGTTGGTTGGTTGGTTGGTGGTTGGATGAGAGCCCCATGTGGTTACCCACCAAACCCTGCCTGGGTTACTGATTGTGTCTCAGAGGGAGAGACTCTGGCAGGTAGACAGAAGTTCATATCAATGCTGTGCTGCCCATGGGCCCACCCATCCATATTTCATGTTCAGTGGGTTGTTTGCCTTCATCAGTGTCCTAAAGGGATGTGAAGCCCAGCACTAGCTTTGGATGGGGGAAGCATATCTCATGGGTCAGAATTGCACGTGAAGGACTTTAAATAGCTTATCTTTCTTCCTTCTAATCTAAACACAGGAACGGGAAATCGTGGACACCAAAGAGTTGCATATTTAAATACAGCAGGACTATTTTTGCACAATGGTGAAGAAATGGTTTTCGTGCAATGTTTTATATCTTTGCCATTTTGACCATTCTTATTTTATCTCTTCCATCTGTGAGCTCTAATAGCTCCTATTATGTATATAATTCATATAGAGCTCCCTAGATTCCACTTTGGAGTGTGATTATTGCTGTACATTTCTCTCTCATCCACTATACCCTCCCTGAAGGCCAGCCTGGGAGCTAAAGCACATCTTAATTTGTCACACTGCCTAAGCTGAGCTGAACACAGTTCAGCACTGAAGAATTGCCTGAAATGAATGAACAAAAATATTCCTACTACATCAAGACTGGTCTACTTGTGAAAATGCTCTGCTGATATGTTGTCACGAAGGGATATGTATTGCACCTGAAATATGGGAAGCTAGATGCTCAGTGGGAATTTGGTTGACTTAGAGTATTGTGATTTAGCATTTTATTCCTTTGGAGGTTATGAATAATTCAGAGTACATAGGGGATGGCTTTTATCTTTTCTGGGTTGTTGATTTGCCGTGTGGTTATTGTGCTTAATAAAATATGAAAAAGAGGACTGAGAGCTCATCTGGATGTCAGCTCAACATTTTGTGGTTACTGTTTTAGTAACTATTACATTACCTTAAATGCTAGACCCAGTAGCCCATTGAGGTAGAATATTAGGAGTGTATCGAAGCTGCTTATAAATTTCCTTGATATTTTCTAAAATATTGTGATATAATAAGATTCTCTCCTTCCTGAAAAGGTATAAATAAGGCCTCTACAGCATATAATGGTAATGAGTTGAGACTTAAGTTACCCTCTGATCAGCCAAATAACTCCCTGGAATAAATAAATCCAGGAGAAGCTGGTGTTAGAACACATGTATGAAGTGTCTGGCTTTAAAATTATAGAGCCATTTCTGAAGCATAAGGAAAATGACATTGAAAAATGGTTCCTAAGTCATTTATATTGTTTGTACATCTCTACAGCCAAAAAATGTAACACAGCACTCCCTTATTTTTTAACTACTACATGTTTCAGCGCTTGTCACCATGGGTTTACAGTTAAAGTACAAAGCAATAGTTTTCAAACTTACTCATCTCAGGATCCCTTTACATTCTTAAAAACTGGGGAGAATCACAGAATTTTTGCTTACATGGCCTATATTTATGGATATTTACCATCTTAGAAATTGAAACCAAGGAAAATTTAAAATAATTATTAGTTCACTTGAAAATAACAATAATAAAATGCACTGCATTGTAACGTAAAAATAATAACTATGTTTCTCCTAAACAATACACTTTTAGTAAGAAGAGTGGCATTGTTTGACTTTCGGCATATCTCTCTAATGTCTGCCTTAATAGAAGGCAGATAAAACATGTTAGTTAGTATTATCTTGGAAAACTCCACTGTATACTCTTGAGAAAAATGAGATTGATAAAGATGAATAATGTCTTAGTATTATTATGAAAGTAGTTTTGATTCTGTGGACCTTGTTGCAAAGGTTATGAGCCACCTAGGGGTCATCAGCCTACATTTTGAAAACTGAATAATTAGTTGAATACAAAGTAATTAGTTGAATCAGGATATTCTTGGACATAAAAACCCTGAACCCAACTAAGAATCTATTCTCTGTGCCAAGGTGTTGGCAGTCTCTGGTGAGGAAGTGTGTTGTTCTGCCTGCCCAAGTTGATGGGATCCTTTGGACAGACTTTCAGCCTTGCCCTCTGTATTAGAGACAAAACCTGGCCTCCTGTCTCCTTAAGGTGGTGCAAAGCCTCTACTTACCCACTCTTGTCTTCTTCACACACTCTCTTCTATCCTTTCCTCCCATTGCTGTGCTTTGGAAAGCTCTCATGATTCACCTAGTTTCCTGACCAGTGACTACTGACATCTGCTTTATGTGACACCTTTGCTCAACTGAGGGAACCTGGTACACTGTTCACCACATGCACTAAAATAAGAAGTTGTGCTCTTGAACAAACAGAACCCTAAGAAGACCCAATACTTTGAACTTTAGAGAAGAATTTAGAAAAGGAAAAGTTCCAAGTGCTTTGTACTGTTGACTGAATTCTCAACTCACATGCAAGAGGTCAAGCTTCCACTAGGCTTAGAAACTGTGAAGGTGCTCTGTCTGGGAAGGACAACTGCCCACTTTGGGCACAAGGAGACTCCTGTTTAGACCAAGACTATATAAGTTCTAGAAGACCATGCCTGGAGCAGTGCTACAGAGGGAGACCTTGCGCTGCCTCCAGTTAAAACTGTTAACATCCTAAGCACTTACCTTCACATTGACTATGATAACTGCTTATTCCTGCCTCTTTACTGACTCCAGCCTGTGACACAACCCCCAGCCTGACTCCCCCATGTGGCCCTCCACCCCCTCATCAGTGTTCATGTTAAACTCTTCCCTTATGAATGGACAGCTTCCTTCCTCGTTGCCTGGCATTGATCCCTGCTGCATAACCACAAATTCACCTGGAGCCTAGTTGTACCATCAGTTAGGACTGAAACATTGGAACTGGAGTAAGCAGTGCAGTGTGACAAAGGGGATGAGACCAGAGAGAGGAGAGGAGAACAATCCATCAGCACAAAGGATTCCTGTCCATCTTCTGCTTTTCTCCTTGAACACTCCTGACACAGTTTGTCAAGAGTAAGCTACTCGTGAGTCACTTGTTTACTGTGGGATTTCATTCCCCTCCCTGTAAGAAAACTACCAGGGAAGTAGAGCTGAGCTAATTTTCCTTTTATCCAGCCCCCGTCTGCTTTTCCCAGCAAGCTTTATCCCTCTTAGCAGGCCCAGGTATTTCCATCAAGGTATCTCTTTGTCAGCATTCTCAGATAGAGTTAACCTGACATGTCAAGGTTAACACGGATGCTTTGTGCTTTCTTTCTGAAATATTATGCCCAAACCTGAATACAGGACGATTAGTTTACTCTCCCAAATAGAATATAAACTAAAAAATATCCAGAATTATTACAATGCCACAAGTAAAGGCAAAAAACATAGTGGCATATCATCTTTGTTCATTTATGCATCCAATCATTTAAAATATTTATTGAGTGCTGTTATGTGCCAGACATTGATTGATATATCTGTAAACAAAATAAAACAAAAGATTTTTACTGTCATTGTACTTACATTCTAGCCAGTAACCACTCATCATTTGTCCAAAATTTTGGATGAAATAAATCTTTTCTCTAGATTCTTAGTGGTCACATTGGTTGATGTAGTTTCTTGTTTGCTGTTGGGTAGATGTCCAGGAAGCTGAGGTGAGTGGGGAAAATAGTGCTTGTTCTTTTCAGTGACATAAGGCACACTAGTCTAAAAGCAAATCATTTACAGATTAACTAATTTATTTTGTAACCAATGTAATATCTGGTCACTCAACAACTAGCTAAATTTGAAATGGTTGTTCTGATCTTTTGTTAGGAACACTGAAAAATAGTGTACTCTGACCTAAAAAACAACTTCCTAGATAGTCAATATTTGCTGTGTGCTTGAAAAGACTGTTTATTCTTCCATTGTTGGGTGTAGTATTCCATATATGTCCGTTACATCTGTGCTGTTCAATTTTATATATCATAACTCATTGTTCTTCCTAATATTTCATTTATGAAATAAGATTTGTCAGAAGTTTCTGATTGTGATAGAGGAGTTGTCAGTTTCTCCTTATGGTTTAGTACTTTTTTTGCTCTCTATATTTTGAGACCATATTGTTAGGTGCATACAAGTTTGGGATTATTTTTCCTTAGGTGAACTGAAACTTTTATACACATTTTGTGACCCTCTCTTATTTCTAGTTATGCTTATTGCCTTAAAGTCTGTCTGTCTGGTATTAATAGAGGTACACTGAATTTCTTTTGTTAGCAGTTACCTCGTATTTGTTTTTCCTCCTTTTACTTTTACATTTTCTGTTCTTACCTTTTAGATGTGTTTCTTTTAAACATAATTTCCTGTATTTTTAAAAATTATGATCATTTTTATAAAACTGGGGAGATTAGCCCATACATTTATTATGATTACTGAAATATTCTATTTTTAACCATTTTATATTATACTTAGTATTTGTCCTACCTTTTTATGTTTTTTCTGCCTTTTTTTGATTTTTCTTTTTCTCTTCATTACATTTCTCCCCTAATCTGAATTTATAATCTTTTTTAAAAAAGATTTTATTTTTAAGTAATCTCTACACTCAGTGTGGGGCTCGAACTAACAACCCCAAGATGAAGAATTGCACACTCTACCAACTGAGGCAGCCAGGCATCCCTGAATTTATAATATTTATGACTCTAGTCATAAATTACCCTAGTATTTTAACATGAATACTTAACAGAGTTCTGTATTAATAATATTTTTCTTCTTCTCCCAAAACACAGGAAACTTAGATTGATTTATTACTTAAATGCTGTTGTTATCCAGCATTTTAGTTCATCTTTTTTTGTACCCTCAATTAGTCATTATTATAGTTGTTTGGTAAAGCATAGTATCTTTTCCACCATTTCTTCTTGCCTCTCAGAATTCCCATCTGAAATAATTTACCTTTTTCTGAATGATGTAATTTAGAATTTAGTTTAGTGAGACCTTGTTAATGGAAATTCCTTTTCTTCCTTCATCTGAAATATCTCTATTTTATCTTAATTCTTAAAAAATATTTTTATGGGGTATATGGTTCTAGAATGATGATTAAGTTCCCTCAGGACTTTGAAATTATTATTTTCCTGTCATCTGGCTTCTATGTTATGGTTGTAAAGTCTGGAGCCAATCCAGTTGCTATTCCTTTTTTAAGTGATCAATATTTTCTCTGATGGCATTTAAGATCATCTCTTTGTCTTTGGTAATCTCCAATTTCATGACAATTGTCTATGGGAGTAGATACATTTTTATTTATTCTTCTTGGGGTTGTTGGGTATCTTGAATCTCCAGATTCATGTTTCTCATAAACTTTGGAAATTTTTCTTTTGAATATTTCCTGTTCCCCATTCTCTCCACTATCTCTTACTAGAACTGCAGTTTGGCATGTATTAGATCTCTGTTAGACTTCACTCTGTCCTCTGTGTCTCTCAAACTCCCTCTTAAATTTTCCATCTTTTTGTCTCTCTATTTTGCCATCTGGGCAATTTCTTCAGATCTGTCTTAAACTTTACTGATTCTTACTTTACTTATGTCTCACCTTAATTTTAACAAGTCTATTATTGAGTTTTAAATTTTTAATTATTATACTCTTATTCTTTTTTTCCTTTGTCAAAATTTCAGACTTGCTTGGTCTTAAAAAAATTATCATTTCTTTTATTTTGAAACCTCCTGTTAAATCTTTAAACATATAAAACATTCTTATTTTATGGTTAATATATAATCTTTCCAATATCTAAAATCACTGTGGATCGATTTCTCTCTCTATTATTTCTGCAGGATCTTGTTCATAGTGTTCTTTTTGCACATTTTGTGAATTCTGACTGGGCTTTTCTATACCTTGGAACTTGATCTGTAAAAATTTTTGACACCTAGGTTAAGATTATTTTCCTCTAAAGAGGATTTGCATTTGTTCTGCTATGTACCTGAGTACTCTCAACCTGAATTCATTTTAAATTCTCTCATATGGATTATCAGACCACACAGATAGAATTTGGGCCTGAAACCTGTGTGAAGACCATCTTGTGGTTTTGACTATTTGGGGGAGATTATTTTTCTCCTTGAGGTTGAAAAAGTCACATTCCTTCCTGTCTCTTCTGTGTGAGAATGTTTGCTTCTTATTCCCATTTATGCTGAACATAGCCCACCTCTGAGATCCAGGCTTTATGGAAGGGTCTCATATGGGATTCCCCACCATGGATAGGGTTTATGTCTTTTTTCTGCCTCTTCCCACACAACATCCTAGCAAAGTGTATGGTCACCAGGATTCGCCGCCTGGGAAGACTTCAGCTTGATTACTCTCAGGACCCCTACTTCCACTCTGTGTTTGGCCTGTACACACTTATCAGATCAGCAACAATTCAGATGTTTTCTATTCTTTTAGATTTCATTTTTAGTTGACTTCATTAGGAGGTTGTTCAGGGTATCTGGAAGTAGAACCTCGTGCTTAATTAGTTAATCAATTCTCTGTAGGCCAGAACATTTGAAGGTCAAGGGACCCCATCTTGTTTCTAGCAGATGCCACCATCTCTGTTCAGCTCCTCAACCGAGGATGGCATTGAAGAGGCCCCATTCTTCTTTCTTGTCCTTTCTAGTTCAACAAACACCCCCAACTAGCACTTTTGTGTGAGGGGCTATACATATACCAACAACTGTGGTTGTGGCAAATGCTGATCCTTCAGATCCTTCCACATGATGATTCTTGTGAGGAGTTGGCCCTTCCCCCTTTTTGTCTCTTGAGTTAAGCTGCGTGGCCTTAATAGCACCTTGGACTTTGGAAGAGCCAAGTCCTGTATCATTCAGGCCTGAGATCAATGACTCTTGACCTCTTTGTCACTGCCATTCTGGCAGCCTTCTCCCTGGTGAGTCCAGGTGTCCACTGCCCCAGGCATCCTGTTGCCTTCTTTCAACCCCATGCTCTAAGGCAGACACCAGCAAACTCCAGCCTGTGAATTGCATCTCACCCACAGCATGTTTTTATAAGTAAAGTTTTGCTAGAACACAGCCATGCCCACTTGTATTTTTTTGACTGTTTTCATACCACAATAACCCACTGGTAAAACTGAAAATATTTACTATCTGTCCCTTTACAGAAAGAGTTTGCCACCTCTGCTCTGTGGCCCTATACTAGGCTGCTCACCCCTCCTTCAGCTCTTCCCTTTGGTATCCTGTTTCCTCCTCGTTACCCACACTCTTAACCTTGACAGCTCCGGCCTTGTGCCACTGTCAGCTCCCTCCTTCCCTCAGCCTGCTCAGCATTTGCCCTTTGAAACATAGAAATGCATCTCTGCATGTTAAAAGACAATTAATAACCTGCCCTAGGAAGCCCTCAGTTAATTAAGTGAGACACTTCTAGTGTCCCTGCTCCATTAGGAAACTTCCTTCACCTTGGAGTAGGTCTTCAATGCCAGACTTTCTGGGGAAAGACAGGTATCATGACATGTTCACTGCAAATACACATTTCAAGAGGCAGACGTAGTCTTGGAAATAAAACAACAAACATTTTAGTGAAGTTAAATAGCACTTAATGGCATCAGAGGAGCTCTCCTTTGAAAGCAATATCTTTAAGAGTGAAGAATTAATTTCAACTGAAAACAGCCACCACCAAGCATGTCTATCTCTAGAAGAGGTGCATCAGTATGCTTTCTCTGGCTGAAAGAACACAGCCTTGTGGTCAGGAGTGTGGACTGTGCAGCCAGACTGCTTAGGTGGCATTCCCCACTCTGCCATTAACTAAGTGGTGATCGTGGGCAAGATACTTAGTTTCTCCATGCCTCAGTTTCCTCATGTGGATAAAGGGGCCATAGGGGTACCAACAAACAAGATGCAATGAGATAAAATATTTTAAAGTACCTAAAACAGTGCCTGGAGCCTAAGAAGACTTCATGTTATTTAATCTTTCTTGTTTCCTCATCTATAAAATGAAAATCAAAATAACGAACTTTTGTTTGAGGAGTAATCATGATGGATTTAAAGCACCACAACAGGACACTGTAGGAGCCAAATAATTGGTGGATAGATGCCATTTTCTGGGGTTTTATTAATATTTGTTCCATATTTCCCTTTCCCTGATAAGGCTTTCTATGAATTCCTTTTTTAAAAGAAATAGTTGCTGGAAACATCTAGAAACTAGTGGCCATCCTCAGCATGGTGGGCTTTCAATGACTGCTTTAGGCTCCTTCTGTTGCTAAACACTGGATGAGAAGCCCAGGAGATTTGTGAGTGTTCTCTTCTCTACCAACTCTTCTGACCCCAGTACTCAGCCACCACTTCCAGGAAACCTTCCCTGATCCCTAATCCCCACCATCTTGGTGCTTCTGTGGCTTCATGTAACAACTTTATCTGTCCAGATAGGGACAGGGATGGAGTTATTCATCTGCATATCTGTTGTGACTGACAGGCTATATATTCCAGTAGGTACCAAAGACCTACTGGTTCCGTACATAAAATTAATTAATTAAGAGAGGCACCTGGGTGGATCAGTTGGTTAAGTGTCCAACTCTTGATCTCAGGGTCATGAGTTTAAGCTTCATACTGGGCTCCACGCTGGGTGTGGAACCTACTTAAAAGATAAAAATAATGAATAAATAGATGCCAGTTAAAACCTCTTTGAGAAGATACAATGAAGATACCTATCTTAAGAATTTTGCAGTATGGTTCATTTTCTCAACACAGTATTAAATCTCATAAGAGAGGGGTATAAACCCCCCTTTTTAAAAACATGTCTCCAAATTACAGAGTTAATGGAAAATGAGCACAAAATAACACCCACAATATATGCCAGCCCAGCTATATTGTCTTCTTCTCCTATTCTTTACCATCTTGCTTTTTAATGCCATCGCTAAAAATATTTTAGAATTATGATATAAGATGTTTGATTTTGCAATAATTCAGTGGGGATGTGTTTGATGAGTGGATTTGGTTTACACAATAAGCAGGACTGCCAGATCCATACAGTGGATTGCAAGTAAGCTCGGACACACACACCCCCACCATCCCTCATATATGTTGAACCTGCTCTGTCCCACATACTGAAACTATCTATAACTATAGCATTACAGGGCTTACAAAGGCCTTAAGGACAGATAATGGCTTCACATTTCAATGAACCTGAAAAAGGGGAATGGCTTCCAGAGGATTTTTTTCAGAGGACAGGTGTTTTTTTTTTTAATTTTAATGTTTATTTGTTGATTTTGAGAGAGAGAGAACATGCAAATGCAGGCACGAGCTGGGGAGGGCCAGGGAGAGGGGGGAAGAGAGAATCGCAAGCAGCCTCCATGCAGAGAATCGCATGCAGAGCTCGATCTCAGGACCAAGCGATTATGACCTGAGCCGAAATCATAAGTCGAGTGCTTAACTGACTGAGCCACCCAGGTGCCCCTCAGAGGGCAGCTTTAAATATATAACTGACTCTTGATTGACAAGGAAGTAGAGAGGAGTAGTGGAATAAGACCCACATGATGGAATTAACAAAGATTAATTATGTTTGAATTTGCCATGGACTGAGCAACCTACAATGCCTCACACAGAGGTATGGTTTCTGCTTCAGGAAATAAGCCGGGAATTCTTGTACAGTAATTATGATTTTCAAAGATAAAAATTAAAAGTAAGACATGGGTTTCTGCAGGCTTTCTCACAGCCCTGCACTGTAGTCAGGGCACAAAACGTATGGAAATCTGGTGCTCTTCACCACTGACTTTCTCCTGTCCTCCAGTTTGGGGTGCTACAATGCCAGGTTCCAAGCCACAACCCCAAGAAGGGTGGATAATGGTGAAGACATTATCTGTCCTTAAGGCCCATGTTGTGGGCCTCTTGATAGATAATTTGTCTTTCATTTTTGCATTTATTGAAAATGGGTGTGAATCCTGGCCCTTTTAGCAGGTTGAAGAGAATTTTTTTTCATCATTTTTGGAATCAAAAGCTCAAGGACATGTGCTATCTACATACATTGGAATAGTAGCCATAAAAAGGAAGGAAATTCTGACACAGGCTACAACATGGGTGAACATTAAAGATACTATGCTGAATAAAAAAGCCAGACACAAAAGTACAAATATTGCATGATTTCTACTTATATGAGGTTCCTAAAGTGGTTGTATTCATAGAGGCAGAAAGTAGAATAGTGGTCACCAGGGGCTGGGTGGAGGGCAGATGAGAAGGTGGTATATTAATGGGCATAAAGTTTCAGTTTGGGAAGATGGAAAAGTTCTGGAAACGATTGGTGGTGGTGGTTGCAGAACACTGCAAATGTGCTTACTGTCACTGAACTGTCTATGAAAAATGATTAAGATGGTAAAAATTTTTGGTAATGTGGTAATATATATTTTTTCACAGTTTAAAAAAAAAAAGCTTAAGTGTACACCTGACGCTAGGGGATCATGCAGATGTGATTGAGAAGCCACAGTAGGCGGGCTCTGGGGGGTGGGGGTGGGGACAGGACAGCCCCTTTCCTGAGGTCTAATAGGCTCCAACCCTGGTGGATCCTGGAAGCAGACAGCTTGTCTCAACTTGAAGGAGCAGTGCAGGGCTGCATTCTCTTGGTTTTGCAGACTGGAGGACGTTTACTTTGGCATTTTGAACAAAGATTTAAAGCTTGTGAAGTTTGCCAGCTGGGCTGGTGTTAAGGCCCAGGTTAAGCAGCATGCACTTTTTTTACCTAAAATGCAGAACACTAGCCAATGGAAGAAAAGCTCTCCCAGGGCTGCTTTTCCCCTGAAGTAACAAAAAGGAGGATGGATGGGGGAAAACTCCCACATAGAGTCAAATACCACAGAAAGCAAATCTCAAACCGCATGATGTGAGCGTAGAGGGAAATGGAGTTGGGTGAAAACTGTGTGGAGTGCAGAGAGTTCTGAAGTGAGGGCTCTTAACCCTATTTTTAGTATCAAAAATGTGCATCCTGTTATTACATTCCAGCGAATCAAATTATTTGCCTTTTTCCACATTTACCACTATTAATTGTTGTGTTTGAGTAAATCAGAGCAGACCCGCCTGCCAAGGCAGCTAGCATCAGTGGAAAGCACTCCATTGGTGGGGAAACGGGGCCCCTTGGTTCTCTTATACCTTCCACGTACCTGGCACTTGAGTGACACACTGGAACGGTAAATGCACTTTTTGGTATTTCTCCAGGTTAGACAGGACAGTCAAACATTTTGAACCACAGCACTTGGCCGGTACTCATTTTGTGGGACCAGAATGTGTTACGTGGAGCAGGTACGGCCATGGCTCACCCCTGACCAGGCGTGGGAATGAAAACTGTGCCATGAGGGGCGCCTTCCACTGCTCTCCAGACTCATTCACTGCAGCGTCAATGTCACCCTCACTTCTGCTAGCTCTCTCCCCCATAAGAACTGGAAATCAGATGTCGGCCTCTTGCTTCCAGACCTGGCCTTCCCAACGAATCTGTGAGGGGCCCAGGAGTATTTTAGTGGCTCTCCAAATAATTCTGCTGCCCAGCCAGAGTTGAGAAGCATGACCTTAACCGGTTACTTTCCATCAATGGTAGCGAATAACGAGCTCCAGTGTGAACCTGGTGCATGATTAGAGGAGAAGGAAGTTGCCTGAGGCCATCTGCTCTTACTGTTAGTGGTAGTGGTGTGCACACTGGCACCAGTAGCTCTGGTCTCTTAGGAAAGCTGCACCTCACTAAAATCCATCTCTTTGGCCATCTCGACTACCTGGAAAACACAGCCAAACAGGCCACAGGGCATTGCATGCTGAGCTCCTAAAGAAGGTAGAGAGCCTGTTGGGCCCCTCCACCTACCCTGACTCTTACCCTAGACATGCAGGTGGAGGCAGCCACCTGCTCCCGGATGCTCAGGGAAGAAGTGATGTGAAGAGCAAAACTGTAGCAGCCAGAAGAGGCGGGTGGTCCTGGTGACCAGAGAAAGGACAGACAAGGGAGAGAAAGCCAATAGAAGAACCAAAGAGGTCTGGTATTTCAGGGGCACTTGACTTTGTACACAGTCTACTCATCAGGAGCCCTCCCTGAACCTCACCAATCATGCTCATCAGGAAGAGTTTGAGCCGTCGGAGAGGTGATAGGCACGTTCACTTCACTCTGTTGAGGCCGGCAGAGAGGTGCGAGATCCATATAGGAATTGTTCCATCCAAAGTGGGTAAAATAAGAAAGCTTTCTGGAATAGTTTATTTCTGAGAAGAATTTGTTTTCCTACAGAGCTGAGCTGCTCAAGGTCTGGCCCAACAACACGGCTGGTATTCACCAGCCTCCTCTTCCCTTAGATGAGCTCTGCAGCCCTCCAGGCTTTCCTGGGGACTCTTTCATTTGAGAATATCTGTGAGTACTGTCACATGCATTTTATGTAGCCCCCCCCCACACACAAGTTCTGATTCTTTTGCATTCCGGAGTTATCATTCCAACCTTCAGTGGCAAATTAAATATGACACGAATCTTAAGCAACTCTTCCTGACCCTTCTTAAGGAGCTCCCTCATTTTGCTATAATGCAGCTTATCTTCAGTTGGTGAAGTCTTTTGATTTCATTCCACCAACCAGCTTGTAAGAACCATACAGTACCAGGGACCAAGAAAAATGAAATTCATATACATGGCTAAAACTAAGTGGAACGTGTTTAAAAACTCATATAGGCTGGGGCACCTGGGCAGCTCAATCAGTCGAGTGTCCAACTTCGGCTCAGATCATGATCTCACATTTTGTGAGTTCGAACCCCACATCAGGCTTGCTGCTGTAAGCCTGTCAGCACAGAGCCCACTTTGGATCTGCTGTCCCCCTCTCTCTGCCCCTCCCCTGCTTGCATGCTCCCCAAAATAAACAAATATTAAAAACAAAAACAAAACTCTTATAGGCTGATGACTTTGGAATTTGTTAATTACTTGTACTGTAGCCAAATCAAGAATGCTGTGTGCTTGTGGGCTGTCTGGACTCCTATATTAATTGCAAAAAGCAATGAGAAGTCAGAGTTACCCAATGTCCGTGGAAGGTTTTTTGGAAGCAGCTGAGCTGGGCTGCCTGTGGCAGACAACCACCTCCAGGAACCCGGTCAGTGCGTGTGGCCAGGCAAGGGTCAATGGCCACCTGTCTCCAACCTCTAGGAAGGCTGGGCAGGAAGAAGAAGAGTCTGGAGGAGTGTCCCAGGAGCTCAGTAAGGAGAGAGGACCAAGGGAGACAGTATTTCCTGATATCTGTGTCTCATCAAGATGGCTGCAGGCCAAGAGGAGACAGAATCACCCCTAACAAAATGGGCATGCTTTGGAACAGCTGAGAACCTGGAAAGTCAGCAGTTCATCTTTCCAACGTTGGGTGAAAGCATGAGAAAACTCCATAGCAACAAGCTAGAGAAAAACAGCTACCTGTAGCGCTGAAGGAAGAAGATCTGGCTACTTTGTTTGTTCTTTAAAATGAATACCTGGCTTTAGCCCTCATCTGCAATGGCCCTATGTGGTCATTAAGCTCAATAAGAATATACCCCCTGGTTTATCTGACAGCCAAATCAAGGCCACTTCCCTGTTTTGTTTGCAAGAAAAGTTTACTAATTTTGTTGGGGTTGATTTTGTAGATTCTCATTGACACCCAACTGTAAGGGAGTGATGTTTACTCGTTTGAAATTTATCCCAGCTCAAATAATACAACCTGGGCTTTAAATGTTACCCACTGATTTTTTTACAGTGCCTGTAAATTATTTAGGACAAAATGCCTTCTAAATCTTTTCATGAAAGTGCAGTAGAAAACATCTCTGGAGCACATATTGGTAGATATGAATAATTTGCTTCACATAATATTTAAATATTCAAGACATTTTTTCTTCTAAATCTCTAAGATTTAGAGGTGGCCCATTGGAAGGCAGTCGACTGCAAATCCAGGGCCATAATTATGTCCTTGGAATCAGCTTTCCCTGACTCCCCTCTCCTAAATTCAGTAGGGGCCAGCTACAGCGAGCACCTGTCTCTAGAAATGTGGAGGCCAAGAGAATCAGGACAGGAAAGTGGTAGAGGGTACTCTTTGCAAAAGGCTTTCACATTTTTAAAGTTAAAAATGATCATAAATAAGGAACAAGGTGTGTGCTACAGCAGCTTAGGGAGAGAGGCCACTGATTCTATGCCTGAGTGAGCTAGTTTTGGAGGGGGGAAAGCGTTGGCCAACTACGCTCACAAGATCTAGTCTGGCCACTGTAGGCACACGCCACTCACTTCCAAAGATAGCATTTCAGGGAAGAGGGAGCACTTGAGGATATTTGGCCTGAAAAAAGAGGCCTCTGAGGAAATAAGATCACCTTTCTCTGATACTTGAGAGCTGATTTCATCCCTAGGATGGCTTTAATAAAAAGAAAACACTTTTAACAGAAAATAACAAGTGTTGGTGAGGCTATGGAGAGATTGGAACCCTTGTATGCTGTTGTAAACTGGTGTGGAGAAGTTTGGTGGTTCCTCAGACAGTTAGACGTGGAGTTAGCATATGACCCAGCAGATGAGAACATGTGATCCACGCAGAAACTTACAACCATGTTCACAGCAGCATATGCAGAACAGCCAAAGGGTGGAAGCAACCCAAGGGTCTATGAATAGATGAATGAATAAACAAAATGTGGTACCAACATGTAATGGGACAGTGTGAGCCCTTACGAACAAAGGGAATTCTGAAACATGCACCCATGTGAATGAACCTTGAAAACATTTCACTTATGGAAGAAGTCCGAAACAAAAGGTCATATGTTGCATGATTCCTTTTATATCCATATATCTAGAACAGACTTTACGAAAGGCAATTGAAGGGGAATGGAGGGCAATGACTTACTGGGTCTGGGGGTTTCTCTGAGGTGATGAAACCGTTTTGACCCTAGAGACAGGTGGTGGCTGCACGACCTTGTGAATGCAGTATGTGCTGCTGAATCGTATACTTTAAAATGGTTAATTACAAGGGTGCCTGGTGGCTCAGTCGGTTAAGCATCCAACTTCAGCTCAGGTCATGATCTCTGGTTAGTGGGTTAGAGCCCAGCGTCGAGCCCCACGTCCGGCTCCATGCTGGCAGTAGGGAGCCTGCTTGGGATTCTCTGTCTCTCTGTCTCTCTCTCTCTGCCCCTCCCCAACTTGTGCTTGTGCATGCACACTCTCTCTCTCAAAATAAATAAACTTTAAAAAAAAAGAAAAAGAAAAAGAGAAAATGGTTAAGTACATGTTAAGTGAACTGCACTTCAATTTTTTAAAACGGTAATTTAATCTGAGTGCTGCTCTTCTCTGTGTAGTCCCTGGACATGTAGCAAAAAGAAATGAATAGAAGCCCAGGATGGGCAGTGGTATTTTGGCTCAATAGGAAGAATTTTCTGATAAGTTCAACTAACAGGAAGTAGAAGAGGCTGCTAGAGACAGTAGCAAGTCCCCTCTCCTCTCTCCATGGAGGAGACTTAGCCAGCACTCCCTGGGGGTGCTGCGGATGGCATGCAAGCCTGTGACAGTGCTTGTCCACCTTGGGTGCATTGGACAGAGGCTCCCGGGTGTCCGTCTGCCTTAGGTGAAGAGGTGACCCATGCTATCCCTCCCGCCACCCCTCCACCTCAACAGGTACTTCTGTCTTCAGGACAGTGTCACCTTGCATGCCCCATTGTCCTCACTGCACAGGGTGAACACTGCAAGGGCAGCTTCAGCAGCTCCGGGGTGCTGATTAGGAATGCAGAATCTCAGCCCCTTCCCAGCCCCCCCCCATCAGAATCTGCCCTTTAACCAGACTCCAGGGTGATTCATATGTACATTTGAGTTTGCTAAGCACTGCTTTAGACCTTGATATACAAAACCCATTGAACTGCTTTTTTCATTTTATCTCCTGAACAATCAAGAGTGGCTACCAGGGCAGGTGACACACTGCTGTTTGCTGGATGAGGAAGTTGAGGCCCAGAAGGCTTCACTCCCTCCAGGTGTTGCTGGCAGTGCTAGTCTCCTGGTGCCAAATCAAGGGTGCCCTCCACCAGGCCCTGGAGCCTGTTTCCTTCATCCCTGACTGCCTACTCACCTCCCTCCAGCCACCCACGAGGCCATGCCCACAGCCCAGGCTGAGTCAATATTTGATGTGCTGGGGAGGAAGAGACAAACGATGGAGAAATGCAGGGCCCCCTTTGCCGAATCAAACTCAGGTGCTAAACACACCTTAACATCCCCAGGCACGCTTCTGTTTCCCGATCTCAGTTCATGACTTTATGTGATATTCTATGTTGTGATGTGGGGGCCATGCTGAAGAAGGTTCTGGTGAGGGTGGGAACAAGGATGGTGGTCCCCCCAGAGGTGGGGAAGGGTGGAGGGAACTCAGGAATCTCCCTTGGAGAGGGAGCTGGAAGAGTCTGTTGATTCTTTTGTGCTGGACTGGGGAGCAAAGGGGCAGGGCCAGCAAGCCCCCTTCCATGTACTAATACTCCTGGTTTGGGAAGTATTGTTACTAGCATGACTAGCTTACATCAGTGAAATATTTGCAGGCTGTGTGAACTTCTTACCCCTTTCTCTGCTCTGGGTTCCTCACTAGTGAAATGGGGAGCAGCCCTGTGGAGCCCAAGATGGAAGGGAAGACGTGTTCTGTGGCCTGGGTGATGGGCCAGCTGAGGGCCCCAGTTCTCTTTACTGCAGGAGCGCACTGAAGAATCTTGGTGACCCTAAAGGGCCACACCACAGTGTGATGAGAAAGGGAAGTGTGGGTGCTAGAGGAAAGGTCCGGGAGAAAGCCATGCTGGCCACCAAGGGTCACCATGCTTCTCGTGGGAACTCTTTACACTTAAAGTGCTTTGTCCTAAACATGTGAATTGGCAGCAAGGCTTACTGCCGAGTTACCCTTTGAAAGTCTATAGGCTCCAGGTGTTGCAATGCTTGGCAAAACCAGGAGTTGGAAGATCAAACAATATAATAAGCAATAGAGGCACCTAGGTGGCTCAGTCAGTTAAGCGTCTGCCTCTTGATTCTGGCTCAGGTCATGATCTCACGGTTCTTGAGTTCAAGCCCTGCATCAGGCTCTGCACTGATGGCACAGAGCCTGGTTGAGATTCTCTCTCTCTAAATAAATAAATAACCATTTTTAAAAAAATAGAATAAGCACAAAGAACAGGCAACATCTGAAATCTCTCAATACCAGTTTTCTCGTCCTCGTGCTGCATAAACACGTCCTCGTCCAGCATAAACACGCAGAGAGACGGATTAGGGAGTCCCATTTCTCCACACTCAGGAGGTGTTGGTGCAGGGCACTTCCCCAGGCTGAACTAACTGGAGGCAGGGCCTGGAGAGAGTGGAGGACCCATCCTGTCTTGGGGCTTGATGCTGGGTGGTGAACAGTGAGGACTGTTCAACACTCTTGAAGTTATTTGCCCATCCCTTGCCTTTTAAAAATTTTATTTTGCAATAATCATAGACTCAAAGGAAGTTGCAAATAGTTCATGTTCCATGTACCCATCACCCAGTCCCCCCAGTGACTATGTCTTACCTCCAGGAAATTGATACTGGTGCAATGTGTGTATCGTGCTGTCATTTTACCACACGTGTAGCTTTTTGTGACCACCATCACCTGTTCTCTTGATTTAAAAAAAAATAGCTGTGGGATCCTCACAAACTCCATAAAGACTGATTTCTTGGTGCTACCCTGCTGGCAGGAAGGAGCTACTATACATCTCCAACGGAGGAGGCATGGTTCACATTATATTCTAGAGCTGTGTGGTACAGCGGCCCTCTGTATTGCCTTATGAAGCCATGTACACATACATACATACATTCTCTCTCTTCTCTCTCTCATTCTTTCTCTGTGGAAACTTGGAAGCATTTAGCAGACTGTTCCTATGACCTACACCCTCCTAGGCTGGGAAAGGGGAGGAGACTGTTCTGTTTATCTGAATTCCTTTTTAGAGGAGAAATCAGTGTGAAGTCAGACAGTCTTGGAAGTAGAAGTTGCTTTCATCTGTAAGAGAAGGAAACCAACCTAACCAATGGGAAATCACTTGGAGTCATGTGTGCCCTAAACTTGCAAACATAGATAGGCATCCTACAGGACACCAGAGTCTACAATGGACTGGAATCAAAACAACTAGAGGAAGAATTGCATCCAGAAACCACAGCACAGACAGCCCACTAGTATTGCCATTTTACTTCTTTAATACTAACTTTCAGATAGACGGTTAATTTTTTTTTTAACTGACCCTAATCCAAGAAACAAAGGACTTGCTGGGATCCACCAGGGCTAGATGTTGTCATCAGTAAATGTGTTTACGCCAAGCCATCAGCAAACTCGGTCACAGGTGGTGCAAGCAAGGCCCTATGGGATCAGAATAGGTTCATATTCTAGTCATTCCCAACTGAGAACATCGGCACCTGACAGATGGCGAGAAGTCAGGTCTTTGACCTATGTCTGACTCATTTGTAGAACCACACACAGTAGCAACCTAAACCTGAACTTCAGGTAGCCTCATGCTTCAGGATATTAGGCATTTAGGTCCCCATAGTTAAGAGAGTATAAATGGCCTTGATTCGTCACCATGGCATGGTCATGGATGGACAATGCTGTGTTGTAACCAGGGTTTCTACCTTCATGAGTTCTTATCCCCCTTCTTCACCCTGCCTCCTTGTTACCTGTATGGACACCTGTGCAGGTAATTCTTCCCCAGAATAGAACATGGGCTAAGTGACCGTATTCAAATAGTTAGAAGATCTCATTTTCATATGGCATTTCGTAGTTCACAAAGTTATTTCTTATTTTAACCCAAGGAAGAAACCACAGTCCAAAAAAAGAATCACCTGATTCTCAAGGTCCCCCAGCTGGTCAGTGACAGAGCCAACATCACACAGTCCACATCTTCTGATTATCCCCTCCCACTGATTAGGCCCCATCACACAGAGCAGCCTTCCAGTCTCACTCCTAGAGGGGGGTGTGCAGCCCTGAGGCATTTTGTGAATTTGCAGAAAAAAGAGCAGCTCCTTCCATGGGGAGCCCAGCTCTGGGCTCCTCTCTCCTCATCCTGCTCCTTAAAAGTCCCCCAAAGGCAGAGCAAGTACTTGAGAGAGCTTGACCCTGGTTCTCAATTCTGGTTTCCAAACGCAAATCTGTGGCTACAGCTCCATGGGTCATTATTCAAGCTGCTTGCTTATGCATGAAACCACTCTATTTTTCAGCATTTTAAAGCTTCTGTGAAGCTGTTCTTCCTGAATTCAGTTCCTTCCTCTTTGTCTATACCCAAGTATAGACTCTCAGCCTTCTCCTTGTGGCTGTACAAGGGCACTGAGGAACTTATCAGAAGGCAAACCAAGATAAGAGACAACAGACAGAGGAAAGCATATGGTTTGTACAACTCACCACAATCCCATCTCTGATGTGGACGTGCTCTTCCCGCCCCTGGGATGCTTGGCGTCACAGTGGTGCAAATCTTACTGTGTTGCCATCTTACTGTGTTGCCATGCAACATATGGGAACACCGCATGTTGTGTATACACATACACACCCATACATTGTTAAATCCTCACTTGGGTGATCATGGCTAAGAAAGGCTATGTCATTGTTAATATCATTTTTTATAACCTTAAAGTGTTTGCAAGTGTACAGCCAGAGATGAACCACCCCGCAGAGCGAGCTGGCCCTGTGTCGTTCTCACATAGCTGTGAACTAGGCTTCTTACTCTGGAGCAAGGCAGCATAAACACTTTCAACCATGTGAAGGAGGAAAGAATCTCAAATGAGCAATTTAGTGAGAATATAGGCTAAGAAGAGAGAAACTATTTCTAGGAGGAAGAGGAAGGACTTAATACTTCTTACTGACATTTTCATTTTTAATTATATTTAATTTTATGTATATATACACATATAATATACATATAACAGAGCGCTTGACTTTATTTAATGAAAACTGGTCTAAGATCCTTTACCTTTTTATTCTTAATGAAAGAAGGGATGGATTGCAATGAATATGTACTGCTTCTCCCTCAGAAAACAATGATAAAATTTATAAATGTTTTCATTCAAACCAGACATCTCATCTCTTTTTGTTTTGTCAGTTGGCTTCCTTCTCCTTCAAATGAGCTTGCAAAAAATGAAATTTATTTGTTTACATTTGTAACCACCAAAAATGTTAGTGTGACCTTGGAATAACTATTTAGTTCTGTTGTTCTAAAGAATCTGATGGTTTTGGGGCGCCTGGTGGCTCAGTTGGTTAAGCATCCGACTCTTGATTTCAGCTCAGGTCATGATCTCACGGCTCGTGAGTTCGAGTCCCACATTCAGCTTTGCACTGACAGTGTGGAGCCTGCTTGGGATTCTCTCTCTCTCCCTCCCTCACTGGCCCTCCCCTGCTCACATGCTCTCTCTTGCTCTCTCTAAATAAATAAATAAAGTTAAAAAAAATAGTGTTGAACCAGTTAAACCACTGACATTGCAGAGACTGCTTGTGATTCTATCCCTGTCTCTTTGCTCCTTGCCTACCCTCTTTCTCTTTCTCCCTTTCCTTCTCTCCCTCTCTCAAAATAAACTTTATTAAAAAAAATAATCTGATAGTGTTTTCATAGACTCGAGAATTTAGCATCTTCTAGGGATTGAAAACCAAATGATTTAATATAGGTAAAAATAAGAGTGTAACCATTAAATATACTGAATTACTTAGTTAACTAAGCAAGTAAATCAAACATGTTTTGAGATGCTGCGGTTGCATGGAATAAATAATAATAAATGCATTGAAGAGTAGATCTGACTAATGTGTACTCAGTGTATCTTAACAGCGTTTCACTTTCAACTTTGTTAAATTTGGCTTAAAGATGTAAAATTAATTATTTAAAACCATAAGAGGAATCCAAACTTCCCCCAATTTTACCCTGAATTAGAGTTTAAAAAAATTGTAGTTAGTTGTGACCTAATGGAAATCAGGTGTATGATAACTTTGTTAGGCAGACTAATTGGTGGTGACGAGCTTTGCACCTGCCGAAGGGTCGTTAGCGAGGGTGGGATTCTGCACTCCTCCAGCGCGTGGGCCCTGAGCCACTCACACATTTAGAGTATGATTCAGTTCGCAGAAATGTTGTTTATCACCAGCTCTTCAGGAAAATACTGTTATGCAAGCTGAAGTCTCCTAGTACAGGAACCTTTGGGATTGCGAGGGACATTTAAAAGGACTTGGTGTGTTGGTTTCCTGGTAGCTGCAATTTAAAAATTAAACTAATTGATGTCCATGATTAGTATCTGTTATTTAAATGTGGAGCAACACCTTTTGAATGGCTCCTAGAATTGTTATAGTAATAACTACCTTCGGAGCTAACATTCATTGGGCTCACATTTTAGGTGGTTTACAGCTATTGTGTCCTTAAGTCTCAACTGCTCTGTGAAGGTGAGGAACGAAAGCAGAGAGAGGTGTAGTAACTTGCCTCTGGTCACTCAGCTAGTGAAATAACAGAGCTGCATTTTGAACACAGGATCCTCCTGCGCTGTTGCCTCTTTGCCAGCAGAGCTTCATCTCTTTTGAATGGCTCCTACAATTGGTATAGTAATAGTATATAGTATAGTATAGTATAGTATAGTAATTTTGATGGGGCTCCCAGGGCACAGCTATGTGCTAAGAAAGTGTGTGAACAAATGTTCGAGGGTCAGGAGGAAGAAGGAAAGAGGGGCTGACTTGCAAAGGCTGGAGGACACTCTTTCTACTGTTTTGTTCTTGAAAATGTGAAAGAGAAGTTTTCCAATAAGGTTGTTTGTGAGAGGGTGGGTGAACATTCTCAGAGTTGTGAGTTTTTAGATTGGAATGTTTCTAATTTTTTTTAATGTTTATTTTTGAGAGAGAGAGAGAGAGAGAGAGAGAGACAGAGTATGAGTGGGGGAGGGGGAGAGAGAGGGGGAGACACAGAATCCAAAGCAGGCTCCAGGCTCTGAGCTGTCAGCACAGAGCCTGATGCGGGGCTTGAACCCACGCACCATGAGATCATGACCTGAGCCGAAGTCGGACAATTAACCAACTGAGCCTCCCAGGCGCCCCATAGATCTGAATGTTTCTAAAAGGTTTTTTGACAAAACCTTGTAATACCTTTGTCACAGAAATGAAATAAAGAGGAAACAGTGTCCAGCTCTTTAGAAGAAAGCCCTCTAAAAATTACACATATCTGCATTTACGGTCTGTCATCACAGCCTGGCTTGGGGCACACAACCACTGTACTGTGGAGAAACTTCTCTGAAACCCCCCACCCCCAGACTAACTTTTGTTTGTTCCTGCTCTGGAGGCACCAGGGAGTTATTTGAGGGTTGAACTGTCTCTCTTGGCCCTCTGGGGACCCCAGCATCAGTCTCCAGGTTTGAGCTGGGCCCTCCTGAGAAAACCAGATTTCAGGCACCAGCTCCTGGAAGTAGGTTAGATCACCTGGGCCTCAGGGGAATTTCCCTCAACGTGTCTGGTGCTTTATCCAGCTTCTGAGCCCAAGAAGCCCGGACGGGTGGTTTTTCCATCTGCACGGCTGCAGGCTGAACCAAACACGGGGACCAGAGGAACAGTGCAGCAGGGCCTCCTCTCCAGCATGGGGTCCTGGCACCACTGGCTCAAGCCTATCCTTGCCCCCAACAAATGCTTGCCGATCACCAGGATCCATGGGGGAGGTAGGGGGAGAGACATAAGGTGGAGGACGTCCCCAAACAGGGCAGCCTCAGAGTTCCTGCAAATTGTCAGGGCCGTGCACCTGGGCAGGTGAAGCAGCTGATTTCACTGAACAAAAACACGGATCAATTTGTCTCTCAAGGCAGCAAAATGGTAGTGGGTGTCAGTCCACGCTGTTCTTTTTAGGCAGTTTTGTTTGTCTCGATTTTTTTTTTTTTTTAAAGAACCATCTCTCAAGCTTTCTTTGAATTTTCCCCATTACCTGGGTCCCCTGGCTGCCCCCTGGAGGCTGGCCAGGGCCACCCAGGCTGGGCTGCAAGCCGGCACGCCCCTCTCCCTGCAGACGCAGCACATCAGTAGTTCAACACAGTGCACGGTGCTGCTGAGCTGACCTACTTTTCCTGTTTGCCCACATCAGGCTAAGCCTGTTTAGCGTTGTCCAGAGGGGCTGGGCAGAGCAAGGAGCTTTCCGAGTCGTACAGATGGCAGTCTTCTGGGTGAACGTGGTTTAATCTGTTTGCCCTGTTTTCCATTCGTCTAAAGGGTTAGGCCCCAGGACCCAAGGTGACGCAGGGACAGGGTCTGAGCGCAAGGCATTCTGCGTCCTGATTCAGCCTGTCTCCTGGAGATCCTGCGTTATGGTGAATTATTGCTGGGAACCAAGGCCTCTCTCCAAACTTTAAAAACAGATTTCTAAATGGAAGCCCTTCGATCTTATCTCCTGTAGTGGGAAGATGTACTGAGCCCCAGGAGCCTCTGCTCACTGAGATGCAGAGAAGTTGGGAACTGTGTTTGCCCTCCCTTGAGGAGGCTTCTTTCTCGTGTGTGTGTGTGTGTGTGTGTGTGTGTGTGTGTGTGTGTGTGTAGCGAGAGGTGGCTGGCGCACGGTTGATGGGGTTGACAGTGTAAGACCAAGGCACCGCAGAAACGAATAGAGATTATAATGAGGTGGGGGTGGGGTAGGGAAGCTTCTCTCACCTTGGATGGATCAGGGCTGGAGGGACAAAGAGGATGGTCTTGCCAGTGTAGGTGTCAGGGGACAGGGATGGAAGAGGGGACAGTGTGACGGTGGAGGGCAGTTCATCATCCAAGGCTGGGGATGCCATGCTCAGAAACATAGAGTAGATCTTCTGAGCGGAGGGGAGTGTGCACTAGCGGCTATACATATGCCCTCAAACACACACATGCACTTACTGCCTTTATTCTTTGCTGAATTATTGCTGCGTTGCTGCTTGTGGGCGTAGGATAGTGTCTGTTAGAGTTGTTAAGGGAAGAAAATCGTGGGATTGGAGAGTCATGATTAAATAAGCTGACATATGAGAAAGCCAGAAGCTAGCGCTTTATGGTTTTCACTAATTCCTCCTGTATTTTGTGCATAGCAAAATGTCTTATGGAAGATGTCCTGGGCCTGCCCTTTCTAATCACAAAGCCCTGCCTCACTGAGTCGTCCTCACCGTGGGGCTTGTGTCTGGAACTCTCATGGACACCTTGAAGCCAGTGCCCCCAGAGGAGAGTCGGGCCAGTGGGTACATTGTGCACTTCCTGGGGTTGCTTCATTTGACATTTGTTAGAGGAGAGGATTCAAACTCTATTTGAAAAAAGAAAAAATAGACTTCTCATACTTTCCCTTGCAGTTTCTTCACTGTAATCTGGCCAGATGGAAGAAGAGAGATCGAAAATGCCTTAAATTTTCAGCATGAATATCTGAATGTACAAAATGAGAAAACTGGAGGTTTCTAGTCCTGCCAGGGGAAAACCCAAATGGCCTTTAAATGGTGTAGAAGTCAGGCCTTTTTTGGATCTGCTGACACTCTTTGCTTGTCTGATGAACCAGACTGTCTCAGGCAGTGATTGTCCACACTGTCTGCCAACGTGTTCCTGGTGAAAGTGCGTTGAGCCCCTTCTCTTGGGTGGGCTGGGGGCTTCCTGGGTCTGTTCTTGCGTCTCATATTCCCATGTGTATTGTTGTATCTGTAGGGCAGGACTTTCTTCAGACTCCATGTGTGGAAGGGGCTGCATGTTTCTGGAAGAGAAAATGGAAGGCAGACATCCAGCGAGAGAGGGAAGGACATCAGTCTGTGTTGGAAATCATCCTCCAGCCAAAGCTGGTGGGGCATCCAGACATGGGATTGTTTCTACAGAGCATTGCTTTCATGGCTGCCTCACATCTCATGAATGCCACTTGTTCACTGGGGAGGTGGGGCACGCCTTTTCCTTCTGCCCTCCCTAGTCAGGGGCTGCTTTCCATTGGTGGGCTGGACCTCTCCTTGGGGTGCCCCCACGCCAGGCTCCTTGCGGCATCAGTACTTGTGGCTCAGTGTGCACACTGCCTGCCCGCAAAGGCACATGCAAGGCGTGGCGCCCACCAGAGGAGCAGTGACTTTGAGCAGACAGAGAGACACTTCCCAAGGCACAAGGCCACCCTTTGTTTGCATAGACAGGTCTGGGTGTTAGCCATCAAGGCCCATTTCCCAACCGTGGGCACCAGATACAACCAGACTCGTGTCAGGAGGGGAGGGCTGTCCAGGTGTCTTGGATGACCCGTCAGGGCTCCCTTCCCCAGAGGAAGGCCCCACAGGCCAGGACCCACCGCCCCTGGGGGAATGATTCTCAGCTGAATTGTACCACAGAGCCAACAGCAGGAACACCAGAGGATCTAACATCATGGTTACCCGTGCAAGTGAACACATTAAATACAGTAAGTCACATGGGGTCTCGCAGCATGAAGAGCACGCCTCTGGGCTCCTGCAGCCTGTGAGCTTGACCGGGCCCAGCTGTCCTAGCACAAGTGGTGGGCATGAGCTCCCTGGCTTTCCACGGAGAGCATTCTTCATTAAAACTGTAAAGAAAAAAAAATCTTTCGAAGAGAGATAAAGAGAAGACCATGCAAAGTAAAGCCATTTGTACCGGTGAGATGTGAGGCATTTCGTATGCAGCTCTGGAGGTCCAGGCCCGCTCTCATTGCCAAGTCATGATTTCTGACCACTGCGCTGTGAAAAAGGAGGCGATTCACCTTTCTTGCCCAGCCCTCCCCTGCTAAGTACCCTACATGGACGGGCTGGCCTCCTGGGTCTTGCACGGACAGGGGAAAGTGGGCATCATCCCACATTCGCGGTGAGCTAGCTGCTCCCGAGGCTCTGTGTAGGCCACCATGCTAAGTGAAGGGAGGAAGGCAGAGGACATTCGTACTTAGATCCTATTAGCTCCCAAATTAATTTCGTTGCCTCCTACAGTTAGCAGTTCACATGAAACATCCCACATTTTTATTAAACATTATTTGAAGCTCTGATAGGAAACCCAAAATTCCACAGCCTCAGTGTCCGAAACAAGCTTGACTTCCTTTTTAAGGACACCTTTTTCTGCTCTTCTTCTTGCAAACTTGAGCACAGTTTGGATGCGTGTTCCCTGGGCTGGAAGGAGCATGAGGACCCACGGTTACGTGGAGGGGAGCTGCTGGCTGGAGCAGGGTTTTATGGACTCATTTCAGTTTGTGGTAGCTGATGAGTGGTTCCCAACAAAGGCTTTCACTGACTCAGCTCTGAACATGACTCATAAATCTCCTTTTCCCCTCTTGCTGATTTTTATAGACCTCTATTGTCCACACCCTGACCACACACTGTCACCCGTCAGATTCTCTAGTTGACTCAGGTTTACACTTTATAAAGGGGCCCTCTGAAAGGAATCTTAAGTGGTTGGAACACAAGTTCCAAAGGTTGCAAGAATAATATGTCATGTTAGGATGACCCTAAACATCCAGATATCGAGATGATTCTTATTTTGGAAGTTCTTTGCTGACCAAACGATGTCATTGTAAATTTATTTAATAACTAAGTTTCTAACTTTCTCTATCCATTCCTTCATTGCTATGTCACTGTTTCCCTGAATAATGAATCATCAGACTGTTGCATGGGGGATTCACGATGGTACCAGGCAGATGAAGCCTCGGTGTTGACCGTGGAGAAGCTTGCAGTATAGTTTTCATGTGTTCATGGAAGCTCACTGAGGTCGAGGGAAGAGGGGCGTCTCATCTCGGTTGTTTCTGGGAACTGGGCTCAGTGAGGCTGCCACAAGGCTTGGGAGGCATGGCTACCTGGGGAAATTGCCTGAGTGGCTGGAGTTAAGGATGGATCTGTCCACCTTGCAGTTCCCAGGTTGAGGGTGTGCCCGAGTATAGTGAGCCTTTCTCAGTCAGGGGGGAACTGGAATTGCAGGAGCAGGCAGCCTTCAGGTTTCCACTGCCCATTTCCTTTAGAAAAGCTATTTTTTCCCCCAGCAAATGAATCATTGCAACCAAAACAACGTTCCCTGGAGAGGAAGAATTAAAATGTGGAAGTTATTTTCTAGCCTCCCCCAGAGGACAAAGAGAGACAAGTAAGCATCACAGTTCATCAGTGACTGTTTTGCAAAGTATTATTTCTTAAATATAATGAGAAAAAAATCGTTCTCAAGTTCCCACGTAGAAGATAAAGATGTTAATCTAAAACAATATGAGGTCCCCTCATCAGGGTCTGACCACGAGGACAGAAGGCACCCTCACTATCGACAGTAAATAAATTCCTGTCAGTGGGGGAGATGCGTGTGCTTGGTATTGCCCCTTTTGATTTCAACCCATTCTTGCTTTTAATTTTTTTTCTTTTTCATGAACTATATTTACCAGGTTTGGTTGGTATGGTGGGGAGGAATATGAGGCTTTGTGGGGAGGAATATTGGGATTTTCCAGCTAACTTGGGGTCTATAATTCAAACCATTTCTCAGCCAATTGGGAAACATCATGCTTTTATTTTGTAAAAATCATTGACCTTATAACACAACAGGGTTTATAATAGAGGAAAATTCAAGGTGATATGGAATGACCCACTGGGCCTATCGTGACTATACAAAAAGTTAGAAATTAAAGACCCTGAAGAGTAAGGATGAATCGTGATTCTAGTGATTCTGTCTGGCCCCAGCCTGCTTTTGTAAATAAAGTTTTATTGGGACACAGCCACAGCCATTCATTTACATACTGTCTATGGCTTCTTTTGCACTACAACAGCATAGGTGAATAGTTGCAGCAGACACTGTATTGTCTGCATCTAAAATATTTACTATGTAGCCCTCTACAGAAAAGCATTGCCAGCCAACCCCTGCATTAGTAGAATAACATACTTTTCACATATGTTGCACGTAGGCTTCTCTGGAAACCCAGAAATGAGCTGCCAGTCCCCAAGTATGTCCCTGTCACCTGTATGATTCATTAGTCTCCCACCTCACTGCTGACACACTATGGGACCCAGGACAGATGTGCCATGGGAAAATAGTTACACTGCCATTTGCTGGTCCCTGCTTAGGAAGGGCCAGAGTTCCAATCAGTTATATACCAGTAAGTGGCTGTGAGAAAGAATGCTCCAGAACCCTTAGGGTAGAAATATCACCTAGGTAATGAAAGTGTCACTTGCAGAACTCACTTTTGTTCTTCAGTTCAATTAAAGGCAATAGCTATTTATTGAGGACATCCTCAGTCACTCTGTGTTTGCTCCATTCCCTTCTCTCCCCACTCCCAGCCTCACAACCTGTTGCTGCTGGGTTATCACTGACACCATGGGCAGTATGTGTGCATGTCTGTCTGTCTTTCTGCCATGTCTTTCTGCTTACACACACACACATACACACACACACACACACACACACACACACTTTTCAACATTGGTAGACAGGAACAATAATCCCACTCTGCTCAAAGACATTTTATAGGCTTAAGTATCAGTTTCTGCTGCTAGCTTTTAACTCATTATCATTACTGATATTGTGATTAATAGTAGCTAGATATTTTTGAGGACTTCTATGTGTCAGGGCCTGTGCTGGGGGGTTCTCACTGATTCTCTCATTTTCTGCTTACAACCATATAACGAGGGAAGCCCTGCTGTTGTCCCCTCCTCACAGGAGGGGCACTAGGGCCCTGGTAGCACACATACTTGCCCAGGGTCACGCAGAGGTACCGAAGGGCCCAAGTAGGGTTTCTGGCAACTCCAGGCCACCAGTGCCTTTTCGCCTTCCCAGAGGTGATCCTGGACCAAGGAGGTTAGAGACCCAGTGTGCCCCACTAACTCTACCTCCCATAGCAGCGGGTGTGGCTCTCTGCTAAGTTCCTGGGGACTTCCTGAGCCCAGCTAGTGCTCACTGGCCTTGCTTGGTTAGATTCTCCAGCTGGTCTGCTTCCTGGGCCCGGCCCATCTTGCTTTATGCACCCCATCCTGCCAGGTGATCTCTACAACCCTGCTTGCTGGCAGCTCTGGGACAGGAGCACCCACCTGTGGGTGCTTCTTAACTGACAAAATACTCTTCCCACTATATTGGTGGGAAGATCCCTCTCGGAAATGTTAGGTCTGTGTGGCTCCATTCACCCTGTAGTGACCTTCATGCTGTGCAGAGAGTATGTTTATTGAAATTCAAGTGCAGATAAGAAGAAAGGATGAGACTGGAGTTACCTGACTTAGCAGGGGCTCAGGACCACCACGGCAGGAACACAAAGGTTAGGACAGTTATGCGACGCGGACATGGGACGGACAGGGCTCACCTTGAGGTCTGTACTGCAAGCATCACGCTGGCCCTTTATTGTACACATGCATGCAGACATACTTCTCATTTATGGCTCACACACTCTCTTCCTAGTGGGTGTCAGCCTCACGTTTAGGAGTGAGGGTAACAAACTCATGAAGTTTAAGGGACTTGCTCAAGGTCATAGAGCAAGTAGGTTGGAATTGAAATTTAAATCAGCCTGACCCTGAAGTCAGAAATCCGCATATTCTGTGGGCTGTGGGTGAAATGCCTGAGTCAGCTCCAAGGAGATGCAGCCCAGGGTGGGCTCTGCGTGCTGTCCTTGTGTCCATGGTCAGGTCACTCGGCCCTTCTGGGTGGTGCTTCCTGATTCATTAGGGGAGGTAACCAGAGCCAGCCCATTCCACCCATAGAACTGGAAGGACGTAAAATGAGATTATAGATTTTCAGAAGTTTGCTGTGGCTGAGGTTGATGAGGGAGCCATAGACCCTTCCTGAAGAGTCTGATGGAGCTCTAGTTAAATGGCTCCTGCACACACAGCAGTTTTTGTTTTAATTTTTAGTCTTTAGGACATAGCTGTACCTTTAAATGTACTTCATGAGTACAGTTACTCTGGATTACCCATGATCATTGAGAAATTTGTAGGAGTCAGTGTTAGGCAATCACACCAGAATTCAGATAGGATATGGCTCTGGCTCTGACCTTGCTTTTCTCCCTCTCTGCCTGTCTCACCCTCCGCTCCTTCTCTCCTTCATTCCTCAGATACTTATTGGGCACTCCGTGTGGGTAAGGAGCAGGTCCGGACGTCACGGCATGTGTAAAGATGGGTGATGCCTGGTCCTTGCCATCAAAAAAGATAACCTGATTTTTTGAGTGCCTGCTGTGGGCCAGGCTTGTGCTGGGTACTTTTACATGTGTAAACTTAATTCTTTCTAGAATCGCAGCTGTCCTCTGAGGGAGTTATCTCTCATCCCTCAGATCAGAACCTCAAGTGTCTTCCCTTTCACTCAGAGCAAAAGCCAAACTTTGTTCAGCCTCCCTGGTGTGTATCCCCATGGCTCACTTCCCTCAGGTCATAGCTCAAATATGGTTTTATTAGCGAGGACTTCTGGTACTCCCTGAAGCTCCCAGAGCAAGACGCCAGCCTGCTATCGTGCTCTCTGGCCTCCCCTCCCCTTCCAAGTCTCCAGTATTTTTCTCCACAGCAGTTACAAGCAGGTGATGATGTTTACTTATTTACTTGCTTGTGGCTTGCCCTCACTCTACTGCCTGCCCTCCACCATCTATGAGCCATGAGAGCAGGGGCTTTGCAGGGTGCCCTGGCCCTAAGGGAGTGCCTGTGGAATCCCCTAACATCACACACAGACACCATGTTAGTGCTCAGTGAACACAGTCCGTTACCTCTTCACAGAGAGAAGCCGTGTACATGGATCAGAGGCCTCAATGTTGTTAAGATTCAGCTTTTCCCAAATTGCTCTCTAGATTCAACACAATCCCAATCAAGGTTGCAGCAGGCATTTTATAGAAATTGACAATGTAAATTCTAAAATCTGCAAGGAAATGCAGAGACTTAGAATAGCCAAGAATCTTAAATAAGAAGAACAAAATTGGAAAGCTCACACTACATTGCTACCAAAAATCCCGTTAAAACCCGAAGAGTTAAGCTAGTATAGAACTGGCATAAGGATAGACAAATACAGGATGCCACAGAGTTGGGAAACAGAAGAAGTTTCCCTACACAGAAGGTTCGCTGTCTTCCAATAATATGCTCAATATGTTTCCAGGTGAAGGGCCTCTAAGTTTAAAGCAATGGGTCCAATTGTCAATCTGATGAAAGTTCAATGAGTATGTCTCAAAGTCTGAAAACAGAGAAGATAGTATATTCATTGTACTTCTTTGAGGCTCATAATTGGAGCTACCACTTTAAATTTAGAGATGCTTCATCTGGAAAAGGGGTATTTGAAAGCTGAAGAAAAACATTGCATATTCTACATGTAAATGTAACTAACATGCAATTTAAAAACAAGTTTATCTGCTGGGTGATTAAGGCCAGGGCCACAATGATACATGCTGTTAATACCCTTGATATGATGTGATAAGAATGGCACTTTACCCCTGTGAACGTCCTCCTAGAAACCCATATGCCCAGTCTGACCATGAGAAAAAACATCAGACACACCCAAATTGAGGGACATGCTACAAATACTCCTCTAAATTGTCAAGGTCATCCAAAACAAGGAGAGTCTAAGGCATCCATGAGATGCCTGAGGAGGCATGATGACTGAGTGTAATATGGTGTCCCAGATGAGATCTTGGGACAGAAAAAGGATGTTAGGTAAAAACTAAGAAAATATCAATAAAGTATGGACTTTGTTTAATAATAATGTGTCAATGATGGTTTATTAATTGTGACAAACATACCATACTAATATAAGGTGTTCATAATAGCAGATACTGAGTGCAGGATATATAAGAACTCTCTTTAGTGCCTTTGTATTTTCTGTAAATGCAAAATAGTTCTAAAAAATAAAGTTTATTTAAAAATTTTTTTAATTTTTTTAATATTTATTTATTTTTGAGAGACAGAGAGAGACAGCACGAGCAGGGGAGGGCCAGAGAGAGAGGGAGATACAGAATCCAAAGACAGGCTCTAGACTTTGAGCTGTCAGCACAAAGACCGATGCAGGGCTCGAGCCCACCGACCGTGAAGATCATGACCTGAGCCAAAGTCAGACGCTTAACTGACCGAGCCACCCAGGTGCCCCTAAATTTTTTTTAATGTTTATGATTTGAGAGAGGGAGAGAGAGAGCATGAGTGAGGGAGGTGCAGAGAGAGAGGGAAACACAGAATTTGAAGCGGGCTCCAGGTTCTGAGCTGCCAGCACAGAGCCCGATGCGGTGCTCGAACCCACGAACCGTGAGATTATAACCTGAGCTGAAGTCAGATGCTCAACTGACTGAGCCACCCAGGTGCCCCAAAATAGAGTTTATTTTTTAAAAAATGTTTATCCTGTGTCTCTGCTACAGAGAGTTGGTATATAAATGAACCTGATAGAGATTCTGTTAATATATATAGGATCACACAAGACATTTGACAAAAATACCAGTGTAATTCAATAGGGAAAGAAACATCTTTTCAATAAATGATCCCAGAGTAACTGAATGTCCAGATTGGAGGAAAAAATTAAAAGATGATCCTTGACCACTTTCACCCCACACATAAAATTTAATTTGCAGTCGACTGTAGATCTAAATGTGAAAGCTAAATTGATAAAGCTTCTAGAAGAAAACAGGATAATTCTTCATGACATTGAGGTGGCAAAGATTTCTGAGGACACAAAAATCACTAACCTTGAAATTAACAAGTTATAAATTGGACTTTATCAAATTTAAAAACTGTTCACCAAAAGACACCGTCAAGAAAGGGAAAAGGCCATACACAGACTGGGAGAAGATGTTCACAAATTGATCTCTAGATCTGGCAAAGTACTGTATGAAGAGAGAAACTTATACAGATCAATACAGGGAAGACAAACAGCCCCAATTTTTAAGAAGAAAGAAAGAAAAGAAAAAGGAAATGGGCTAAACACTTGAACAGACACCTCACAAAAGAAGCTATCAGTGGTCACAAAGCACATGAAAAGATACTCAGCATCATCAATCATGAGGGAAATGCAAATTCAAACCCCAGTGAGATCCCACAACACACCCACTAGAATGACCAAATGTAAGAAACCAGTACCAAGTGTTGGCAAGAATGTGGAGCTGCTGGAACTCTCGTATGCTCCTGGTGCAAATGTAAAATTGTACAGTACTATGGAAAACAGTTGGCAGTTTTTAAAGAACTAAGCGTATGTCTACCATATGATACAGCACTTATCCTCCTAGGTATAAACACCCAAGAGAATGAGCACTTATTTCCACCAAAAGACCTGGGTATAACTTACACTGGTGATGTTCATTTTGACCCTTAGGGCAGGTGGTGTCTGCCAACCTTCTCCACTTATAAAGTTACCATTTTCCTTTGTAATTAATAAATATATTGAGGGAGATACTTTTTTAAAGTTTATTCTGAGATTCTGAGAGAGTGACAGAGAGCATGAGTTGGGGAGGGGCAGAGAGAGAGAGAGAGAGAGAGAGAGAGAGAGAGAGAGAATCCCAAGTAGGCTCTTCACTGTCAGCATGGAGCCTGATGTGGGGCTTGAACCCACAAACCATGAGATCATGACCTAAGCTGAAACTGAGAGTGAGATGCTTAACTGACTGAGCCACCCAGACGCCCCTTGAGGGAGATACTTTTAACTATGTAGATACCCTGAGTCTTCTCAAACTTTTGCTTATTAATGTAAGCATCCATCAGTGGATCTTGCCTGTGACAATTATTACTATGGGGTAGTGATGGTGATTTTCTATTTCCCATGTTCTTTCTACATTTATTAATTGGAATTATTCTGTAAGGGAGACCTGTCCCCCTACCCCTGCTCCTTTTCTTTGTTTGTATCGGTATGAACTCCTGAATAGTTTCTTCTGTGGGTTACAATCTATCATTACTGATTTGGTGGCTTAAGTAGTTCCAAGACACTTCTCTGTCAGGTTCTCCTTCCTCAGCCTCTCATCATTATTGTGTTATTACTTCTTGAGAGTTACTATTTCTACATGCAGATGCACATACTTCAGATTTGGTGAGATGTAAAAGGTTTTTAAAAGACTCCAAATACTTCATGTTCCAGAAAAATCCAGACACATCCAGAACTGGAAGAGCCCCTCAGAGACCAACATTAGTGGCATGCTGGGTATCCTTCCTGTTCCCCTTCACACTCTCCATCCTTCTCTCTGCACCAGGGGCTTCCCCATGCGTATGACATCATGGCCTCCCTGCCTCCACCTTCTGGGTGGCATAGCTAATAAGAGACACAAGCAGGTGATGGGATGGGTGGAGAGTGAAGTGAGATATTTATTCCCATGACTCCCCTCTCAAAAGGTTTCTTCATGCTGCCTGCATCCTTCCACCAAGCGCCACCTCCCCTATATGATACACTCCTTCTGGGTTTGGGAAACTATTTTCCTCTGGTCCCTTCACCGTCAGAGCTGTTAACAGCTCATCAGATACGAACCCCAGGTACCGCACCATCCCTCTTGGTTCCCTGAGACTCCACCCACACCTTGGTAACAAAGTCCTGTTTCCTGTTGGGATTCTAAAAAGTCTCATAAATGTCTAATGTACCCAGAATATATATTTGTCCGGAGTAAAGATTCTATAGCTTCCCTCCCTTGTTCACTCTGGGGGTTAATCACATCAACAGTTATTTTCTCAGCTCCAGACAGAATCTTCTCTGCCTTCACTTAAGCTCATTTTCTCTTCCCTGGCTCTGTGTGGTCATAAAAATTAATAATAATAAATAAATAAATGAAAAAAAGCTGTTCAAAATTCTTCTTATAGGAAAATTTTTATGTAATTGAGAAGAAAATTGTCACCTCTTAAACTTCTCTACTATTCCTTTACCTAGAACTCACAGGAGAGATTTTCTTGCCTTTGAGCCCCCTTTCTTGGGGGTGAGGCGCTTTGGGCCCTGTCTAGCTCCTGCATGTCATGAAATAAAAGAATGGCTCAAAAATATGAGGTGGCAGGGGCACAGCCATGTTCATAGCAGCACTACTCGTAACAGTCAACAGGGGGAAGCCACCCAGTGTCCATGGATGGATGACTGGATAAACAAAAGTTGGTATAAACACGCAATGGAATATTATTCAGCCTTAAACAGGAAGGAATGGGGACACCTGGGTGGCTTAGTCGGTTAAGCGACCTACTTCAGCTCAGATCATGATATCGTGGTCTGTGAGTTTGAGCCCTGCACCTGAGCTGTCAACTCAGAGCCTGGAGCCTGTTTCAGATTCTGTGTCTCCCTCTCTCTCTGCCTCTCCCCCACTCACACTCTGTCTCTCTCTCAAAAATAAATAAACATTAAATAAAAAGATTGATTTTTTTAAAAGGAAGGAATGAAGGAATGGTGGTTGCCAGGGTCTGGGGAGAGAGGGGAATGGGGCGTTAGTGTTTAATGGACACAGAGCTGCAGTGCTGCGAGATGCAAAGAGTTTCTGGAGATGGTGGTGATGGTTGCACAGCAATGTGAACGCACTTGATACTACTGAACTGTACATGTAAAAGTGATCAATTTTATGTTAGGTGTATTTCATTAAAAAAAAACATGGGGAGGACATGGGAGACAATGGGCTCAGTGACAAGACAGTGAAGACTTCGGCATGGGGCTCCTGTGGCAGGTGCTACTGAGGAACTTGGCTTAGGGGCTGTCTCTTCACCAGGTGCAGTTGAGCAGAGTGGCGCAGATGGGACAGATGACAGGAATCAGGCAAGGAAACAGGAGGGATGGAGAAGAAGAGGAAGGAGATGAAGGTCATCAAGGCTTCATGGATTCAGGAAACGTTTAAGGACAAATATAAAACAGAGAAGATGTGGTCAATAAAGAATAGCTATTAGTCACTCCTAAATTTTTCATTTATGACTAAGCAATCCCAGTAATCCAAACAGGATTCTGGAACCTCAGGAAAGCAGTGTGAAGCCCACATCCCTCCTGAGAATGTGCTCTGCCCAGGGGCACCTGGTAAAGGGCTTGGCTTGGCTGGGTCCTCGCTCATGCCATGGATGCATGGACAGCCAGCATTTTCTTCGGAGCACAGACCTGGGGTAGTGCATCACTAAATGAGTTGATACCACATTTTTCACGTCTTAAAACTTTGAAGAGATTCCATCTGGAAGACATTAAGCACATGCCTCTTTGCAGATGTGTTAACCCCATTTTAATTATGATACAAGCCTCACTGCTGAATGGTGTGTCTTGCAAATCTATCACTAAAATATGCCTTGCCATTTACTGAATGGGGCATGTGTGTAAACAAGGGCCGTAGCTAGAATTCTTCCTCCTCTTCCAGCTCACACCTGTCCCTGTGCACTTGGCAGACCCAGATCAGAAAACCAAATTATCTTAGAAGTATTCATTTGCCCCAATAAAAGGTATCTAAAACTTTAAGTTTTGAGAGTGTTAGTGCATTTTCAAAGTGTTGGTTTTGGAGTTCTGACTTCAGACCCTCTTACAACAGAAGCGTGAGGGCAATGGCAATTCAGCTTCTCTGGGGTTCCCACCCTTATCTCAGCTGCTCTGCCCTCTAGGCCACTGCAGCTGTCACCTACAGTTCCTCCTGCAGGCTCTGGCCTCATGGATACCCTGAGAGTGCTTCTGCTCTGAAGGCTGGCTGGAGGGGGCACCCCAGACAGGCAGAACCCTGGGAAACATGTGAATGAAATAAGGAGTCCGAGCCATGCCTGCATGTGGCAGAGGGACCCAGATCTGTGGGGGCAGCAAGAAATCCAGCTGGCCACCTAGGAGAATACAGGCTCTGGGTAGTGAGGTAGTGACTTTGATGACTTTGGGCTGTAAGAACATTCCTGGATTGTTACTTAATTTTTCGCATCTGTGTGCCTTGACTGTCTAGGGAAGTGTAAATGCCTTAAAGGAAGGACTGCGGATTATAGTACTTTGGGGCTACAATTTCTTTCCAGCTGCATGTAAAAGGGGTCTGTGTGTTTGAATGATCAGATAGATAAATGCTGTCCTTTACAATGTCATGGGCACCTTACAGGTTTAAGGTTTGAGATAAACAGATATTTCATTGAGCCAGATCTAGACAACAGTTGTGAAAGTGTAATCTGGGTGGCCAACAGACACATGAAACAATGCTCAGC
>CM053576.1:55175618-55299806 GCA_028646485.1 Cryptoprocta ferox | reverse complement strand
CATGTACCCCAATGTTCATAGCAGCACTTTCAACAATAGCCAAATCATGGAAAGAGCCTAAATGTCCATCAACTGATGAATGGATCAAGAAGATATGATTTATCTATACAATGGAATACTACATGACAATGAGAAAGAATGAAATCTGGTCATTCATGGCAACGTGGATGGACCTCGAGGGTGTCATGCTAAGTGAAATAAGTCAGGCAGAGAAGGACAAATGCCATATGTTTTCACTTATAAGTGGAACAGGAGAAACTTAACAGAGGACCATGGGGAGGGGAAGGGGGAAAATAGTTGGAGAGAGGGAGGGAGGCAAACCATGAGAGACTCTTGAATACTGAGAACAATCTGAGGGCTGACGGAGGAGGGGGAGAGGGGAAGGGGGATGATGAGCATGGAGGAGGGCACTTGTTGAGATGAGCACTGGGTGTTATATGGAAACTAACTTGACAATAAACTCTAAAAGAAAAAAAAGTGTAATCTGGGGACCCCTGGCAGGTCCGTGAGGTCAAAACAACTTTCCTAATACTAACACATTATTTGGCTTTTTATGCTCATGTATACAGTGAATATACAGTGACAGCTATGACTGCATTTGCACCTAGAACGAGTGCTTGTGGATTTAAGATTTCTCTGTCTGAACCCACATAATTATACAAGAGCTCTTCGGGAGTCCTCAGTCATTTTTGAGAGTATAAAGGGTTTTGCTGGAACCAAAAAGTTTGAGAACCTCTGAGCTAAGGTTATGGGCTAGATCAGACCAAAACGATGATCCCAGAAAAGACCTGGAAGAAAGGTCTAGAAGCAGATGGTAATCATCTGTTCTTTTTTTGCAGGAAAAACTGTGTAGAAAATCTAATGGATGAAGATGAGAAAGACAGGGCAAAGAGGTAAGAAGGAGCGTCCTCCCTGCCTCGGCAGGTTCCATGCCATCTGCCAGGCTCATACATGCTTGTCCTCTCCCAGCGTAGATGAGCTATCCTGTGCATGTCCTATGCAGCAGGGTAGGCCACAAGGGACATGTGCTTGGTACCATTCTCCTTAAAAGATTGCAGTGCTCTACTAAAAAAATGTAGACCAGCTTCCCCAATTTTGTTCCTTATCCTGAAATTCCTCATTGTGTGGGACTTGCCAAGTGGTTTATGTTTTTCACATATTCGTGTCTTAACCCTGGTGACTTGGGTCTCCTTTGAGAGGCCGCTGGCTACTGGTCTTCCAGCATGGACACTGCTTAGCAAGGCAGCCTGACCAGAGAGCCATGCAGACCTGAGTTCAAATCTCTGCTCCGCTGTGGGGAGCTGCCTGGCTTTGGACAATAATAGTAATAATCATTCCCAAACGTTGAGCACGTAATAATCATCCTCATGTGCTATGCACTTCCATATACTCTGTCTCAGTTTCCTCATCTGCACCTGGACATATTGTGGCCACCTTGCACTGCCGTGGGGTTGGCCAGAAAGCTGACTGGCTGGCATGTCAGACCTCTTATAACCCTATTCTTGCTTATTCCTTCACTGGGCATTTATTGACTACCTACAGTGGGTGAAGTGGAGTCATAAAGCTGGTATTTTGAAGGTAAAGACCTGTCAAATGTTACCAGCACCACGCAATTTGCCCCCATGGGCAGTTACTATCCAGGCTTTAGGGGAAGAAAGATGACATGAGGAGGACACCTGTGTCCTGGTGGTTGGTAGGTGACTACAGATGATCAAACTACAAGTGACAGGCCCGGCAATAGAGTGTGCTCTCCTGGGAAAGTCTTCACTCAGGCCCAAGGACGAGCCTTCTTCCTCCAGTCTCATCTCTCTCTTCCCACCACGTGTATGTGTGTGTGTGTCTGTGTGTGTGTGTGTCAGGTCCCTCAGTCCCCTGTGACAGACTCTCGAACAGCTGCATAGCTGAAAGGGTTGCCCACTTCCCTTCACAGAACCCACTGCCTGCTTGTCACTTACAGAATCCTTTGCTTGCAAATGATGGAGCCCTCAGAGATCCCCCAGTTGGGTGTCTCCAGGGAGAGGGGCATCTGTCTTTCCAGTATCACCAGCTGGGGGCGGGAAGGGTGGCGAGCATGAGGACAACAAATCCCCAGCCACTCCAGACCTGCTAGACCTGAATCTGCGGAACACAGGCAGAGTCTGTATTGGTTGTTAATTCCCCAAGTATTTCCTTAAAGAAAAATCAGGGAGCAGGGAAAATAGCCAGAGATGTAGGTGAAATGGGGTTGGCATAGAGTAGGGATTGTCGAAACTGGAAGGTCATCACGGGGCGGGGAGGGTTCATCATACTCTTATCTCTACTTTTCCATGTTTGAAAATTCTCTCTGATAAAAATTTAAATAGACAACAATTCAAATAACACGCCAGTTTATTCCAAAGGAACATGCCCTTCCCTTAGAATTGTCTCCCCACAGACGTGCTTCTCAGACCTTAGGCCACTACCTTCAAGGGTCCCAAAATCCGTGCCATCCCAAGTAAGAAGTGGATGAATAGCCTAACCCAGACCAGACGAGAATAAAATATTCCTGCCCTCTTTCTCGGGCAGGCTGGCGTCTGGTTCTTTCCTCTGTGTGTTTGGCCACTTGATTTCCTCCCAGGTAGCTGTGGACTGGGTACAGAGGCACACACCAGTCCTGTCCCAGATAATGAATTCCAACAAACCCTCACCTCTCCCCACTTCCACTTTCTCACCTGCAACACTAGGCAATCATTCTGTCCTGCAGGCACAGGGTTATTTGGGGGAACAGCCACAAAATACACAAAGAAGCTCTTGTGTGTGTGTGTATGTGTGTTAATCATTACGCACATGTGAAAATACAGGACACTCTCATACATTTACTAGGTATTCTCATTAGTTAGCAGTCATGAAAAGATGGGTCGTGGTGGCCAGCAGTCACCGAGTGCTTCTTGTGTGCCCTAATCCTCTGTACTAAGTACTTTTATATGCGTTAGCTCATATCATCTCAATGTTCTTCTGAAGTGTGTTTATTGTTATTTCCATTCACAGAGGAGGAAACAAGGCTCAGTAACACGTCAAATATGATAAAACTCTAACAAATGGCAGACATCGAAGTTAAACACAGGCTTCCTAACCTCAGATTCTGTTATTACCCTGACGGCAAGAAAATCCCTTCCTGTAGGACTAACCCAGTCTGTCTGGCAGGCCCACCCTGAGAGCTGTGTCGTGGTGTGACTTTGGAGTCAATGGGAGTTTGCTTCTGCCATCCTCATATTTTTTTTTTAATTTTAATGTTTGTTTATTTTTGAGAGAGAAACAGAGCATGAGTGGAGGTGGGGCAGAGAGAGAGGGAGACACAGAATCAGAAGCAGACTCCAGGCTCTGAAATGTCAGTACAGAGCCTGACATGGGGCTTGAACTCATGAACTGTCAGACCATGACCTGAGCCGAAGTCAGACGCTTAACCAGTGAGCCACCCAGGTGCCCTCTGCCATCCTCATATTAATGTCACTTCCCAGGCCCCCCACCTCAGCCCTACCTCTACTGTACTGCTTTCCTCGAAATCCAAAGGAGATGAAATGCTATCATACTCAGGGGTCACCAGATGGAGGCATTCTGATAAAATCTTGGCTAGAAGTTCTTAGAAATAAATCAGGCCATATGCCCACCCCCGTTTGCTTTGAGGGTGTGGGCACCCACGCTCACACACCGCCTGTTCGGGACCTTCCATGCACACATCCGGAGCAGTGAGGCTGCTGGCTGGCCCTCACCCCCTCTCGACCTCAGATGGGGAAACAGGTCTAGAATGTTCGGCAGTACCCAGATCCGTTTTCCAGAATAGCAGTAATAATGCAGGATCCCATCATAACTTTTGGGAGAATCCAGGACAAAGTAACCATAATCCTAAGATTATATCCATTTCAAAGCCTCTGGTTTTACAGGTTTTGTAGCAGCAGCATGGGAGGCCCTTTCCCCTAATCCCACCTGGAGGCCTCAGAGGAATAGTTTTTACTCACACAATTTTTTTGGATGAGATTAGAAATGCTTAACTTCAGATCAAAACCCTCATTGTCTCCAGAAAACACGCGCAATGTTGAGCAAGGTTTCCGAAGCTTTGGGGAATTCATGGTTTGTTCGGATTGTTTGATCAAAGTATTCTGAACCAGGACACAGTTCCACTTTCTTCTGTGAATTTCCGTGTAAATCCAGCGAGTACTGAGTGCCTATTGTATGTCAGAACTATTTGCTGTTTTTTTTAAAGGGCTATGCGAGAAAATGGTCCTTGAACTTAAAAAGGAAACAGTCTGATTGAGATGATTGAGAGATATTTGGAATCCCTAGATAATGAGGTTCACAGTTTACCATTTTGTGGTCCAGGCACGCACATGCCTTTCTAATTCTGGTGTGACATAGTTTTGTGGGGTGTGTGTGTGTGTGTGTGTGTGGTCATCCAAGAAGTGGTGCGGTGGGGCAGGAAGTGCACAGCTTAGGAATGAGACAGGCTTTGACTCCTGACACTTTCACTTTCTGTCCTTAGATGAGTTACTAAACTTCTCTTAGCTTCAGTTTCTTCCTCTGTAAATTGGGGGTAATAATAGTAGCAACCTCTTCATAGGGTTACCGCAGGAACTAAATGCAGCTGTGTGTAAGCCCCTCCTCGCACACTGCAGAGGACACAGTGCTAGTAAGAAATGCTAAGGTGTAGGGAGCACTCACTGTGTGCCTGCAGCATTTTACATGCATGAGCTCTCTGATCCTCACAACACTTCCCTCAACATAGGCTATTACTAGCCTCATTTTACAGTTGAGAAAGCCAGGGCTTGCGATCACACAGCCAGTAAGTGGCAGGCAGGGATTCAAACCGAGGCATTATTTCAAGTTCTGGGCTCTTAACGACTTCTCCTGACAGTCAGTAAGTGGAAGCTGCTCCTTTTGGTTGACCATGTGCCCCAGCGGGAGGGACAGAAAGTGCTGGAATTCTTGCTTTCCAAGGAAATCCAGTTTCTATAACTTTGCAGTTTTGTAAAGTACAGCTTACTTCGTTTCTTAAGAAGAAACTCTCATGGTGGCCTCTTCCTTCTGTCCAATATTAAATGAATAATTTATCAGCATTCATCAAAGTTACGTTATTTCCTGCCAGCTGGGAAGTTTTGTTTCCATAACTGTGCATTTTGGTTGCAGGAGGGAAGAGGGGTTGTAAGATGAGAGCTATTGCTGCCTTTTGTTAATAAGAATGAAGAATGTCGGGCAAAAGTAGCTTGGGGTTCTCAATAAGGAGCGCTGGTTTGCAAACACAAGCTAAACAATTTTATTTTTCTCTGACCCTCATCTTTACGGTCTTCACACCGATAAAATGGCCAGGCAAGAGGGAGACAACATCATTACAACTGAGAAGCTCATCCATGCACGTTTGCAGTAGTGAGTGTTCCAAAAAGAAAAGCTTTAGCCATTGGGAGGCTAGGCATTTCTCCTGGTTCCCCCAGGGGTAGTTACCAATGTGGACCAATGACTGAGACCATTTGGTCCCCCTTCCATCAGGGTTCATTAACAAAGTAATGTACTAAGCAAGGGAAAGATAAAGGGGAGGATACACAGCATCACCCTGGCCTCAAAGGACTTTGGGGCAAGTTAGGGAGGGATTCTTGAAAACAAGCATAAAGGAGAAAACATCCTGCTGGGTCTGTGTTGAGCAAAGCCAGGATGATGATCACAATTCATAAGCTCTGTTTCTCATCCAAGTGCTCTTTCGTAGAGGGTAATATGGTTAAGAGGAAAGACTGACCTCATTTTATTGTCTCATTTCTCTAGATGTAAATTCCGTAGGTTTGAAAGGAAAGGCTAGTCCAATCCTTGAAGGTGGTAGCCCACTTGGAGGACTCCAGCTCCGGGCGCACTCGCTGATGCCCCTGTGTGCAGGCTTGGTGCAGAATGGAAAGCCTGGCCCTGTGCAGTATATGTCAACGTTTCCAGCTCTTGACCGGGAGTTATACGTATCATCATAAGCCCCAACGCAGAAAAAATGACAGTAAAAACATTTTTGAGACTTCCTTTCTATTTGTTTTATTTGGTGATTAAGGCAGCAGCAGGCATTGCAAGAGAGTAGAGGTATCGGGACACACGATTCATTTATATTACCCTGTAATTTCCAGATGAGTGATTCTGTATTCCAAACAAAGGAAAAAAGTAGAACTGTACTCGCAGGCAGAATGCTAATTCTTACTGTGGCCCAGTAAACAGCAGAATGGAAAAGGGGCCTCCCTCTGTTTGGGGATCTTAGCTTCTACTCTGGTGGGGTACTTTGGTTGGCTAAGAAGCATTGTCAGAAGGAGAACTGCATGCCCTGTAGGCTTAGAAACTTGGGAAGATCTAAGCTCGGGGACACCCAGAAACTCTCTTGGAGCATCTGAGGCAAAAAGGATTCGCTAAAAACCCTTTCAATAATTTCAATAAATATCAAATTGAAAAAGGGATGGGCAGAAGTCCACCATTTTGAAATTGCTTCTCTTCTGCAGATAAAGCTAAATATTCCTTTGAGAATTTCAGTGACAAGTTGCTAAGAATTGTGCTCCCATGAAATTCTCCCTGCGTGACTGTTAAGTAAGAATCACTGGAAAATTAGTCCAGCTTCCCATTTAGGCCCCGACATTTCCTGAGACCTCTGGTTAAGAGTAAAGATGTTCCGCTTACATGTCAGTAGAAAAGAATAGTACAAGCTGAGCTCAGTCATCCCACAAACACTTCACTAAATGTCTGTGGTAGAAAATATAATAAGTTTCCACAATTCTCTATGAGGTGAAGGAGGCATCATCCTGACCCATGTAGCTCCACATGGGGTGACTTTTCTCTCCACACACCCAGGTGACACTCTCTCCTGGAACCAAGCTGCTGAAGGCTCCTGAGCTCAGTGGTGTCCCCAGCCCCCACTGTAAGGTGTGCAGAGAGGCTGCCTGACTTACGGACATGAGGAGGTGTGCACCTGTCCTGAGGAGCTAGGCCTGGGCACCAGAAGGGACTGCACTGACTTTAAATGAAACTTGCTTTATGCCAGAGTTCCCCAGAATGTATTCTGGACAACACTAATCTCAGGAAATGTCCCCCCAAAACAAGTTTGGGCCATGCTGTTTACGCTTTCTCCCTTTTGGAGAGTTTGAGGGCTCCTTAGCACATTGAAAGTGTGCTAAGACTGCAAGTAGCAAATAAACAAAAATCTGTTTCATTTTATGTAACTGTGAATTTAAAAACTTATCTGGGGGGGAAAAACAAAAATTAGTGACAACAAAATAAATTTCTCTGGCCATAGTCCTTCTTTTTTCTCTAAATAATTCTTCATGATTTTCCATGGAAGACCCTTTACCCAATACTGTCTTCTATCAACTTTACTCCCATCATTTTTGCACATTTTCTTATATATGAAAATATACCAAAGCAACATTTGAAAAATACTGAAATGTTTAAAGACGTAAACAAATCCCATTTATAATCCTACTACCTAGAGACAGCCACTCTTGATATTTTGACATATTTCCCATCTCGTTTTCCTACATGTCCATCAAATTTTAATGGGAATACTCCTATAAGGTCTTTGTTAATGTGACTGATCAGTCTCTAATTTACTCTTCATGAAAGTTGACCTTTCATGGATAGGACTCTTGTAATGTAGAGGATACTTAAAATGTATGTCATGCCTGTGAGCATTGCATTCTTACATTTTGCCCCTCTGGATGTTGACAGTGAGCACCTACTTGATATATTTCAATTCTACAAGGAACTGTGAGTTCCTTCCTTAACCACTCCCTCTGTTTCAGGTACTCCAAAGACTTGTAGAGACTTCAAAAGAAGCATAAGACCTAATTCTGATTAGGATAGTCTCCTCATACAAGTTCATTTTGCTCTGTTTATAGTACTCAAGTCTGAGAGGCCTCGTCTGCATGCTTATCAGTTCCTGTCTCATCCTATAATGTAGAACTAGTTAGCTCAGTGTAGATATGTCAGATTTCCTGGTCTGGAAGGAGCCTTGGGTGTCACTGAGTCTTTACTTTAGGCACTAACTCTCCTGGGTATCTGTTACTGTGTAATAAACCTCTCTAAAATGTGCAGGATTAAAGTGACAGCATTTATTTGTGGATCTTCAACATGGCTAGGGCCTGGAAGGGAATGCTTGTCCCTGTCCCATGTGGTGTCAACTAGAGCAGCTCAAAGGTGGTAGGCTGGAACCACCTGAAGACACGCTCACTCGCATGGCTAGTGGTTGATGTAGGCTGTCAGCCGGGACTGTGGCTTTCCATATGGAGGTGTGGTGGCTTTCTCACAACACGTGGCTAGGTTCCAGGGTGAGCATCGTGGGCAAGAGAACCAGCAGGAAGCTGTGTGTTCTCTTACTACCTGACCTTGGAAGTCAGGCAGTTCCCTTGTGATGCATTCTATCCCCTAGATGCAAGTCACTGAGGGCAGCCCACACTCAAGGGGGAGGGGAATTAGAGCTCACCTTTTAATGAGGGGGGGGGAGTTTCAGAAAACTCTCCAGTTTGAAATCACCATATCAGTGTCCTCACTATTTTATAAGAGGAAACTGAGGCCCGTGGAGGTGGGAGTGCCTTGCCACTCTCTCATGGCATAGGTGGAAGAACTAGGATGAGAACTTACATCTTCTGGTAACTGGTCTCATGTTCCTCCAGCTAAGCTGTACCATCCCAGTTCTCTGCTACCCCAACCACTCTTCAACTTCCAGGGGTGACTGTAAGTGTGAAAACAATATACCTCCTAAAATGCCTTTAGCTCCTCACCATGGAGACCCTCTATGGGAAAAAGCTGCTCTTCATGGAACTGCATACTTCCAGACTTACTGCATACTTCATGGAACCTCATGGAACTGCTATGCCTATTACTCAAAAACCCAGCTGCTCTTGGCAGCAAGGGAAGCCCACCAGTGCGTCTGTCACCAGTTCTGGCCACTGCTGTCCAACTGTACTGGGTAGCATTTGATTTTTTCAGCTTTTACTTCATTTGGCCAACTGCATGTGATTCAGAGAACATCTTTGATTTTCCTTCATCAGCACGTTCTATCTACTCAGTTAACAAAACTAGACTTATAGGGGCTAATTTAAAAGATGGCAACCTTGGGATTAAACATCAGGAAGAGATCCTAGTATGGGGGTATGTCAGGTGTTATGGATAGTTTCTCACTGGATGCTGGAGAGGCTTAAGCAGAAGATGCCACCAGCCTGACGTGTCTGCACATGAAGTAGATTAAAAGGAAGAGTCTACTCATGATAGTAATTTTTTCCTCTTTTCAACTGATTTGATCTTTATTCCTGATCTAGCTCACCGATCAGGAGTTCTAATGTAGTTATTTTTAATTTCTTCCCCTTAGGGAAACACAGGATTTTTGTTGACATATAAAATGCACCTGCACCACTGCCATGTGCCCTTGTGAATTTAAAGAGGGCTGAGGACACATTCGCCTGCGTGCTCAAACTCCCTATTCCTGCCATGGGGCCTCTCCCATCTCCTAGGAGGACGGGAGATAAGCATCTTCCTTCCTGGTCTGTGGCACAGGCTTCTCAGAAGGACCCGATCCCCATCACAGCTACAGCTATGCCTCTTGAGTAGTTGAGTGTAAAGCCCAGTCTTGCATACTAAGTGTGCATGCCCCATGATCATCTCCTCACCAAGAAGGAAGGGAGAGAAGCATTGAGTATGGTTTATATAATATGCATCTGTCTTATCCCCCAACAGAAGGGCATTCAGGGTACCATCTAATGGAGAAATACAAGATGTTTGTGTGTGTACGTTATGCGTGCGTATATGCACATCCCCCCTCCACAACACTTGACCTTGGAACGATGGTCCTCTCCCACCTCCCTTTGTGTATTGCCTCTTTTTCCTTGAGTCCCCCTGATATACCATAAGCACTGTCATCTAATAAGAATGCCAGCAGCTGTGTTAAATCTCACTTAGATCCTGAAATGCAAGTACAACCCTCCTGTGGAATTCCAGAGCTCTGGGAGCTTACACTTCTGCCTCTCACCCCATGAGCCCTAGCTAGACCAGTATGTGTGCCCAAATTTATCCTCAGTCAGTAGGGAAAGTAGTTTTACTGGTTTAATAAACTCCATGATATATTTTCCTTTTGATACTTTTTAAATGCTAGATCACATCAAAGTGATATACTCATGCCAGGGGAAGGAGGATCTGCCCAATTCATCTGTAATCCTCCTTGTTTTCCAAGAGGCACCCAGAAATATGTTTCCTTCAGAGTCTATTGTAACTATTGTCCAGCTCTCCCCTATATACTTTCCTGCAAAAGGACCTTCTTTACAGACCCTGCCATCAGGGCTTCAGAATCTATGTTCCCACCTTCTGATTTCTATGGATCTTTTACATACTCACTAAAAAAAAAAAAGTATTAAAAGATATATGGGCATTCTGGAACTGGGTAAGATGGAGTCAGCCTACTCCATCCTGTCCACCACACTGAATACAGTTATAAAACCTTGGCAAAATGTGTGTAACAGCTATTTGAAGACCCTGGAAAGTAAATAGTAGGAGGCAGGCTGGAAAAGTATCAGAATTTGAAGTACTACTGAACTGGCATTTTCTCCCCTCCAGTACCCCCTAGCCTAGACCCAATGTAGCCAAAACCCAGAAGTGGGCAACTATGCTGACAAAGAGAAGACCTAGAGAAGCCCTCTGAATAGGGAACAGGATCAGGGTCTCTAATGCTCAGATTGAGTGAGGGGAAATCTGCCCTCTTTTGTTTTTTTCTTCATATCCTTGTACCCTGTAAGCAATCCTGTAATAGCAGCAACAACAGTAGCAACAGTAGCAACAGCAACAACAACATGGGCCCATAGGAAATTTAAAATGTTGAGGGAAAGGAATCTATCTCCCTGAGCAGAAGACCTATATTTCTAAGAGGATGGGATGAAACCCTGTTGTTTTTTTCTTCCTTTCTATCTTCCTACTACATGGCCCCAAATGAAGGTGCAGATGTAGGAAGTGTGAAGTAAAGCAGAATAAAGCAAAGAACCAGCTTTCTGGCCAGAGGAACAAAAAGGGAGTCTTGGGAACCAAAAAGTACTGGGCAGAAATATGAGAGGAAGGAGCTCAGGAAAGTGAACATATAAAGAAGGTGATGGGTTCCTGAGCTCACCATCAATCTGAATATGCATGGCTCTGACCTTAATAGTGTACCATAGACTTTCAGACTGAACTGCAGGATAGACCACCACCCAATGTCCAAGACCAGCCACATGGGACAAATCTAAATAGCACCATGGATTTCTTATCAGAAACCATGGAAACCATCTGTTAGTGACACAATATTTTTTAAAAGTTGAAAGAAAAAAAAAAAACATTAGCCCAGAGTTCTATATTGAGTAAAAATATCCTTCCGAGATTAAGGTAAGTGAAGACATTATCAAGTAAAAGAGAAAAAAAAAACGAAGAAAGTTTCTTATCAACAGACCTGCTCTGAAAGAATTGCTAAAGGAAGTTGTTATATCAGGAAGGAAATGATACCAGATAGAAACTTGGAATATGAGATATAAAGGAAGAAGAACAGAAATGGTAAATATCCGGCTACATAGAATAGATAGCTTGACATTTGGGGAAAAATAACATAATCTGATCTGATTCACTGTATGTAGATGTGAGGCACAAAATGACTACAACATAAAGGGAGGATATAGAGAACTATATGGAAAAAGTTTCTACATCCCACTTGAATGGTAAAATATTATAAATAAATTCTGAAAAGAAAAGGTTTTTTGTTTTTTTAATATTTATTTTTTTATTTATTTATAGTTTATTGTCAAGTTGGTTTCCATATAACAACCAGTGCTCTTCCCCACAAGTGCCCCCCACCATGGAGTAATTTCTGAGCACTATACAAGGAACTAATAGTAGTAAATAAAAATATAATAGATTAAATGAAATACTAAAAATGTTTAAACAACCCAAAAGAAGGCAGGATAGAAGAAATAGAAATAACAACAACAACAACAACAACAACAAAGAATGAAAAAAGAAACAGGAAACAGATGGCAAAATGATATACCTCAATCCAAACTTGTAATTACATTAAATGTAAATGGTCTAAACATGCCAACTAAGAGAGTTTGTCAGAATGAATTTTTTAAATGACTTCACTATATGCTGTCCACAAAGTATTCACTTCAAATATGATGCTATAAGTAGGTTCAAAATAAAACTATGGAAAATGATATACCACAAAAACATTAATAAAAAGAAAGCCAGAGTGACTATAGTAATATAAAATAGATTGCAGAACAAAGAAAATTGCCAGGAATAAAGAGTGACAGTACATAATAATAGTCAATTTACCAAGAACACATAACAATTCTACATGTGTATACACCTAATAACTGAGCTTCAAAATACATGAAGCACAGCCTAAAAAAGTGCAATGAGTCTTTAATATGCTTATCTAAGTAATAGAACTAGTAGAAAGAAAGTCAGCAAGGGTATAGAAGAATTGAAAAACACTAAAACACCATTGACATTTATCGAATACTCCACCCACCAATAGCAAATACACATTATTTTCATATACCCATTGAACATTCACTAACCAAATCTGCTTCATAAAATAAATGTAAAGAAGTCTAAATGAACTGAAAGTTAATTGCAAACAGAAATATGGCAGGAACAATAGCTCTAAAACTTGGAAGTTCAACAGTATGGCTCCTAAGTAATTCAAAGGTTAAAGGGAAGTCTCAAGGAATTTTAGAAAATGTTTTGAACTGAACAAAAATAAAAAAATACAACATATCAAAACTTGATTTCAGTTAAAGCAGTGCTTAGAGGGAAATCTATAGCATTAAATGGTTATAGTATGAGAGAGAAAAGGTCTCAAATCAATAACTAAGCTTCCACCTTATGAAACTATAAACACTAGAGCAAAAGAAATTCAAAGCAAAAAGAAGAATGGAAATTATAGATGTAAGAGCAGAAATTAATAAGATTGAAAACAGAAAAATAATAGATAAAACCCAAAAGGTAATTTTTTAAAAAGATCAATAAAATTGATAAGCCTTTTGCAAGAATGACCAAAAAAAAAAGAAAAAAGACACAAATTACCAATAGCAGGAATAAAAAAGGAGATATAATTTCTCACCCTTCAGGCATTTAAAAAGACATTAAAAGACCATAAGAGAATACTATAAACAACTGTATCCACATAAATTTGACAAATTAGATGAGAGGTACCAATTACTCAGAAACCATAAGCTATCAAAACTAATGATGAAATACAAATCTTGAAGTGTCCTATAACTAATAAAGAAATTGAATGTGTAGTTAAAAATCTTCTGAAAAAAGGAATCTCAGACCCAGAAGTTTCCACTGATGACTTCTGCCAAACTTAAAAAATATCACCAATTCTACACAGTTCCTTCCAAAAAGTTAAGAGGAGGAAATACTTCCCAACTTATATTATGAGACCAGCATTACCCAGAAAAAAATACTACAAGAAGAAAACTACAGACCAATATCCTTCATAAACACAGATGTAAAAATCCTCAACAAAACATTAGCAAGTTATATATATATGTGTGTGATATCTATATATACACATCATGTATACATATATGTAAAATACATCATGGCCCAGTAGAGTTTTATCCAAGGATTGCAAGGCTCTTCAGCATCCAAAAACCAGTCATTATAATCCACCAAGTTAGCAAGCTAAAGAAGAAAAACCAAAACCACATGATACATTAGATGAATGTGGGGTTTTGACAGGGGTTTGACAGAATTCAACTTGTATTTATGACATAAACTCAATGAACTAGGAATAAGAGAGAATTTCCCTAACTGGATAAAGGGCATTTACATAAAACTTTAGCTGATATACTTACTGGCAAAAGACTGAATGTTTGCCCCCTAAGATTGGGAATAAGACAAAGGTATCTGCTGTCATCATTCTTCAATATCATAGAGCAATAAGACAGTAATAGTCCTACTCAAAGCAATAAGACAGAAAAAGAAATCAAAGTCATGTTGATTGGAAAAAAGGAAATAATACTTCCCTATTCACAGATAACATGTTCATATATATAGAACATCCCAAGAGATTTATCAAAACAAACAAATATAAAATTCCTATAACTAATAAATGAATTTAGCAAGGTCACAAGATACACAAGGTCAATATACAAATCAATCATCTTTCTGTAGGCTAGCAGTGAACTATTAGAAACTGATATTAAAAATACAATGTCACTTGTAATCAATCCAAAAGAATGAAATACTTAGGTATAAATCTAATAAAACATATATGGGATACATATGTGAAAATTGCAAAATGCTCATGGTAGAAATCAGGGAAAACCTTAATAAATAGAAAAATATATTTATGTTTGTGAGTGGAAAGCTCAACAGAGTAAAGATAGAAAATTTCCATAAATTGGTCCATAGATTTAAAGCAATTTCAATCAAAATCCTGGTAGAACTCTGTAAATATAGACAAGTTGATTATAAATTATAATGGAAAGGCAGAGTAACTAGAATAGTCAAAATAATTTTGAAAAAGAATAAAGTTGGAGGAATCACATTATCCAATTTTAAGGCTTATTATTAAACTACAGTAATTGGGACAGCATGGAGGAATAGGTCCCTAGATCAATGAGACCGAATAGAGAACCCAGAAATTGACTTACATAAATATGACCAACTGATTTTTTTACAAGGTTCAAAGGTAATCCCATGTAGGAATGTCTTGTCTTTAATGCTGGAATAAATTAGACATCCATATACAACAAATAAATTTCAACCTAAACCTTACACCTAAACCTAACTCAAAATGGATTGTGAAATGTAAAACGTATAAAACTCCTGGGGGAAACAACACAGGAGAAAATCGCTGTGGCGTGAGGTTGGGCAGAGGGCTTCCAGACCTGACAACAAAAGCACAATCCACAAAAGGAAAAAAAAAATGCTAACTTGGACTTCATCAAAATGAGAAGCTTTGTGAAAGACACCATTAAGAGAATAAAAAGGTGAGCTGTGAGAAAAATATTGACAAATCATATGTCGGATAAAGGACTTGTGTCAGAATATATAAAGGATGCTTAACACTCAACAGTAAGGATACAAAAGGCCCAATTTAAAAATGGGCAGGGCGCCTGGGTGCCTCAGTCGGTTAAGTGTCTGACTTCAGCCCAGGTCATGATCTCGTGGTTCATGAGTTCGAGCCCCACATCAGGCTCTCTGCTGTCCATGTAGAGCCTACTTTGGACCCTCTATCTCCCTTTCTCTATGCCCCTCCCCTGCTCTCTCTCTTTCAAAAATAAATAAACATTAAAAAAATAAAAATGGGCAAAAGACATGAACAGATGGTTCACCAAAGAAGATATACAGATGGCAGAAAAATGTACATGAAAAGATGTAGAATATCATTAGCCATTAGATAAATGCAAATTTAAGCCCCAATGAGATAATACTGCACATGTCTTAGATTAGGTAAAGTAAAAAGTACCAACTCCCCTCAAGGACATAGAACATCCGTATCACTCCTATAGGGCTCATGAGGAGGTAGGATGGTAGGGCCCCTCTGGAAAACATTTGGTGGTTTACTATGAAGTTATACATACACTTTCCATATGACCCAGGTTAGTTAGTTAGTTCAGAGAGCTAAAAACTTGTATACACACAAAAACCTGTACACAAATGTGTACAGCAGCTCTCTTCATAATCACCAAAAATGGGAAACAACCAGAATTTCCTTTGCAGGTGAATGGATAAACCAGTTGTGGGACATCCATACAATAAAAAACTACTGCTCAGCACTAAGAAGGGGCAAGGTACTAATAGGCACCTCAACTTGAATGAATCTCAGAGGCATTCTGTGGGTAGAAGAAGCCAGGCTCAGGGGTTATGTACTGTATGATTGTATTTCTAGAACATTTTCCAAAAGGGAGCATAGTGATGGAGCACAGAACAGGGCTTGCCATTGGTAATAGGCTTGGAGAGAATGACGGAGCTTTAGAGGGACCTCTTCTGTCTCTTGGTCATGATGATGGTTATATGAATTTATATACAGGCGAAAATTTATAGAACTGTGCCCTCCCAAAATGTTGTTTACTATATGTTCATTTTAAGAGTAATAATCTTAAAGTCATCATCAGAGGTTTTTTCTCATAGACAAATGAAATTTGGGTGAGACTCCTTTGCCTCTTACCCCCACTTTCTCCCCTGTGCTCCTCACAGTGGGTCTGGTTAGTGCCCAATTCAGGAGCAGAGCCCCTAGCCATGTAGGGCACAGTACTGTGGCTAACCAGCCTCACCTCTCCTTCCTGTCTCAGCTCACTTCCCCCTGAGCTGGGATCCCTTTCCCCCTTTTCCTGATTTCTTAACCATTTCCCTCCCCCAGACTATCCATCAATACCCTGTCCTGGATTCATCCAAAAGCCAAGACCAGATTGCCTATACTGGCATTTGAGACTCTGTGGTTGGCCTCACTCTTCTTGTCCTCTCTCTCACTTTACTTTCTCACATGTCCACAACTGTCCTGTCAAACCTGGCCACTCAGCTCTTCCTGGGCTGTCTTCCCACCACCTGCCTGCCTACCCCTCCAGGCCACCTCGCAAGCAGCCCCACCCTGAGGGCTCCCCTCACCACCTCACATGGTTGATCTTCCCTTGGCAATTTGTCTAAACTTGTCATCTAGCCCTTATCACATTACACCTGATGTTTGAATTCTATCTCTTCCTCTAGACTCTAAGCTTCTTTTAGTTGGCTGTTTTTAGTTGATTTTCTGCAGCATTCTTCCCTGAACACAAATACCATCATCCTATTAGCATGAAATGCCATTTTTCTTCAGAATGTGTTTTGTTTCTGTGCTGTAACCTCAAGCAGCCAGTTTGTCACTCTTAGTCCTGTGCTCCCAGAGCACTGGTACAAAGCTCCATAACAGATATGTTCACGGTGATTCTGGAGGGAGCTGTGGAAGGGGACAGGAGAATGCAGTGCTTCCTAGCATGGGCACCCAAGCCAGCCTGCTCCACCACTGTCTACTCATGTGATTTCAGTGAGTCACACAACCTCGCAGTTCCTCAGCTCCTTCATCTGTGAAATGGGAATAATAGTATCTATCTTAAATAGATAGATCTTAAAGGGTCATTGGGAGGATTTAAGTAATTAATATATGTAAAGCACTTAAAATAATACCTATTACGTAGTAAGTACCCAGCAAATGTTATCTATGTAACCAATGTCCCTTGAGGGACACTAGAAAACATAACTTGGGGTTTTTGAGCCCTTCATTCAAACCAAAGGGTCAGACTTATATATCAATGTATATTTAACACACACACACGCACACACACACCTTCCCTTCCAGCTCTTCTCTCTCCTCTCTGTCTCTCCCTCTCCCTCTCCTCTCTCTTTCTCTCTTAACTCCAATAAGAAGAAGACAAACAACACAACTGAAAAATGGGCAGAAGATTTGAATAGGCATTTTACAAAAGAAAATATATGAAACAACATTAAGCATGTGAAACGGTGTCCAACATCATTAGTCATGAGAAAAATGCAGCCTAAAACCACAATGGGGAAACATTACAATGCCTAAAGGAAGAAAGGACGGACAATACCACGTGTTGACAAGCTTGTGAAGCATAAATTGCTGTTGGAAATGCAGGCACAGTACAGCCACATGGCATAACAATATGGTGGTATCTTATAACTGGCGAACATATATATACTTACAATAGGAATCAGCAATTTCATACCTGTGTATTTACCCAAGAGAAATGTGTGCCTATGTCTACACAAAGACATAGACATGACTACTCAAAGCAGCATTATTCTCAATACCCCCAAACTGGAAACAACCCAATGGAATACTAGTCAGCCATCAAAAGGAATGAAATGTTAATATATGCAACAACATGGATGAATCTCAAAAACTTAATGCTCCATGTACGTTAGAAACTATATGCTGTCTGATTCTATTTGTATGAAATTCTAAAAATGGCAAAACTAAAGTGACAGCAGATCAGTGGTTTCCTGTGGCTGTCATCAAGGGGAGATCAGCAAGTTGGAAGAGAATACCTTTCAGGATGTGGGAACCGTTCTGTCTCTGGGTTTCAGTGGTATTTATGCAATTACCAAAATTCATCAAACTATACACTTAACATGGGTGTATTTTGTTAAATGTAAATAATGATGTAAAAAAAAACCCAGAAATTGATTAAGTATCTTTCAGCCAGTTGCCCCAGTGCCTTATGTGTAGTGTCTTGGGGCCTGCCAAACCGACCTCCTTATTGGAAATAAGGTCATTTGAGGCTCATTTTCTTTCTCTTGCCTCAGAGCTGCAGATCCAGCTGACATTGACCAATTTCCAGTGGGCACCATAGTGTGTCCCAGGCGGAGGCTGACGGAAACAAGCTTGTGTTTCTGTCACTAATGATATAAGCCTTCATCGTATTCTCTGCCAGGCCATGTTGGTTGTTATTACACCCATTGAAGAAGAGAACAGAGTAATAATGAGCTGGGTGTTATCGGCTCACAAATAATTTATAATGGGCAAACTAGGACAGGAACAGAGCTTTTTTTGGCTAAGGAGGCTGCATGTCACTCTTAAAATCTAGGCCAAAAAATTATTTATAATGCATAGACAGTCACTCAGAAAGTGAAAAGGTTCCTTTCTTCTCTCCTGTGTGTTTGAACATTAGGCTTTTACCCTAGACTAGCAAAAGGGACCTCAGCGTCTTCCTTGGACACATGCATTCAGTCTGCAACTCTGAGAACACGTATATGAGGGCAGTTACTCGGTTAGGAATGAGATCTTTCTAGAAAACCCTATCCAAGGATAGGAATGAGGGAAAAGTCAGGAAAAGGAAGAGATCCTTACATATGGGTAGTGACCACACACTTGAGGTGAGCTTTAAAGAATTGCCTCAGGTATTTCAGGAAGGAGCCCAAACTGAGATATAATCAGCAAAAGATGGTTTGTAAACAGGTGTGTTGAAATCAAGGCAAGGTCATGTGTCCTCAGGCAGAGGCAAGCAGAGTGGTTATGGCCACCGTGGCATCTAAGAAAAGGATATTTTCATCATGTCCCTGTGTTTGCAAGGGCTGTTTGGGAAGGCAGAATCTTTATTGACATTGATACCTGTAGATGTAGATACCTACCCCAAGGGAGGTGAGTCCCCCTGATGGGAACTTACTGAGTTGTCACAAGCTACCAGCACCCAGTCCTGACTTCATGCTGGCCAAGAGTGTTCTGATAAGTGATCAGCTATCCCAGGCACCTTGATGCCCGGCCCCAGGGTACCTAGAGCAGGCAGACCATGTCTAACAGGCCCTGCAGCTGTAACTCCTGTTCTCTCGGGGAGCTGACTTTGTGGAACAACCCCATCCTGGGTGAGTTGAGGAAGGTGGGTCAGTTCTCCAAGCTCTGGATCACCTTTGACTAAGGTGACTATTGATGAGGAGCTACTTCCGTGGGGCTGAGAGCCAGCCCCTGGGTCTATGGCGTGTCATTAAAGATCAAGTCATCTAGAGCGGTGCTGCTTCCCAGACCTCCTCAGGGTGAGGGCAGGCTTCCTGTGACACGTGTTCCTTGTTTGGCCATCTAGGAGAGTGGCCCCTAGAGCCGTGCTTTCCTCTTGCAGTTCCCGAGGATCCCAGACTTCCTCAGAGGTCCCCTCCTCTCAAGCCAAGCAGCTCTACTTTTCTCTCTATAGGTGTGCAGTGTAGCATGTCATTTTTTAAATAGACTTTATTTTTTAGAGTAGTTTTTGGTTCACAGAAAGAATAGAGAAAAATAGAGCAGAAGTTACAGAGATTTCCCATATATCCCCCATCCCTACATATGGACAGCCTTCCTATTATCAACATCCCCCACCAGAGTGCTACATTTGTTCCAATGGATGAACCTTACGTTGACACATCATTATCACCCAGAATCCACAGATTATATTAGCACTCACTCTTGGTGTTGTATGTTCTGTGGGTTTGGACAAATGTATAATGATGAGGATCCACCATTACAATATCATACAGAGTAGTTTCGCTGTCCTAAAATCCTCTGTGCTCCATCTATTCATCCATCTCCACTTCAAACCCTGACAGCCACTGATCTTTTTATGGTCTCTATAGTTTTGCCTTTTCCAGAATGTCATATAGTTGGAATCATACAGTATGTAGCCTTTTCAGATTGGCTTCTTCCACTTAGTAATATTCATTTAAGGCTCCTCTATGTCATCTTTAAAAGGATTCATCTGCTCTTAGCAGTTTGACAGCCATATGCATTCTCTGTCATATGTTGGCCCTGGGTCGAGCACGACTTGCAGACAGTTATGCCTTGTCTCCCCAACAGCATGACGAGTTCTGGGGCAGAGGCCAGGACATATGCCCTGTGTGGCACTGGCTGTCTTCCAGACACTCAGGGTATTTGGTTTGCCCTTGGAACTTGGTGCCAAGGGCTGGGTGCTCTGGGTTGGAGGGGCCACAGTTAAAGCCTAAGGAAGGACTATCCGAGCAAAACCCTCTGGGCCGCAGCCATGTATACAGCATGTCATTTGCTCTCTGAAGGTTAAAGCTCCATGAAGTCAGAGCAAGCAGCATCTGGCAACAGAGCTAATCTGTGTAAGATTTTGCATCTGAGTCAGAACTTACTTATTAACACTGTCTCTCTTTGTGGCCAAGAGTCTAGCAAAACATTTTTCTGTCCCCATTGGTCAATGCAGAAATGTGGCAAATGTTACTTTCCCTGAAAGAGTTCTGATCAGATGATCACAACAGAAGACACTCTGATAGAAAATACCTCTATTTCATAATAAAGTCTTTATGAAGTGGAATGTTCTAGTAACCTGTGTTCTGTGCTTACAGAGCTTCTCGAAACAAGTCTGAGAAGAAGCGTCGGGACCAGTTCAATGTTCTCATCAAAGAGCTTAGCTCCATGCTCCCTGGCAACACGCGGAAAATGGACAAAACCACCGTGCTGGAAAAGGTCATTGGATTTTTGCAGAAACACAATGGTAAATGTTATGCCTCTCTCCATTTTTATTCCATTCCTGTCCTTTCATTTGGCGGTGACTTCATCAAGCTGGTCTGCTTGGTTCCAGCAAAGCCTGATCTCATCAGTCACAGGCTTCCTCTTGCAAAGGCACTCCACCCTCTTTAATATCCCACCTCCAGCAGGTTTGGGAGAGGACACTTACCTCCCAAATCACTTGATTAGCCAGAGGAGAGAACCCAGAGCCACCTCACAGGTAGCACCCAGCCCAAGTGGAGTGGCGTTAACAGTAGGAGTGTCTCAAGTTAAAAATGGCTGCAGCAAGCATTTTTCATTCAGCCCTGAAGAGATGCAATGCCCAAGAATTCATTTTCCACTGGACCGGAATGTACTGGTTTCTCCCACCACCTCTGCCACGGCCCCTGAACTCTTTGGCCTTCTGAGCTACACCACAAAAAAAATAAATTGAAACTCAGTAATTTACTTACTGTCAAATCCATTTTTATTGAAATATAATTCACATGCCATAAAAGTCACCATTTTCAACTTTATAACTCAGTGGTTTTAGTATATTCAAAGGGCTGTGCAACCATTAACACTAATTTTATCATCCCATAAAGCAGTCACTCCCCATTTCCCCTCCCTTCAAATCCTGACAACCACTAACCTACTTTCTATCTCTATAAATTCTAGGTATTTCATACAGATGGAATCATCCAATATGTGGTCTTTTGTTTCTGGCTTCTTTCACTTAGCATCCATATTTTAAAATGCAAGTGTCAGTATTTCACTCCACTTTATGGCCAAATAATACCTTTTGTGTGGATATACCACATTTTGCTTATCCATTTATCAGTTGATGGCTTTGGGTTGTTTCCACTCTTCAGCTGTTATGAACAATGCTGCTGTCTATGGACCTTCATGTACAAGTTTTTGTGTGGATATATGTTTTCAGTTGTCTTGGATATTTATCTAGGATTAGAATTGCTGGGTCCAGTGGTAACTTGGGGAACTGCCAAACTGTTTTCCACAACAGCGGAACAATTTCATACTCTCAGCAGCAGTGTATGAGGGTGTCAGTTTCTCCACATCCTCACCAACACTTGATATTGTTTGGTTGTGGGTGTGGGTATGGGTGTGGGTGTGGGTATGGGTGTGGTTGTGGGTGTGGTGTGGTGTGTTTATTATAGCCTTCCTAGTGAGTATGAAGCAATATCTCATTATGGTTTTGATTCACATTTCCCTAAAGATTAATGATGTTCAGCTTTTCATGAACTTATTGGCCATTTATAGATCTTCTTTAGAGAAATGTCTATTCAAATCCATTGTCAATTACTCATCTTTTTAAATTGTATTATTTATCTTTTTGTTGTTGAGTTATAACAGTCCTTCATATATTCTGGATACTAGACCCTCATCAGATATATATAATTTGCAGATATTTTTCCCATTCCATGGGTTGCCTTTCACTTTCTTACTGATGTCCTTTTACACAAGTTTCTAAGTTTGAAGTCTAGTTGCCTTTTTGTTGGTTTTGCGTGCCTTAGGTATCCTATCTAAGAAACTGTTGTCTAAGGATATGAACATTTACACCACCCCTGCTTTCTCCTAAGAGTTTTATAATTTTAAACCATAGATTAAGCCTCAAGCATACAAGCCACAGAGTGAACATTTAGGTATTTGATTCATTTTTAGTTATTTTTCGTATATGGAGTAAGGTAGGGTGTTTAAATTCATCCTTTTGCATGTAGATATCCAGTTATCCCAGCATTCCGTTCTTTTTTAAAAACTTTTTAATACTTACAGAAAATATAACAAATCGTAACTCTACAATTAAATTACTTATCCCACTGTATATTAGTGAACACAGCTGGGAAGCCAACACCCAGGTCAGTAAATGCAAGCTTCCCCAATAGATGGCCCTTCCTTCCTATCTACCTCTGCTTTCCCCAGAGATAATCTCTATTTTGACTTCTAATACTAGAGATTAGCTCTTGGGACCTTATTCAGATGGAATCATACATTATGAACATGATGTTTATGAGGTTAACCTGTGTTCTTCCGGTGTTGTGGCTGGTTCATTTTCGTTGGTATATACTATTCTATTATATGAAGTTACCACTTAACTCTATCCTTGAACTTATGTCTTTCTCAAATAACCTTCTGTCCCTTTTACCTTTTTCCGTTAAACCATTTTACCTCTTAGCACTGACAACCCTGCACTGCTGCTCACCTATGGATGGTACCAAAAAATTGGAGGAGTTAAGAGGGTTCAGTAGATATTAACAAACAAGAAGAGCAGAATTCTTTTTTCCTTAACCACGACACCAAACATAATAAAGTCAGAAATGTCAGGTTATTGAGGAGATAATTAAAATTCTTCTGTGCTTACAGTGATGCTTCTCTTTCACTGAACGTTTTCCTAGACAAGATGATTTCATGGAAGAGGGCACAGCTAGGACATTAGAAAGCTTCACTATACTTGCTGTTCTTTTATTATTTCTTTAATAAATGTATACACCTATTAAAAATATGACAGCAATGATATATCCTCCTTCTTTTTTTTTTTTTTTTCAAAGCTGCCCAGGGAAGTGTAAAGAATATGTTAATTGCTTTTGTTAAAAGTCAGGGAAGAACAATCAAGCAGGATTGGAATAAAGTGTTGCAGCCGTATTCGATTGCCCCAATAATTTAATCAGAATAGTTATGTTTCCTAAATAATGATTTAGCTAAGTGAAATAGCAGGTTGGTTTGATTACTGAGATATTTTGTGCAAATTACTCAAACTAGGTCAGTGCCACTGAGAAGCAGGACAGCTGTTAAATAGGACAGCTGGGATCAAGTTCATCAGTGTGACATTTATGCTGGGCTCTGTCCGCTGCAGAATTACAGAATTGTCAAACTGGGGACCTGGAAAAGATCAGTCAACAGAAATGCAGCCTCCTAACACCAGGAGCACCCATCACCATCTCACCTTTTTTTTTTTATAAGACTAAAGCCTACTTTGTACAGCCCCCTTAAATGCAACCAGGATCACCTCAGGATCTTACTTATCCTTTGTGATACTATATTCCAAAAAAAGCAGAAAATCCATAGTGGATTTTATGGAGGAATTCAGTGGTTGGACCAAAATTTGGATTAAATCAAAAACAAAAACAAACAATAACTTTAGATATAATCCAAATGGACATGAACTCCACAGGAATCTGCAATAGGACAGAGAATAACCTGGTCAGCATTTACTCGGTGCTCACCATGAACCAGACAGTATACCAGTATACATTATACATTATACATGTAATTATACATGTGAGCTTCACAGCAGCTCCCCTGAGTTAGTATCATTTCACAAATGAGACAACAGAGGCACAGAGATGTTAGGTCACTCACCCGGGTCAGACAGCCAGGGTGATGGGGAATCTATATGAGGCAGTCTGCCTCCAGAGCCCAAGTTTTTAATACTACACCATACTGTTTTTCCACAAGGCATAATGCATGGGGCTCTTATGGATATTTGTATCATAGCTACGCTAAAGCTGTCCATTAGCACAGCCATTTATTTATTTATTTATTTTTATTTATAGTTTATTGTCAAGTTGGTTTCCATATAACACCCAGGAGCACAGCCATTTAGACTACTGGTTCTCAACCTTGGCTGCCCATTAGATAACCTGGGCAGAATAGAAGCTTTTAAAATACATATAACTGGGTCACACCTCAGAGACCCATACATCAGAATATCTAGGGTGGAACCCCAGTGGTGAGCTGGAGCTAGCTCAGCCTGGCTTGCAAAGGATGGTTGTTAAATTTTCAGGAGTTTTGCAAGCCAGTTGACAGCTTAGAATCAGCCACCATGGGAGTATTTACACTACAGAAATGGGCAGACACTATAAATCAGGGCTCTTTTTTTTTGTAGGGATGGAGAGCCTTTTACTAGCACACTACTGGGTAAGGCACAAGCATGTGTATTTTTAAAGCTCCTCCTTTTAAAGTTTTAAAGAACTGTGGATTTAGACATGCTTTCTGCCTTCATTATAAAGCAAGGCCACATGATAAGAAAAGATGATTAGGTCCAGGTAGTTGTTATAATTACTTATAATGATTCTTTCCTCAATAATCATTCAAGCATCCCCATTTTCTCAGCTTGGGAGATAAATCTTGATCCATACTTCTTTGAAATAATCCAAATCAAAATGAGAACCTGACCATGTTTCTTTTTAGATACATTTTGTATCATCAGTATCTGTGTTCAGAGTTAAATCCCTAAATTATGTAAATAGCAAGGTGTATCAGACAGCCTTATCTGTGTCCATCTAAATGTTACTTCTACAGGGTCAGAGTGACCTGCATACTTTCCTCTTCTTGTGTAAATCTCAAGCTGATTTAATGGGATTTTCTTCCAACATCAAATCCTGTTCCTCATTCATGCTCCTTTAATTTGTCTGCCTTAGTGGATAGGGAATGGGGTTGTGTGGAGAAGCTGCAGAAAAAAGAGAAACATCTCTGTTGGACAGGGTAATATTAACCCAGCTTAGTAGAGTTTCTGCCCCATTTCCCAGACTTTTGTTTGACCACATATAGCCCAAAGACATACTGCTCCTAGTTCATGAATAACAGGAACAATTAGAAGGCAAGTACTCTGGGGCACAACTACAGCTTACACTACAGTAGAATTTTAGGGGTTAGTTGTTAATTGCAATATTTTCCTGAAAAAAAAATGCTCCTAGGTGGTTTTGTTTCCCTTGCTATTTAGAAACTACTTTGACATCACCTCTTTGCTAACCCTGCCCTGCCACCTATAGCTTCTAATATTGGAACATCAAATGCCAATGGAGACATGATTATAACACTGAACTTTATTTCCCAGTTTAACATTTTTTTAATTTGCCTTGAGACATTTTATCTAACATAGGCGCACGCACACACACACACACACACACACACACACACACATATTTTTAATCTGCTGTGAATTGCTGGTGCACCCAAATGGCTCAGTTGGTTAAGCATCAGTGCATGAGTTCAGCTCAGTGCATGATCTCATGGTTCGTGGGTTCAAGCCCTGTGTTGGGCTCTGTGCTGACAGCTCAGAGCCTGGATCAGATCCCGTGTCTCCCTCGCTGTCTGCCCCTTCCCCACTCATTCATATTTATATGCATATTCTCTCTCTCTCTCAAAAGAAAACATTAAAAAAATTAATATGCTGTGAATTGAGCCTTAACTTCCAAGGACTACAATCAAATTGTTGAAATACAAAGTGAATGAAATGGCTGCTCTCAATATTCTTATGCTGGTGTTTAGAAAGTATCTAAGTCGTACTGAATGATCTAAAAGTTACTTAGAGAAAAGAAATGGGTCTTTCATTTTCCTTTATTGTTAAGTTGAATGGACCACTATCTAAATCAACTTTGGACTACTGGAAAGACTCTTCTCCTGGACAATTAATCTACAACTTGATCCTAATGGTCAAAAGAACATTACAGATGAGTTTATGTGTTAAGGAAAGAGGGAGACCTTTATGGCATTAATTTATTAGCATGGCCTTGGTAGATTTCTTTCCTAAGTGGTCAAACTGTGGCAACCATTTGAGGAAATGAGAGTTTCACCCTCTCTTCCTTGGTTCGGCTGGCACTCCAGAATGGACACTGGCCCAGAATTGCATGTAGCACACTGCCTCTGCTTCCCAGGATGCATTTCACCTTGTGCAGCCTCTGGTCATGGTGGCGGCAGCACCTTGTTTGTTCAGAATCTTGGAAGAAGAAACAACCTTGGTAGCACCAAGAAAATAATCCCTAAAGAAACCTCTTACTACATAAAGTGGAGCAAAATGTTGGTTAAGATGGAGGATTAACTGAAGGAAAAACAAATATATCTGATACGGCATTTGATCTATCTGGAATAATATTATCAGGAACATTTCAAAATTGCAAGAGAACTAGAGCATATAAGGAGTCCTGTGTATTCCAATGATTACTGAATTTACAAACGTGAATAACATCAGTACAAGGTAGTTACTGAAACAAGCGAACTATAGATCAATCTAGAAAAAGTTTGAGAAAAATAAATTCTGGCTTTAAAACAATGAAGTAATGTATATTTGTCTAACACGTTGTACTTCAGTGCCTTGAAATGCTGAAAAATACTCTACATCCTGAGTAGACACAGTAGGTCATTTACTACACACCTAAGATGTTTCTGGAATTTTGAAAACCCCAGATCTCCAAAGTGTTTTGTTTTGCCTTGACCATAAAGAGGCAGCTGAGGAACATGTCCTACCATCCCAGTCACTGTTCCCATTGCCTTGATAGGTGACAACTACCCAACCCCCAACTGCTGATGGTGGGCTTTGTAGAAATTCGAAGGCATTGTGCCTCCTGCTGCTGGCAGGCACTCCAGCCAAGCAGAGGGTAGAGCACTCTTCTCCTGAACCTCATTAAAGGGGTGTGAAAACATCAAGAGACACTTTTCAGCCCATTGCATCCAAAGTCCCTAGTCCTTGAAAATCGGGGCAACATTTCTTTATACTGGCTTCTTCGAATGCCACAGAAGTTTACACAAAAATTACACGGAAATAAGTGTGCTTTGTTTGTTAATTCTAATTCCAAGGTGACTTTGAATATAAAAGTTTATTTATGTTTTTTTTTCTCAGAAGTCTCAGCGCAAACGGAAATCTGTGATATTCAGCAAGACTGGAAGCCTTCATTCCTCAGTAATGAAGAATTCACCCAGCTGATGTTAGAGGTGAAATGCACTTTCAAATTAGCTTAATTGGTTGCAAACTGCCTGTTCCAGATAAGACCCTGTGCCTGAAGTAAACAACTATTCTTGACCCTGGAAAGAGGTCTTGAAACAGATACCCCTTGAAGCTCTGCATGCTATTGCTTATATTTTGGCTATTGAGTTTGGCAGTATAAGCAAAAATCCCCAAACTGAATGTGAGTGTGTGTTGTGGCTGCCGTAACTGTAAGGTGAACCCACTCCTGGTCTTCCAATCAGAGGGACACCCAGTCTGGGAGCTGGGTTGGGCAAGGATGCAGGTAGGTGGAAGCAGGGGTCGGGGGAGGAAAAATTACATCTCTGCACCAACTTTTGGCTCCGAGAGTCTCCTCTTTAGAATGCAGTGATTATATGTTTCCCTTAGTAGAACACATTTTGAAAACAAAAGTCTTTAAAGTTAGGTTTTGACCTTGAGCTCTATTACATCAACATGGCATGTGGGTGTCCACCGTAAATGACCCTGTGCCTCCCTGCCCTTTCTGGGCTGAGAAAGATGCCCATGTTTCTTCCTCTAGAAAGTTAGGCACCCACACCCATCTCCAGGGTTGTATTTGTGGAAATCTGGCTGATCTGGGGCAATGGCCTTCTTTGATGTCCTGTATTTACATTGAATGAAACTGTCTGTACAGATAAGGGTGAGTCTCTACAAAACATGTGGCAGGGTTCCCTGACTTCCAAACTGGGGATTCTTCTGGGAGTGTATGGACATGACAGTGGAGGGAGAGAAAGCTCCAGACGTGGCATGTCTGGGTCCTTGACTTAGAAGAGGAAATGGGGACAAATGAGTTCAGTGAAAGGAAGTTAGACACTGGCTGCATGTCCGTGGTTCCTGGCAGGGTTTTTGGAGAGTGGCTTCTTTCTATATCTCCTCTTAGGTGCCTGTATAAGACTGATGTAAACTTTAATTTACATAGATTAACTATGCAGAAAACAGAAAGTACTGGAGTAAGAAAATGCCAGAACGAAGATGTCCAAATATTATGAAATATAAGCGCATTAATGAACATTTGCATAAAATGAAAGATACTTAAATCTACATGTGAACTATATTTAAAGAAAATACAGAACTTTCTCCAGAAGCAATGCATTTTAAGTATGTTAAATTTAGACCAGCTTGTGAACTATAATGTTGAATTAATGTATCATTATGCTACTTTACATAAACCATTTTATCTTTTAATTCTTAGGGAACAGTAGTTAAAACGCATAACCCTATAGCACCCAGCCTCTTTTTCAGAGCATGTAGCACAGCCTTCTTTTTTTCCCCACTGAGTTTCAAGAAATCAAAAGTGTTTGAGGAAACGAGACTTTTATAAAGTTAAAAATGGATACATATTTGGGCTGAAAGGCAGGACTGAGATTCAGGAGAGTGGAATTTCTAGAAAAAGATTTTTAGATTTGTATGTATATTCTTTTAAGATTTTTAAAAATTTTTTGAGAGAGTGTGTGCACATGAGTGGGGGAGGGGCAGAGAGCGAAGAGGGGGACAGAGGATCCACAGCTGGCTCTGTGCTGACAGCAGAGAGCTCTATGTGGGGCTTGAACCCACAAACTGTGAGATCATGACCTGCGCTGAAGTCAGATGCTTAAACATTTGACTGTGCCATCCAGGCACCCCTGTATGTACACTTTTTATGCACTTTGCCCTGCTCCCAGTGTAGACTCCTTGAAGCAGATCTAAAGGAACTATGCCAGGTGAGTGAATTAAGCCTGAAATTAGGCCTGTACAACAAGCAGGTCTTCTGGTTGTTTGCATTGCAGCTTTGAGGAGTCTGGGAAACCCACCAACTAGGACTTCTGATTGATCTGTTTTAGACTTCTGTTCCAGCTTGTTGCTCTTCAGTAGACACAGACCTGGTGATGAGTAACTGTACCTCCAGGATATTCTCCCAGATGGCCCAGGCCCTCAGTGGCCCCCACAGGATGGTGTCGTCGCCATTTGCCACTAGGCAGCTTCTAACTAGTGTGTGTCCCTTTCTAACTGCACAGCCCTCTTCTTTTCCAGAGCCATTTCAGGGAATGTGAGGGATTCAGATGCCATGCCTTGGTGACCATGAGGTTTCCTTTTTAGATCAGGACAGAATCCATCAGGCCCCAGGGAGATGAACCACTGGTGCCCTCTCAATGTGAACTCTCTGTCTTCCCTCTTCTCTCAGAAAGCTCCCAAACCAGACTCCAGGATGACTCCTGTGGTTGTGGAGTTTGAATGAACAAAAATGACTTGGCTGCAGACCAGCTAAGCAGGGACAGTGTAAGCTGGCAGAGATTGTGGCTACAAGGATCTGAACCAGTTTACTCAGAAGAAGGGGAAGCTCTTAGGGCACCTGGCTGGCTCAGCTCGTTGAGTGTCTGATTTCAGATCAGATCATGATCTCACAGTTCATGAGCTTGAGCTCCACATCAGGCTCACTTCTATCAGTGCAGAGCCTGCTTCAGATCCTCTGTTCCCCTCTCTCTCTGCCCCTTGCCCACTTGCACTCTGAAAGAAAGAAAGGAAGGGAGGGAGAGAGGGAAGGAGGAAGGAAAGAAAGGAAGGAAGAAAGGAAAGAAAGAAGATGAAGCTCTTGTTGACTGGCAGTTAAGGAGTTTGTAGTACTTCTTCTGAATTTTATTCAGAAAAGCTACGGTGATCTTTTCTCACAGCCCAGAGGTTGTCCCAGGGAACACAAGAAGCATCAGAACAAGGAATTGGCAGAAAGGGCTGTTTACATTTCTTTCTGGCGTGTGGCAGGTATAAACTTTGGGCCATTATGGCGTTTTGGGTGTCCCCTAAGCTGCTGTCACAGTCAACATTACTTTGAGAGGGACACATGACTTCCCAGTCACAGAGTGTTGAGTCACTCAGATGGTGCTGAGGGGACCTTTTAAAACCACAGCAAGCATTCTCCAAGCAGTGACTCAGTGCACGTCTTGCACATTGGATGGGAAACGCCAATAAGCTGATGAAAGTTATCTTCCATCTATAAATACCTTCAGCTCTTTAACACCCACATGCTTTACAAATCCAAGAGGGTCTTGGGCTCCCTGTGCAAGGCGATCGTTTGTACTGTTTCTATTTTCCCAGTATTCTGCCCCGCTTTTTCCTAAAAGGTCCAACTGACATCAACAGTGCCCCCACCTTGTAAAATTCACCACCAGGAGGGCTGAAAATAGACTTAAAAAACAATTAGGAAAAGAAACAAAAGGTACCAGGATGCACCTCTGTGTTCACCATGACCCATCAATTTTATTGGAGGTTTGTTAACCTCGGCCCTATGGACATCTCAGACCTCATCATTCTTTGTTAGGGGGGGTATCCTGTGCGTTGTCATCAGATGTTTCAAAGCATCCTTGGCTTCTACCCACCACATGCCAGCAGCACCCACCCCAGTAGTGATGTCTGCTAACACTGCTAGATGTGCCCCCAATGGGGGCAGGAAGGAGGGGATTGCTTTGCCCCCAGTGGAAAACCACTGATGCAATCCAAAAGGATGAGGTCCACTTAAGAAACATACTTTAATATAGTTTTCAGTCTTTTTTTAAATTTGTTTGCATTTATTTATTTTTGAAAGACAGAGAGAGACAGAGCACAAGTGTGGGAGGGGCAGAGAGAGAAGGAGAAAGAATCTAAAGCAGGCTCCAGGCTCCGAGCTGTCAGCACAGAGCCTGATGCAGGGCTCTGTGAGATCATGACCTGAGTCAAAGTCGGATGCTTAACCAATTGAGCCACCAGGTGTCCCTATAGTTTTCAGTCTTAAATCCTGCCCTATGTAAGTATAAAATAATACATGACCCTAGTGTTCATTTTCCTGGTGAAGAGAACTCTCTCCCATTTTGCCACAGCACCTTTCATGTGCGGTTAGCGGACTGTTTCTTATTCCTGCTACAGTATACTTAGCCACACCAGCCTAACAGAGAATTCATGCCCTTTTGGCAGTGCAGACCTCCAGTACCACCATGGGAGGAACTAGCTGAGGGCATACAAAACATTTCCAGGACTTTCTAAGCACATATTTCAGTGTGGCTTTTCCCCCCTTAAAGCAGAAAAATCCTCACATTCAGGGAAGATGTTACCTCAAAGATACTGTAAATAAAGCAACAGTGATAGGTTTACAGTAACTGTCCACCTGAGCCTTTGACTCCCTCAGAGATTTGTTTTCTGAGGAGAAGAGCTTTGTTTTAATCTTTTCCATCTATTCCGGGCACCCGTATAGCCCATTGCCAAGAGGACCCCATTCTGTACTGAATTATATAGTCTGAATTTTAGAAATCACCCTGCAGATGTATCTTATGAAAGCATCATGAGAATCCAGCAAGCAATCTAAAAACAAAACAGCAAAGGTGTCTGTAAGAAAAATGTTGATGGCTGGGGCACCTGGGTGGCTCAGGTGGTTGAGCGTCCAACTTCGGCTCAGGTTATGATCTTATAGTTCGTGAGTTCAGGCCCCACATCAGGCTCACTACTGTCAGCTTAGAGCCCGCTTCGGATCCTCTTTCCCCCTCTCTCTGCCCCTTCCCCACTTGCGCTTTCTCTCTCAAAAAGAAAGGAAGGAAGGAAGGAAGGAAGGAAGGAAGGAAGGAAGGAAGGAAGGAAGGAAGGAAGAAAACATTGATGGCCTCCATCCCTTCTTTTCTAACAGAAGCACCTAGAACAGCATGCGTCACATACAGTAGACACTCAGTAAGTAATGTGAATGTCCTTTACAAATGGTTCCTCCAGAGGTATTCCTCCTAAGGCAGTGAATGAAGGCAGAAGTTGACCCTGACTGACAGTTGTTAATGCATCTGTTAGGTCCAATATCTTCCGGTAAATGTTTCCTGCTGAACTCAAAGCCATATTGGGGGTGGGGAGATGGGAACCATAAAATATCATTGACATCTTTTAATGGTAATAGTGTTTCTGATTCAGCCCAATGGGATGCTTATCCTTAAAACTACTTAGGCAATTTCCATGGCTCAATTTTGTTTCATGATTCCAAGAGGTAGGATTCCAGTGAGTCCTTTAGTGCTTTGGCAAGCACTTTGCCTAGGCTAGACAAATCTGCATCGAAATCATCCTATGTGAGGCCGAAAAGTGCAATGAGGTTATTTGTGGAAATATTCTAAGAATTATACAACAACATCAGTGTCATGACAGGGGGACCTTCGCTTCAGTGATATCCTCCATAAAAGTATGGCTAAGGAGCCTTCTGCTATTGCATTTTCTGCAGGCATTAGATGGCTTCATCATCGCAGTGACCACGGATGGCAGCATCCTCTATGTTTCTGACAGTATCACGCCTCTCCTGGGGCATTTACCGGTAAGTGTCTGCTCTGCTGACCTTTGCCAGTACACATTATCATCTTACCATGAGAACCATTCAGATCTCGGATCAGGGATGATGTAGGTATGAGGGGGTCTGTACCTAAGAAGAGTTAATGAGTGTTCTCGACAAGGCCCAGGGGCCTTCTAGAGGAAGGGTAGGTGCAGGCATGTGCCATTCTGGAACAAGTGAGGCACCAATATCTTGGTAAACCCCACCCTGTCAGGGGGACACAGGAGCAGGTCCTGACCCTTATGTGGCCCAGAAACCACGCAGCATCTGAGCCGATGAGAGAGTCCCAGCACAGTTTGCAGATCTTAGAGCCTGTACAGAGGCTGATGGATGTCCCTCCAGGGGAAAAGCTGACTTCCTGGGGCCAAGCAGAGTTGGTGGAGGAATGTGCAACAGATGGCTGGAGATGGGATGTGGTCTGGGGATCACTGAGGACATGTCTGAGATTGCAAGTGCATCATGACACTTAATGGAAGTAAGGGATCTGTGGCAGGGATGATGCAGGGATGGGAGGAGAGTTGAACTATTCTGGAAAAATGTAGTTGGACCAGGGAGGCCTTGGGGAATGAGAAGGGTGTGGGCAGGAGGACAAGCCCTGCCGTCCAGGGGAGCCAGGTGGAGGCTCAGAGGAGGGGTGGGTGCTGCTTGACAAAGGCCATCCTAGATGCCCTTCCCTCCCCTTCTTCCTCCCTCTTTCCCTACCTTCTTGCCTCTCTGCCTCTCCTCCTCTCTCCCTCTCCTACTCCTCTCTGCATAAGTCTTGCTGGCACCTAGCTTCTCCAAGCATCACCTGGCTGGTGGAGGGTGCACCTCTGGGGATCTCTCAAGGCGTTTGGCCAGCCTTCCACTTCCTGCCATACCATTATTATTCCTATGGAGCATGACCATGAATGACAGCTCTACCAGGAGCATCCCGATTGGGATAAAAACCTCCTCTCTTCTCTCTCCTCCCCACAAGCCCTGCCAGACCACCTACCCCCACCTCTCCCCACTCCCAGCACATGGGCAGATGGGTGGCCAGCGGATGTGATCAGGAGGGTAACTGCTTCCCCTGGTTCCTGAACAAAGGAAATCCTGGGCCAGGAAGACACTGGAGGACCGTGGCCGCCTCTCCTTAGCCGCCCCTGCCGGAGAGCAGAGTGGCCTTGCTCCATGAACAGCTCAGCTTCCTTGGGGAGATGAGCCCGGCTTTGCTCCTGGCCCAGAATTCCACATTGTCCTGGGTTACACTTGTCCTCAGAAGCCACTCCCCATTGCATCATTTCTGCAGATGACACTGTGTGGAGATCAAAGCCATTGTCCACATTTTCCCTCTGCTTGGTCATTGTGTGGTATAGCCCGGAAAAGCAATTTTTACCTTGCTAGGCAGATGCCTTTGAGTTGCCTCATAATCTGTCTCACCTTTGTGTTTTGGCTCACTCTCTGCACCATCTCCAAGTGAATTAGGTCTGGGGCAGGATTGGGGTGGGGGAGGATTTTCTCTCCTCTTGGTAGCTGTCAGAGAGGCTGGTTCTCATTTAGTCCCAAGGAGGCAAGAGCGCAGTTTCACCCTGGTTTTATCTGAGGCTAGAATAGTGATGAGGCCAAAACAAGGAACACAGAAGTGATCCCACCAAATCAGCCCAGCTTCTTTGGGCTGACCTGAGGGGTATGATGAAAAAGAAGTGATGGGGTGCTTCTTTGGAGGGGTTTGTGTTTTGTCTTGAAGGGACGGGATGGGGTCATGACAGGCACTGGTTGAAAGCAACAATGTGGAGCCTCGTTAATGTCCCAGGAATGAGATGCAGGAGCCCAGAGCTGTTTGGGCAAACAGGATTTGCTCTGTTCTGCTTTATGCTTTGTAATTATCTGATGACCCAGTTGCTATACATGGCAGAAGGGGCTTAGTAAGGTCTGGAATTCTGATTTGAAATTACAGAGCATTTTAGGACCACCTGTATGAATGATTCTATAACTCTGGATGGGTCAGAAATGACCCTGTCTCTAGCTTATCAGTGCTAGAGACCCATATGAATCATGAGTGTCTGTCAATATATAGACCCACATCCCAACACACACAGAGTCAGCTCTTAAAACCTCCCCAGGGGAGGTGAGCTCAGGATGGGCAATCCCCAAATTTAACTTCTATTTACTTCCAACTTATAGTATCCGATTTTTACCCAGAGTATCACCTCTTCTCCTTTTTTTGCATCTTTGCTCTCATGGGTGGATAAGGGAGATTAAGGATGGACGCTTCCCAGGTGCCAGTCAGTCACCAGCTGGTTGAGCAGAGGAACCCATCCAGGAGGAATACCTCTATCACCTCTACTTTACAAAGAAGGAAACCCAAGGTGGCCCAGCCAGTGAGGGGTAGAGCAGGACCTAACCCAGGCGCAACTGCCTACAGAGCCCAAGCTCATCATCACTCAGCTCCAGTGTATTCCTGATGCCAAGGGTTAGAGTTGTCATTCAGGAATTCTGCTTTTGGTTTAATTCACTTCGAGTCTGACTTACTTACAGCATGAACCGAGGACTTGTCCACAAACAATGCAGCCATTGGAAAGGCCCACGTGAGATTATTTTTCTTTAAGGGTTTGCAGTTTTGTTGAGAGATTTCATCTGTTAAACCATTAGGGACTAATAGGAAAATAGCCAACATGTATTGAGCACTTACTGTGTGCCTATTAAGAGTCCCTTCCATGAGTGAATATGTGTAAAGCACTTAGTACCTGGCACAGAGGTAAAGCTATATCACATTTGTTCTCCTTACCCTTATAATTCTTACAATGACTCTGTGAGATAGGTACTTACCCCAGTTCACAGATAAGGAAACTAAGGCACAGAGAGGTTCAGGTTCCATAACCAGTAAGTATTGGGGCTGGAATTTGAACTCAGGCACTTTGACTCTACGATTTGCTGCTTAACCACTAATCAGAATTTCTATATAAGACAGAGGAATGTTCGGTGTTCTCAGGGTAGAGCGACGGGTTAGGAAGAGAGGATGGGGAACTGAAAGGTAGTGGTCAGTCTTCATGGAAGGGGTGGCCATTGAGGGAGGGCATGTCCAAGAGATGCAGTGTGGGCAGTGGGCAGGAGGCTGTGGGCCCCAGCAGCAGTGCCCCATTGGTATCAAAGGCTGGCACACCAGGGGCTGGGTTCCACTGTCCCTTGCGTGGCCTGGGATTGGAGGCCCATCCATGATTGGGAAGGTTGGGGGACAAAAAGCAGCAAGAATTCCTTTCTGTTTTGAGACCAGCAGGTTTCTAGTCTCTCTGTTTCCTTCCTGCTACTAGAAACTCAGACATGGCAAAAGCTCCCATGATAGATTTCTGTATAGCAATCTTCTGATGAAATATGCTAGAGCCTTCTTTCCCAATTAGATAGAGAGAAAAAGAATAGCTCAAAGAAGAAAATGGTTTTAAGACAAAGTGAGAACTTCCTGTGGTGATGACACCAGTATATTTCAGTATCTAGAATTAGCGAACACAGGTGGTCAAAGAAGAAATGTGGGCATGGCAGATAAGCATGCTGAAGGAAGACCCAGGGCTAAAGGGAGCTTCTGGGATGAAAACGTTCCAGGAAAATCTAAAGGACTGTAAGTCACATGCCTCTGACAGACTTGGGAAGAATAATATGGCTGAGGCAGAACCAAATGAGAGACTCAAAGTAGGCATAATCTGTGTTTTTTACTTGGACTTTTGTTTGAGTTTCTAAAAAAATCTAACTTCCCAGGTTGCTCTTTTGACTTGTTAATGATTGCAATGTTTGCTGAATAAGGGGGACCATATTAGGCCCCTAAGGTAGAAGTCCTGTCTCCAGCCCTGAGCACAGACTCAGTGTGCCTATGTGTTCACTGGGTGATGGGCTGAGGTCATAAATGGGGCTGCTACCTCAGGAGCAATTGCAAACAGCTCTGCGGCGTGGGAAGCGTCTCAGAAGTGAGAAACGTGGGCGTGGACAACACTACTTCCCCAAAGGAAGATAATCTAAGGCACAAGTAATTATAAAGTTGGAGAAATCTACAGACCAAAAAATCCTTCCATGGAATGCTGGTTCTCCAGAGCTCCAGCAAGCAGTGCAAGATCAAAGTGGACTAAGGGACCAAATTCCTGTGGTGAGGGTCACAGCAGGGAGAGGAGGTCACAGAAAAGGAAAGACAGAGCCCCAGGCTTGTGTTACTATACAACATAGCAGCAAGTTCATGAAACACCTTCCAGGAAACATTGTTCCTCCCTCCCTTCCCCACCCTGCCCTCACCTGCTGGAAGAACCCACCTGATCCCAGTCACCTGGTCAGAGGTGGCTCTGGGTGGGGGCCAAGCTGGGGTCCCTCTGTCTAGGAGGGGTGTGGCAGGTGTGGCTACATGCAGCTCAGAGTTGGTCACAGGTTAAAAGAGCCCAGGTCACCAGTTAGATTGTTTTTATTTTAATGTGCCTTTTGATTTTTATAAAGCATAGATACAAAAGTATGTATAAAGCATACACTCGGTTTTTAATGATAAAGTGAGCATGAACACGGTAGCTGTCACTGAGGTGAAGAAACAGAATATAGCCAGGACTATGGAAGCTCCTGTCTGTCCTTTTCCTGTCACACCCTGCCATCCAGCCAGAGATGACCATCTTCCTGGCTTTTAAGATCATTGCTTCCTTGTTTTTCTTTGCAGTTCTACCAACTTTTGATTTGTCACTAAATACTATAATTTAGTACTACCTTTTGTTTAACTTCATGTAAATAGAGTCGTAGGAAATGTACTCCTTTTGCTCAACATGGTTTATGAGATCCATCCATCCCACACTGTTAGTAGTGGCCGTCATGGGCTTATTTTCATTGCTGCTCAGTATTCCACTAGAGGAATGGGCTGAAATTTCTGCATCCATTCCAGTTTGGAAGTCTTAGAAAGGGCTTTTGTGAACATGCTGCATGTGTAGCATTGCTACATGACTATGTGTAGAATTGCTGGATTATAGATAGGTCCACCCTCAGTGCTACTAGATAACACCAAGTTGTTAACAGTGGTTGCACCCATCAACCCTCCACCCGCAGAGTTGAGTTCCAGGTGCTCCATGCCACAGAACTTGGAATGTCATGCTTCCTACTGTTTGTCAATCTAGTGCATGAAGGCATCTCATGGAGCCTTAACTTGCTTCTCTCCCCCATTGCTAATGAGGTTGAGTGTCTTTGCATATGTTTATTAGCCATTTGGATTTCCTCTTTGGTGAACACGGTGCCACTGGATTGTCTAGTTTGTTTCTCGTAATGATTTGTTAGCATTCTTTCTATGTTCTCGACACTAGTCCTGTGTCAGATGTTGTCTGAGTCGTCTCCTATTCACTCTGCCTTGGGGATACAGGTTCGGCAGAACACACCGCACCCAATTCTGGACATGTGAGCTCGACAGCCGTTTATTAGTCACATCTACTCATAGCCTGGAGGGCAAGGACACAGGGCCACATGGGGTTGCACTCTGGAACAGTGAACCAGCAGGGCTGTGAGAAGCAGGCTTCGTAGTAACAAGAGGGTGGGATACCCCCTGATCCCCACCAGAGTGAGATTGGCTTGTTTGAGTAACTCCACCGGCTAGCAGGGAACTAAATCCTCTCTTTACGCAGGGATGAGCAGGAACTGTGCCTGACCCCCTTGATAAGGAGCACTATTTTGCCAGGGACCTTATCCACAGGGCCAGAATGTGAAGGGGAACTTTCAGTTGCACAAAATCGAGGCCCTCCTGATTTTGCTAGGTGACAAGGCAGCAGTTAACACTGAAACTTAATTTTAGGACTTAACACCATGGTGTGTATGTGGCAAATATATTCTCTCATTTTGTAGCTTACCTTTCCCTCTCTCAGTTCTTTTCATGAATAGAGATTCTTCATAGTTGGTACCTTTTATATCCTAATTAATTCTTCACTACTCTAAGATCAAAGCCACTTCCTGTGCTGTCTTCTGAAAGCATTACTGTTGACCATCAGCTTGTTCCCAAATCTAAATTGCATCAAAGCATATCGACTATGTTTCCAACTTTTTAGCCCCTTAGGGAGATCAAGGCCCTGACTGCTTCCCTGAGCCCATTCCTGCCTCTTCGCAGTATGAAACTTCTCCAGGACTTCTCACCATTGCCCTTTCCAACTGTGGCCAACACATCTCCAGCCAGAACTGCCAGGGACCGTTTGGGACGTTGCTAAACAGAGTGTCCTCCCAGCTCATTTCTAACTCAGCCAGCCAGCCTGTGTGCTCCGTGTGCAGGCTCTCACTTAACTTTGCTGGGTGGGACTGATCTGGTGCTGCTAGTTTGGAGGGAGAGAGGAAAATGCCTCACTGTCTCCCGAAGCATTTCCAGATCATCCCCAGGCACCCACAGGGCCCCAAGAAGAGACATGGGAGATGTGCAACTTGGAATTTAGGAATAGGCATTCATATTGAAAGTATTCTTGGTAAAGATTCTTGATAAAGCAGCCAAGGACATCCCAGTAAGTTAGATAGAGAACCTTCCGCCTCCAACAGGTACATGATGTTCCAGACACGGTGATTCAGCTATGGAGATGGCTGCAGATGGCAAATGCCCTCCCTTGTCTCTGTAATTGCTGTCATTTTAATAAGCAGAGCTCAGCTCATTCAAGGGACAGTTCAATTGCAGATATAATTTACTCTCCCGTAAGCATTAGGGTTTAAATTTTCAAATTATCCTTGTTTGTGTTGGTAGTCAGCACATGGAAATGGCATAATGGTAATATAATAGTGAATAGAGAGAGAGAGCTTGCTCTGTGCCAAGCACAGCCCTGAGCCCTTTTTGTGTATTGACTCATAATCCTCACAACCGCCCTCTTGCCACCAGTCTCCATCCAGGGTTCACCTTTATTCTAGGCAGAACTTGTAGCCTGAGGTGCCCCCACAGCCCTGTGACCTGCCAACTGCCTTCCACAGGAGCAACTAGGTCAGGTAGCCCGTAAGCCTTCCCCTACATCAGGGGAAGGGGGCTTCCATCTGACTCTCCAAGAAAAGGCCATGGAGTGACTTCGTCATCATTTTCCTATATCTGAAATGTCTTTAAGAAGAAAGAATACTGTCCTCTGTGAGCATTAGTCAGCATCTAAAAAACTAAAGGGAATGAGCTTAAAATAAAATCAAGAACATCAAAGGAACTTGGAGAAAGCCCGAATGAGAAAATGATAGCACAGGCTAGTGAGGGGTTTGCAGAGTTTTTGCCAATAGAGATCAAGCCAAGCCAGGGTGCAATGGAGCTGGGAGTCCCTCCTTTTCCTCCTCCTGTCCTTCACCAGCCACCAAGTGGTGGCTCCTCACAGCCCCTAGAATGCTGGCTGCAAGAGGGAAAGGGCTCACCTCCTCCGTTGTGTTTCTTCCCAGTGCCAAAGGCAGTATCTGGCAGGCACATGGTAGCCCTCAGTGTTGGATGGATTATGCTGTTGAATGACCTGTTGGACTCTCCCTCCTCTTGCACATCACATCTCCTCATTCCCTGTGCCTCTTCAGACTCTGACCATCTCTAGCCTGGTTTCCTGTGCTCCCTTCCTCCTCAGACCAAAAACCTTAAAGGATTTCTTTAAAACACAGGTAGAGTCCTGCCCTGCCTTCCTCTAGGTCCCTCAGTGGGTTCCATCTCCCCCACCCCAGGCACACAAGACAGGGCACTCTCTCCTCTGGGGCCTTCTTTGCTCTGGCCTCACTTCCCTTTGCAACCCCTGCCTCTGTTGCTCTCCTCCCTCCCCTGTGATGCTTTTATGCATGCTGTGCCCCCTGCCTAGAGCACCCTGGCTGCCCTGAAGATGAAGATGCCATCTTGTCTCCCCAGATCCTGCTCAAGGATCCCTCCCTGTGGGAATTGTTCTCTGAGAGCCTCTATGTCCTTGTGATTGGATTTGGCACAACATGCTCAGTGTTCTAGGAGTGCCTTGTTTTTACTCCTTTTACTTCTTTCAACTAGTTGATGCATTTTTCTCGAAGGCCAAGCACCATTAGATGTCAGGCATATAGGGATGAAGAAGGAAGACAGGACCCCTACTCCCTAGGGGCTCCTGTTGGATGAGGCAGGCAGAGAATACACACCAGCATGTGAATGAACAAGAAGACTTCAAGAACTTTCTTAAATGGTTATTAAACACTTAATCACAGTGAGCATTCATTGAGTGATTGCTGTGTGCCCTTTGACCAACAGCTCCTGGCACCCTCACAGCTTCCTCATCTTTTGCTTGAGCAAAGCACAACCCTGAGAAGTTAGAGCCAGCTTTCAGCCCCAACCTCTGGGGCTCTCCTCACCTTGCCATGACACAGGCCAGTGTGGTCTAGGCAGACCTGCCCTTCACCAGCGGTTTCAATATGGTGGAACAAGTGCTGTGAGGGGCTTCAGAGGCCAGAACCACAGCAGTCAGGGTGGCATCCATGGGTGCTTTCTCAGAAGCAGTGCCTTCAAAGCAGGGACCTAAAGGATGCCCAGGACTTAGCCAAACAAAAGGAGCAGTGCACGACGTCCCAGCCTAAGGGGGTAGTGGGGTAGTGTGGGGAAGGCCCAAAAGGAAGAACAAACCTGGCAGACTGAAAAGAAGGAAGTTTAGAGGGTGGGTAGTATGTAGCCTCAGAAGTGAACAGGGAAGCATTTGGAAACCAAATGACAGTATTTGTTTTGTTTTGTTTTGTGTTGTGTTGTTTTGTTTTGTATTGTTTTGTTTGTCTTTAAGTAAACTCTGTACCCAACGTGGGGCTCAAACTCACAACCCTGAGATCAAGAGTCACATGCTGTACGGCTTGAGCCAGCCAGGTGCCCTGCTGATAGATAGATTTAAGCAAGGGGGTGACCTGATCTGACTCAAGACACAAGACTCCTTCTGGCCTGCTGGTGGAGAATAAGTTGCACAGGAACAAAAGTTGATGTGGGAAGACCAGTTTGGTCAGTTCATTCCCCAGATAAGAGATGATGGTGATCGAGACTGGGGGTTGAGGCCATAGAAATAAAGAGAAGGGAGAAGATCTGAGAGAATTTGAGGGACGAATGTCTCACAGCACTTGGACATTGTTTGGATGCAAAGATGAGGGCGAGAAGGGAAGATGTTGGGAATGGGATGGGCAAGTGTGATGGGCAAGTGACCAATTGGCAATACCATGCATGGGGACATTGAGCTCAGGGGAGGAGGAGGTATGGGCACAAAAGAATGAGGACATTAGGGATGCCATGTGAATCTCGAGTTCCCAGGGGACACACACAGAGAGTTGCCTAGATATACAAATTTAAGAGTGTATGTATGTCGTGTTTTAAAAATGTATGAAAGCATGAGTTTATCAAGGGAGACCGAGGCAGCAAGAGATGTGCCTGTCTTCTCTCTCTTTCTCCTCTGTGAGCTTCCACCCGCACTAGCCACTATGGGAACCACTGGCCACATGTGGCTATTTAAATTCCAATTTAAATCATTAAAATTAAATGCAATTAAAAATTCAGTCTTCTGTCATACCAGCCACATTTCACTGCTCATAACCACATAGCTGGTGGCTCTCGTAAGGGACAGCGCACATTAGAGACCATTTCCATCATCACAGACAGTTGTATTGGACAGTGCTGTATCTAGATTCCACATCTTATTAATTTTGTATGCACAGTGCCCAAGCACTCAGAAAAAAAGTGGAGTTCCTTCGATTGGAGGGACTTTTAAGAAGTAAACAGGGATTCATTTGTTGGCCTAACAATCAGAAAAGGAACCCCACACATTCTTTAGAGCCCTTCACATGAGTGACAGGAAGGCTGGCAGGTGGGGCTCCCCCAGGGAGAGTGGGACTCTCTGCTTATTTGTCTGATTTAACTCTTATTTCTTTCATGGGCCCATGGGCAATACCATAGCACATTTGCTTTGGAACAAGTGAAACGTTCTAGATCATAATCCAGGATAACAGAGTGATGGAATTGAGAGTCTTTGCGGAAAATCAGGTCTTGAACTTTTCATTTCAGAGATCAGTTCTGAATAGTCCTGAATGTCCAGGTTTTGCTTTTGCTTTTGCTTTTGTTTTTCATCTTCATTGAGTGTGTACCTTTGTTCTTTATTTTCTTTTTCAGTCAGATGTCATGGATCAGAATTTGTTAAATTTTCTTCCAGAACAAGAACATTCAGAAGTTTATAAAATGCTCTCTTCCCATATGCTTGTGACAGATTCCCCCTCCCCAGAATACTTAAAATGTAAGTTTACCTTTACTGGTTTTACAAGATATAAAGATAAGAATTTTACTTTGGAAAGGAGGTTAGAACGAATTGAGAGAGGGAGGACTAATTTTAAAAACAGCTTTTCTTGTGACTCAGAATATTTCCAGGGTCTTTAGAGGTATATTTTATTTGAAATTTAAAGCTAAAACTAGAGTTTTATGTAGTAGTAGTAGTAGTATGTAGTAGAATCATATGACATTTAACTTCTCTGTGGAAAATTTGAAAACATGGCTCTTAAGAATAAGAATTTGTTTTGCCTGTAATACAAGAAGTTCCTTTTTTTTTTTTAACCCAAGAGTCTTTTGGTAACCAACACTGCAAAAACCAGGGAGCAGTCTGCTTATTTTAGAGGGCAGTGTAAAGCTAGATGTATATGATAACCTAGTAACCAACTGAAAACTGAATAATTAGGTCAAAACTCCAAATTCTCTTCTCCTGAGGCTGTCATCTGGTTATTTCTATACGTTTGCGGTTTTTATGGAATTTTAAAGTTTCCCTCAAAATTGGCAACCCGGATGGAAAGGGCGGCCTTGGTGCTCACTGAACCATGTACCTTGGTGGAGGTAATGCAAGTGACTCATGCTTGTTCAAGCCTTAGTCCATTTTCCATGAATAATTTGCCCTGCTGTATATCTGATGTTACTTCAAAGCAACGTGAAAAGATTAAATTAAAGAGAGCAGCTCTATACGAGCAGCTTTATTTTAATACACCATATGAAAACAACCGGAACTAATCAATGCCGACATAACCAACCACAGACATCTGTGAGCAAATTAAGACTAATTGGGCCCAAGTACGGAATGCAAGAATATCTATGTAGACTATGGGGGGAAACCCCCTATTCTGCAAAGGTTATAAAACCATGTCCAAAAGTCCGTCATAATGAGAGAAATGTCCTGGCCGTGTGTAGACTAAAGCCCATGAGTTACACAAAGATAAACTTGTTTAGTCTAGAATCTATGTCGTATTCATGTTCCTTTTTCTTTTTTTCCTTTAACGGCCCAGCTGACAACGATTTAGAGTTTTATTGCCATCTTCTGAGAGGCAGCTTGAACCCAAAGGAATTTCCAACTTATGAATACATAAAATTTGTAGGAAATTTTCGCTCTTACAACAATGGTAAGGTTTAATTGTCATATAATTGCTACAGTGTCTTTTATCATGCAAACGTGCACACAGGGGCATAAGAATCCCTGAGGGAGGAGGAGTGAGAATATGTGCTTTTCATATTTGCATTTGGATTTTCATGTTCCCAAGACGCGTTTTGTGCTCATAAATGCTGTCTCCTGTTTGAGAAGAACGCACTCCCACACTTGTTTATGCCAGTGCATGAAGTCCCACTGAAATGCACTTTATTCATGTATTTATTTTCAGGCTGATGGAATAGTTCGGTACTGTGGGAAACAGCTTCCAGTTAATAAAGAGCAGGCTCAGCCTATACACAGCCAAACAGGGCTTCATTGTGACATGAAGATCCGTAACCTTGGTTTCTGCATCTTCAGTCTCCTTTTTCCAGAACTGCTATGAGCATGTTCTCATGGGTCTGGCACAAGGATCTTCTGCTTACTCTGACCCTAATGCACAGAAAGTGGCTGTTTTATGAGGAGCCAGCAAAATCCACATTTGGATGGATTATCAAGCAGATTAGCCAAGTGTAAAATCGTACTCTCTGAAATTACCCAGATGACTAATGGTCCAAGCTCTGGCTGTACCTCTAAACTAGAGTGACACCCTCAGTTTCACTTTTGACCCTGTGAAAATGGGAACACAGGCCTGATGGCAGAAATTCCGAAGTACGGTCCCCAGCCCACAGCCCCACTGTGGAGCCCAGCGCAGAAAGGTCTGTGTTTTGTTTGCTTCGTTCCTCAAACCTCAACACAAAACAAATCACTTTGAATGATCTAACATTTCATAAAACCTCAAAGATGGGAAAAACAGAAGGAAGTGTTGACAGGGATGAGAGAAAGAGAGGGGGGAGGAAAGGAGAAAAATACCAAAGGAAAACAGACAGGAAGATGAGGCACAGAAATGATGAGTGGACAGGTGGAGACACCAGGTAGTTGATGGCAGCCCTGCTTGGGCAGCCTCTGGACCCATGATGGAGTCGATTACCCGCTAAATCAGACCCAGAGTTCCCATTAGAATTGGCCAACGTAATGGCCCTAAATCCTAATGCTGAAGCCAGCCAGGATCTTTCCTTCACCCTCAAACGTCCTCTGTTGTATGTTGTTTGCATAAATATACCTACTTTGTCTGAAAGTCTGAACTAGATGCTAAACACTTTGGTCCTGCCAAAGTGATTTTCAAGCCTAATGTTCAGGGCTCATGCTCGGATGATGGGCTCCTTGACTAACTTGGCGCCCTTTTGGAACCTACCCAAACAGGGTTCCTAAGTGGTTGAAAGCGAAGGGAGGTCAATTTCACAAGTGGTGCCCTGAATCTGGGCCAGACAGGTTAAAGCCAAAGCCTGACCATGCCTAACCCCACTCATCTGAACGCCTTTCCTAACCCTCATGAGATAAATGTTTCATGAACCACACAAATAAGTAAATGGTAGCTGGTTGGGCTACCTAGTTCAAGAAAGTGACCTATGACACATCTGGTAGGACACCCAGCATGATGCTAGCCCTGGTGCAAGGCTCACTGGGTGAGGCAGCTTGTTAAAAACTCAGATTCTAGTTCAGGAGATCTGCGGGTGGGGCTGGTATTGTACAACTGGAAAGAACCTTGGGCTTCTGATGAAAGGGGTCATGGACTTTGGGAAACACCGTGCTATTGTGATACTACATGCCATCCCATGGGAACTGTAATGGTACCTCACACTTACGGTGCTCGTTCCGACAGCTTTATCCTTGAATTAATATAAGCAGTGGTTCGCAGTTTGCTTAAAATGTGTGCTGTGGCCATGATGCCAGCTGCTGGAATAGCAGAGCATCCCATGAGGCTGCATGCGAGGAAGGGGAAGCCACCCTGGCCCCCAGAGTGCCAAGACTGTGGGAAGTCTGGGATGCTGTGCCCACGTGTCCCCATGACAACGGCACACCACTTAATTAAGGAACCGACCTGTGATTGGCTGCCAAGCAGCAGTCACATCCTTTGTTAATTTACATTTCCACAACTCTCCATTAAGATGCTACTGAATATCACTTTGAAGCTTCCTGTCGCTTATCACATTTTAGAGGGTTTCAAGGAAAGAGGCAGACTTCAGGCTTCATTGTGAATACCTGGGTCGTTTTGTTGTTTTTTTTTTAAACCAGCAAAGCTTTATTTTCACTTCAAGTTGAGACAATGTTTGTTTGCCTGAAAGAATGTGTGGAAATTATGTGTGATTTTTTTTTTTTTTGGAAACTGTTACTGCTATAAACGCACAGCATTGAAAAGTGGAAAACTTAAAACCAAGTATGCCAGAGTGTCTTTCCAGAGCCTGTTGAACAAACCAAGTTGAGGGGGCTTTCCTGAAGCAAGAGTCTCTAAATGTAATTGTGGAAAACCTGAAATATCATTCTCACTTGGATGAAAAGAGACCACAACAATATCAGAGGCAAATGAATTTCTAAGATGGAACCCTCTGAAATCACCAACTTTCAATTATTTTTGACCTATAAAATAGAGTTTAACGTACTGTAAGAAATACTTCCAATTTGATTTTGTAGGTTTACATCTGAATAAACATTGGACAGTGGGTTAATAAAAATAGCTCACATTAGGAGTGCTTCCTAAGTCCCAGGTCCTGGGCCCAGTCTTTGCATTGATATTCTCATTGAATCCTCCTGCCAACCTTATAAGTGGTAATATTGGCATCGTCACATCTTAACAGAGGAGGAGACTAATGCACGTAAGAATCAGAGGTGCACTTATGGGAAGTGGGAGACCTACATTCATACCCATTCTAACCCTGAACTCTTACCCTTAACCCCAGTGCTTTGCTATGTTGCAAAGCAAATCTGTGTTGAAATTAAATGTATAGATGCAGCACACAGGCCTGTCCCTGCCACCAGGCATGCTGTTGGTACATGATGTCCATCCCCGTGAACATCAGATGTCCTGCACCCATGTACCAAGCTGTTTAAGGATACCCAAGATTTGTTTGAAATCAAATGGGTTTATGCTCACAGATCTTTAAAAACAGGCACAAGACACCATGGAGACCACACAGGGAAGCACCAGGGTAGGTCAGGAGGCAGTGCAAGTAGGAGATGTGGGCAAGAACCTCGTAGTGTGGTTTCTGTGGAAAAGATTGACTGAGGCAGCGTAAACAGGCTTCGGTTTGGCAAGTTTGAATAATTTTAGTAGGCTCTTGGGTAGAGGGGCTTGTCTCTAGTTCTCAGGGACCCGGGTGATTAGGGCAAGTGGATAGTAGCCCAGAGTGTGAGAGACCAATAAAGGAGAAGGTTGGGGTGTGGGCTTTAGGTAGGTTGGTTTGCCTATGAAAGGTGCCCTGGAACGTGAGTCATGCCCTATTTCTAGGAATTGGCCAACCCTGAAAGGAGCAGTTCCTCCAGGGTCTGCAAGGCCTAAATGTCAAAGCACCAAATACAGAAACTACAAAATGTGGTTTGTACACAAGCCACCCCATGCAACTTCCCTGAGTCCCCAGGCATGGGACACCTTTCAAAGCAATATGTAAAGTATAGAAGAAAAATGACGATGAACATTGGTTTTATTTTAATAGCATCCCTGTGCACACTTCAAAGAACTATGTAGGAAACCCTACCTTGGTCCATTATCAGGAAAAGCCCTGTCATTTCTGTAGGGCTGTTCAGTTTATGGAGCATTGTCTGGTGCATTCTCTTTTGATGCCTATCAGGAAATCAAATATAAGGCTCTCATTTTTATCAATAATGGAGTGGAAAGAATGGTGACGTTTACTGATCTGTGAGCTCATTGTACCCCTTCCTGGGCCTATGCAGTCCATGCCTGGTACATAAGTAAGGCTTGACAAAAGTACGTTGGCCTAGACTGAGGCTCAGAGATTCTAGCCCTGGATGTAGGGGACAGAGGCACGGCTCAGACCCGACTTTTGACTCATAGGGAAATGAGGCTTTTCCAAAACTGAGAGCTAATAATAGAGCTCTCCTTGACTGACCCCAAAGCCCACCCCAGAGATGGAGTGGTAGCTTCCAGAAGGGCTCCCCCTACTTCTTTGGCCTTTAATCCAAAGCAAAGATTAAATCCACTTTGGTACATGCTGGGTGAACTGGCACATGTGTAACTTCTGGTGATTTGTGAACTATGTGCACTGGACGGCCACTGACCAATGCACGGTCAGTGTATGGTCATATTTGGCCTCCATTCTCTTCCCATTCTGTGTCCCTCACTCCCATCAAGTTCCTTCCCCACCTGGGCTCCCCGGATGCCCCCTGATGTCCTTAACCAGGCCTCTAACCCATGTACCCCCACCAGTAGTGTTCCTGACACACCCTTTTCCATGCCTCTTGTTCATCTGATCAACCAATTTGCCTTAAGGCTGATGGAGGTGTGGGCTGTGACTCAAAACTCAACATCTGTAGGATATCCTTGGGCCTTAAGCCAGAGGGCCCAATAGGGGAATGTATAGGCTTCAGGGCAGGGGTGATGGGTGACAGTGATCCAGACAGGGATTTTGGTGACCCTTAAATCACATAGATGAAGACCCCCATCTGCTTGCCTGCTTACTCAGATAACTGCTTAGAATTCATCTGGCTCTGTCACCAGTATAAGTAGGTCCAGTTAGGAATTTGGGGTATGGGGAGGCACAAAAGCACCTTTGCCCTTGTTAATGAGATTCAACTCTCCAGTGGGACATTTCCAGACTCTGCAGCCAATTGTGTACCATGGCTGCACAGACACAGCAACCATTGCCTGAACACTTGAACAAAATGGAATTTTCCCCTGCTTCAGTATTTGTACATCTCGGTCACTCCTTTGGACTTCATCCTTTGGTACAGATGTTTTGGGGTTGGGTCTGGGGAGTGGGGGGTAGGTGAAGATGGGACTTCACATCTTTAACCTAGATTTTTAATAAACATGAAGAAATATGTGTCAGGAAATGGAACAAGAAAGTAGCCTTCCTAGAACTTTTTCACTGTAGGACAGTTTCTAACCACTGTGAAAATCTTCTTGAGGGAATCTGAGCCAGAATACAGAACCACATGTCTCCTCCTCTTCCCATAAAAAGTCTACTGTCTGATCTTGGCCATGTGGTCTGGAGCACCAGAAATCACCACTGGTGGGAACAGCCCCGGGTCTACCTCTGCTCTGCACATCATTTCCAGAAGAGGGGTGAAGTGAAATTACTTCATTCACGACTATGTTTGTCCCATAATAGATGTTTAAAAATATCTCCAACAAATACACCCTTCCATCTTTTTTCCTTCTCCAGTTAAATAGAGGAGCCCCTGGGGCCTCTCCCAACCCCCCACCCAAGTCCCACAGCCCCACCCACCACTCTTACTGGAGAGGAACCAGCCACATGATTTTCAAAGGCGTAATAAACAGTCTTTGCTTTCAGGGGTCCTAATAAACAGGTTCCAGTTCCTGAAAGATAAGTTCATGCCAGGAAGAAGGCAAGCCTCTATTTAAGTAAAGCCCTTGCTCCTCCCCCAGCTTGGATTTAAATGCGCATCTGACTGAAATCCAGAAAGCAGTATTTCAAAAGTTGTTGGTGTGGTTCCAAATAGGTCACCCTCAGCAAACATTCCACTCTGGGCTTTCCAGAAACCACACACCAGAGTATAAAAGTTTCCCTGCCCTCATTTTACCTATTCGCCTCTAACCACACAACCAGATTTGAAATACTGGCAGAAATGGAGGCTTTTTCGCTTACAACACTTGATTCCGTATGTTCTGTGGGATTTCTGGAGGTTGCTTCATTTTATGGCTTTAGGGGGTTTGTTTTTTGTTTTCCTGAGCTGAATTGAGTTCTCCTAGGGGAACAAATCCACTCCCACCAGATCTCACTGAGAATGGAGACGTGAGTTTAGCACAGGAAAGACAGCCTCAGGGAAGGGATGTCTGTCTTATCTATCTGTCACTGGCCCCCAAGAGCAAGAAGCAGAGCGTCCCCTCCTCCCCCTCCCCCAACAAGGAAGTGCCACATCTTTCTCCCGCAGTGGTGATTGCTGCCAGATTAGATTGCGGAGGAATTAAGAACGCAATAAAGAACAAAGTGTTACCCAAGGTCATTGTCCTGCTTGAGCATCTAGATAGAGCCCATATTGAAATGGAGCAGTGAGGAACGGTCATACGTTTATCAAACAGATCTTCCTGCTTGTTCCAGCCTGGGAGTGGGGCATTTCTGTAGAGGTTGTCCAGTAATTTTGATAAAAAATGTGCACAAGACATCCCGTTGGAGGACAGGGGCAACTTTCTGTACAAAGTTCACTTTCCCGAGCATACAAATCATCTGGCCCTATCCACACCAACTGTCTGGTGGATATCTTGTCAACGCCATTACAACCTCCTGGCCCTGAAAAATACTCATTTTAATTAACAAACACTGAGGGAAGGAAGAAAGTGAGACGTATATTTTCCCATCTGAGTAATTTTTTCAATCCAGCAAATTGCAAACCCTTAGCTTTCTTGTGTGGCTCTCAGCCTGTCTCCAGCCTTGTTCGTTCTTTCTGATGCCAAACAGAACTGGCGGAAAGAAAGCAAAGAACCACGCCTTACCCTAGCTAGTTAGGTGGTGCCCTGGGCCAGAAACCAGGGCAGGATTATTTTGCTGCGGCTGTCCTCAGAACCCAGTAACCTGGCTATTCAGAACACATCAGGTAAAGCATACCATACTGCAAAGAGAAAAAAAGAAGACTGTGAAAATACTGCTTAATCAGAGGGAGAGGACTTCTTGTGAATGTTCAGAAAATTATTTTTTCCTTAACAATTCAACACTGTAACCCAGACGTTTTGGACATTTATCATAAATGAGATTTGAGAACGTTTTTCTTCTCTCAGCAAGCCTCCTCACTGATTGTTTCACGACTTCCTGAACACCTTTCGGCTTTGCTTTTTGTTTGTTCCAAGAAGTGCTGAGAAAGCTATTTGTCACTCTCCTTGTGGACTATTAGTGTGCTTTCTTACAGCTGTTGCAACTGATTTATCATAAGCAGGCCATCGCTGATAAGAGTACTTAATTGTTTAGGCCTGATGACTGAACCAGTACTGAGGAACCGTAGGTACATCTTTTTCCATTTCTTTCTATATCTTTGCTATTAGCTAATGTTCACTATCCCCACCTCTGCTTCTTCTTCGTTCTTTCCTACCCCTTGGTGAACACGTCTCACACCACCGGAGACCTCCCTGCCCCTTCAGACATCCTTATCTTCTTTCCATGACTGACTTGAGAGGTCACCTTTGAAATGGAAGCCAACCCCAGATACCAGGAGAGACAGACTTAAATCACTCTTATTCTCTGGAGAACCTTGGGGCTCTCTTGTGTTCAGAATCCCTAGAGTGCAACCCCAAGGCAAAATTCTTCCGGGGTCTCTAAAATTTGAGTCTGCGATGAAAGGTTCAGGAGCAAAGAAGGGTTTGATCGCCCCCGTGGACTATTTTAATAGGAAAGCTAAAAGCAGGGCACCATCTTGCATGTGTCCAAGCTTGAGATCCATATGGGCACTTGTGCTGTTTTCACCGACGGCGACCACGATATGCTGATTTGCAGCAGACCTTGCCCACATCCTTCTGACCAGTGTAAATGCACCAGGAGGGCAGTGAGCCAGCCCGAGGGACAGTGGGACCCAGGACCATGCTCCGCAGGCACCCTCCCACAGCAGGCCAGCCCCCAGCAGCACCAGGCTGGGCTGCAGAAAGGGAGCCCCAGGGGGGTCTCGAGCCTTGTGTGTTCCTTGTGAGCTGGGATCAGACAGTCTCTTCCCCAGCTGGGTCTTAAGCTATAGTTTGGATGTGAGATGGAAGGTCCTATCATCAGAGATGCATTCAGTAAACACATGTTGAGCACCTGCTGTGTGCAAGACGCCTGCTCAGAGCAGGAGACAGAGAACTAGAACCAGTTCCTGCCACAGGGAAACCTGCCTCTTTAGCTTTGGGCAAGAATAAGATCAATTTCAAGTAAGATGACCCTAGGGGCAAAAAATGTTGCAAGAAATCATTGCTTTTATCTGTGGCATGAGTGCTACGTGTGTGTGTGTGTGTGTGTGTGTGTGTGTGTGTGTGTGTGGTAGCGGCAGAAGAAAGAAGTAGGAAAGCAGACAGAGATCTGATAAATAGGGCTGCATCTGCATCGACTGGTTAATCCTTCCGAGAGGCTTAGGAAGCCAGTTGTAATTAGATATGTTTTTTCTATTACTTAAATTGAAACAACTAATTAAATCCTTAATTAATGTTTTTTAACTACCTTGGGATAAGAAGTGCCAGAGAAGTTATTCTAAGTGCTAAATATTACTCTGAAGTCCCAGAGAGCAGTTGGCTCATGTGTTGACTCTGGAATCTGTGAGGAGGCTCATGCTGTGAATAAAAGTCATTTGAATTGCAGTTGGCAAAATGTTTAAAGTATCTTCTTCCCCTTGACTTCCCCCAAGGTTATCCCATTGGCCTCTGTTACAACTTTCATCCCTGATTTACCGTCACCTTTGATCAAGCCCTCAGCTGCTTAACGTTTTGGGGGAGAAAGCTCATTTAGAAGAGGAGTTGGCTTGGTTCTGGGCCCCTCTGTAAAGTATCTAGCTTATCAAGTGCAAGCTATAAGCAATAATGAAATTTCCCCTGTGGGGTGCATTTTCATCTTTAAAACCTTAGAAGTTATAAAAGGATTGATATAAAACTGCATTGAGAGGCAGCCAGGCCAGCTAGTAAGCTCTGCAGAAAATTCACATAATTTCTGTCGTCTCTGCCCTTTGAAGAAATTATTAGGGGCCGGTGTTTCCCTCCCCCACGTTCCTTCTGTCCCCATCTTCCTCATGGTAAATCACCAAAGAGAGCATGAATTTGGTAGCCAAAAGGATCATTCCAGCAAGGTACATGGTTTAGAGACAAATGAGAGAGATTTTCTCTAGAAACTTCCAGGGAGTCCTTGGAAGTTTGCTTCGAAGGCCTAGATTTTCTGAAAGAGTAGGGAGAATTTTATTAGGTCTTTATTTGGCAGTTGATGTCTCTTAGATTCAAGCAGAGAGGTATTTCACATCTGGGAAATTTTTTAATGTCTTTTTTTATTATTATGCAGATGTTCACATCTGCAGACCCTTCCCTTAAGGGATTGCCTTCTCTCCCCTTGGTGAGTCCCTTGGCTCACCCTCCACATTAATCTGCAATGGACTAAGCCAACTAATGACAGATGTAAACTCTGCAGGGACCACTGTTTTCTACTTTGCCCCCTTTATATTCATGTTTGGAAACATTTATATTAATATTTATGTGAATGAATTCAGAGAATATGTTTGGTAAAATGAATTTATTCATGTTAGTGGATAAAAAACCACATTATAGAATCACTTAGAAACCTACGAACATATAAAACAAAAATTATTGGAAAGCTAAATTCCAAAGAAAGTCTTGCAGATTTCCTTTTAGAACGCATTTCATTTTCTGTTGCTTTATATGTTCTCAAATTGGAAAACACAACTATGTTTAAATCTACAAGTTCAGAAATGTAGTTAGAATTCAGGATCTAGTTCAGGATATAATCAACTACATCTGAAAAAGAAAGAGGTAGTATAGATTATCTAGCATAACTGTCCTCAACACCGGCTACAGCAGTAAGTGTGGGGAGCTTTTAAAAGCCCCAGTGCCTGGGCTTCACACCCAGAGTCCCTGAATTAGCTGATCTGGGAATGGTGTCTGGGCACCTGGGAGCCATGTAAAAGGTCCCAAGGAATCCAATGGGTAGCCAAGTTCAAGAATTCCATAAGCATAGTCCATTGACTTTTCCCATACTTAACAGGGTTCTTTTTCCCACCCAGCATACTCCGCCTAAAATAGCAGAATTTTTCCCTGGCCCAAAAGGTAAAGCAGTTCTCCACAGTCACTCTGAAGCCAGCTCTGTAGCTCCCGGGGAAGATGGCAGCTGATACCAGCTGGCAACTCCCCAGAGGGTGTGGGGGGGGGGGGCCCATTCTCAGCCCCGAGGTGAGCACGAGCCCTGAGCAATCCCCTGTCTGCCCTGTGAGAACTTCAGGCTTGGAGTCGGAAGACCTGGGTAGAGTCCCTGCCCAGAATTTCGATTCTGAGCCATCTTGGTTAATACATATAACCTTTCTGGGCCTCAGCTGCCTCCTCCGTAGAATGAGGAAAGTCACACCTTCCCAGACTTGTGAGAATAGAAGACACTTGTGAACAGGTTTGTCACCTGTGCAGAGCTACAGAACTAGCGAGTTTGTGGGGGACACTGTGTACCTCTCAGGATCACCTGGGTCCTGAGCCCATCTCTTCAGTCGCATCGGCCAAGCCCAGTACCAGCCTGGCTCCAGGTGTGGAGTTTCAGGGCAGAAACCCCTTGAATCCCAGGTATGCTGTGCCAGAACCAGAGGTGGGAAGGGGGGTCAACAAATGACGGGGGCCCATCAGATCAGAAACCACATCTGACTGGGGAACACACCCCGAGGTGAGAACTTGGGCCCATACTGCTGAGCGAGGCTCTTTTCTCCTTTTGTGAAATGTTCTTCCCAGCACAACAGTCTAAGTGGCTACTGTAGGACTACTGGGAGCGAGAGGCAGGGTAGTCGGATTCCAACTCTGTTTGGCTCTGAGCAGGTTACTCACAGCCTGGGCCTCCCATTTTCTGTGTAGGGTGGATAATAGTAGCACCTACCTCACTGAGGTGTTTGTTATACAAATGAAGAGAGTGAATGTTCATGAAGCCCTGACGGACAGTGATGCCAGGTCGGGGTCAGCCGCTGTGCCACACAGGGCTAACCCATCTGTCTCCTCCCGCCCCAGTGCCTACCCCCTCTTGTAACGGCTTTGACAGCACCCTTTCAAGGCCCTGCCGGGTGCCGCTGGGGAAGGAGGTCTGCTTCATTGCCACCGTTCGTCTGGCAACACCACAGTTCTTAAAGGTAAGTACCTGGGAGAGCGTGCATCGTGTGAAACTAGTACAACTGAATCACGTTTAGTTACAGTTCATTAACCATCTTTATGGGAAAGAATAAGATGGCAATGAAGTTGCCACTGACTTTGAAAAGTTGAAATGTCTGATTTCGGTACCTGTGAACTGCACCACATGCCCCTTGCTCTAACTCTGGTTTCCTAGGAGCTATTTTGCTGGAAGGCAGCGTCAGCTGCTGTTCAGCCTGCAGAGATGCTCATTTGCAACTCTGTGGATCCTCCTCCCTTTCACGCCAGCACCAGCTTTAATACCACTCAGGGCAGGTGGAGGTGAGGACCAAGCCTCAAAATCCAGGGCTTGTCTGTATTCTCTCACCCATGATTGCTTTAACATCCATGGCATGAATGCTGAGTTAAATTAGTCATTCAAATTCAGATGAAAAGCCATTTTCCACATGTTTACCACCCTTCCAGATAATGGGAAGGGAGTGGTGTGACATTTTGGCTCTTAGGTATTTTTCCCCAGCTTGTGAAATAAATTTAGTATCAGCTAATACTGAAATTAGCTACAGATGATGAGTTTCAGCCCAACACAACTTGGAGACTTGCTCTAAATGGTTTTAACTTCTGTTACCCACCATGCGTTCTTGAACCAACCTAGGGTGAGCATCTGGCACCCCAAGCAATATTTTTTTCCCTTCTAATACAGGAAATGTGCATAGTTGACGAACCTTTAGAGGAATTCACTTCAAGGCATAGCTTGGAATGGAAATTTTTATTTCTGGATCACAGGTTTGTGAAAAGAAAAACATATTTGGGTTGGGTCCTTTTCAAGTGTTTGTTTGCATGAGCCAGGCTCTCCTTGGGAGAGAAAAGTTAGGCCTTGTCCCTTCAAGGAGAAGGGCTTTCTGGCAGCAGAGAAAGTCATTCCCGGCCAAGAGTGAGGCAGCTTCCCTTCAACTTCAAGTGCCCCCATCCATGGATATGATCTATGTTTGGGTCCGAGCATCTCAGGAGAGTCAGATGCCACAGCCCAGGAACATCTTTGGGATACCCTCACCCCTACCCCACTTGGGGCCCCCTCCAGTTCCCTGGAAGGCAGGGTGGATGGGAGAGAAACTCCTCGTCTTAATTCTCTCAACACCCTTTTGTCCCTTTAACTTAACCTTCTTTCTTTCTTCTGTAACATTTTTCACCTTTGAAGGATGAGAAATCTCCCTTCCCACCTTTAAGTTTTTATTATGCTTTGGGACTGGACTGACCCAATCGATAGCTGTTCTTAATTATTCAGTAATGATAAAATGTATTATTATTTAACCCAGGTTATGCTACGGAAACTGAATATCTAAATGCCAAAAGCGTTGAGCACTTTGGAAAACACAGCCTCTCTGGTTTGAACCATTGCAAAATTATCATCCTGCCCTCATTCTTGAGAAATGAGGTCTCGGTGTTGATCATGAAACACGCAGACAGTACACTCAGTGTTGAGGTGCCGCCACAGTGAGTCTGGTAGGGGGACCTTGCCTTCTGATGAATTATCCCCATTGCTTGGCAGAGCCCCTCCGATCATAGGATACCTGCCTTTTGAAGTTTTGGGGACCTCAGGCTATGACTACTACCACATTGATGATCTGGAGCTCCTGGCCAGGTGCCATCAGCACCGTGAGTACCGCACGCCCTGCCCCAGCGCCCAGCGGCCTCCAGCACCCTCCACAGAGCCCCGACAGCAGGACTCTTGGGTCCCAGAAGCCCGCTTATTACTTGATTTCTTTTTGAGGAGGAACACTTTGTTTTCTCTAAAATGATGTAGGAGTGTGGTGGAGGTCCTTGTGGTTTGAGTTTTTACTTGGAATTAACTTTGCTCCACCTCCTCCCACCCCCCAGCACCTTCCCAGTATCCTTTAGATTTGTAAGCTGTTTAATCTTACCAGAGAAAACAAGGTGAGTGATGATGGCCATTTTTTCTAAGTTCTGTAATACATTATTTTATTTATTTATTTATTTTGAGAAAGAGAGAGAGTGCAAGCAGTGGAGGGGAAGAGAAGGGGGTGGACAGAGGATCCGAAGCAGATTCTGTGCTCACAGCAAAGAGCCTGACTTGGGGTCTGAACCCACGAACCATGAGATTATAACCTGAGCCGAAATCAGACACTTAACAGACTAAGCCACCCAGGTGCCCCTATGCAATACATTTCAAAGACAAACTACTGAACTCACATCACTGTTCACTATAAGCAGACATATATTGGTGACAAACTACAGGCCAGGTACTAAGCTAGACCCAGTACATAAGGATGATCAGAATCTCCTTGCTGGTCTGCAGGAGTGAGGTCTAATGGATGCTTGTCACTGCATTGGATGGAATGTGTTCAAAATACTGGGGGGGGCTCAGAGGAGCATTCCTCATCCAACTAGGGGAGGGGACTGGGAAGGCTCTCTACTGCAGAAGAGGGCCACAGGCTGGCAGAGGTAGGGGAGGTACCCCATGTTGTGGGGTGGGGTGGGGGGAGGGAGAATTACAAGCATATCTGGGTTCTCACTTAGCAAGAGGAGTTAAGAATTAGCCATTTAAAGCCATATTTTCAGTGCCAAGTTCTAGCTTTAAACAGGAACATTTTTAGTCATAGGGACCTATGGATCCTGACACATAAATTGACCACCAACACTGTATTTTGATAGACGTCTTGTTGTTCGTACCCATTATAACTTTCCCTTCTCTGCTATTCTTGTCCAAAGAATAGGCTCAAGTTCCATCAGGATCCTCTGTTAGACTCTAAGACTAATCTTTTTTTTTAAATATTTATTTATTTATTGGGAGAGTGCAAGTGGGGGAGGGGTAGACAGAGGGGGACAGAGGATGGAAAACAGGCTCTGCGTTGACAGGCTGACAGCAGCGAGCCTGATGCAGGGCTCGAACTCGCCAACCTCTAGACATGACGTGAGCCAAAAACAACTGAGCCACCCAGGTGCCCCTAAGACTAATCTTTAAAACTTTAACCCCTTGCTCCTCAAAGTGTGGTCTTCAAACAGCAGCAAGGACATCACAAGGAGTTGGTTAGCCTTGTAGACTCTTGGGCATCTTCACCAGGCCTGCAGAATCAGAATGCCCATTTTAACAAGATCCCCAAGTGATTCATGGGCACGTGAAAGTTTGAGAGGCAGGGCTACCTTGAGCCTTGGCTGCTTCTGACTCTTCTAAAGCAGCAAGGCCACCCTCGTGGTAGGATTACCTTCATCATCTGAAGGACTTGCCCCAGGGCTCAGGCAAGATGTTCTCACTCTGTCCAGCCCATGCCCTTGCTCAGCCAGGCTTCTTACCTCTTCAGAGATCACATTCCCCAAGGCAGTGGCTCCCTTTATAGCTTTGATTTCCTGGTTGTGATATCTGTTAACTGTTTTGCTGAAAGAGGTGCTAAATTCCAGACACCGAGGAAATAAAACCCAAATTGTTCTTCTTCCCTAGACCCACAGTCCAGCCTTCTGCCCTGTGCAGTCTAATATTCCAACAGCATCCATTCTGTTCTGATCACCCCAGAGAACCCCACCAAGAGACTTGACTGCATGGGACTCCACGCAGCCCTGCAGCACTGGGGCCTGAGGTGGAGGCATCTGTGGCCAACTCTCTAATTTAGAATCGTGTAGACTAAGCATGAACTGCTGACTGACAGCCACAGAATCCATCCAGAGGTTCCGGGCTGTCAGTTCTATTTTGGGCCCAGATCCCCGGGTGTCTGGATTGTCTCTTCTGTACTCAGCTCGTGCAGCTCCAAAGACAGCTCCACCTCCAGCAGGAAAACCTGTGCCTCTTTTTAATTAAGCTCCAGTTTGGGAATCTGCCCTTATCCAAGACTCTCTTAAGCCTTTGAACATTTGGGGAGCATGCAGATTGTTCTTCCATTATTGAAGAATTCATTATCGCTAACCATTATCTTGAGAGTCACTTAAAATACAGCGCACCTGGGGAAATAAACCATGTTTGGCAATTTCTGGAAGCTTATATTTTTAACAGTAACTTCTGGGGGAAAGATCATTTTTGTATTAATATTTGCTACATGCAGACTCCATTTTCTCCTAACAGTGATGCAGTTTGGTAAAGGGAAGTCCTGTTGCTACCGGTTTCTGACCAAAGGCCAACAGTGGATTTGGCTGCAGACGCACTACTACATCACTTACCACCAGTGGAACTCCAAGCCCGAGTTCATCGTGTGCACTCACTCGGTCGTCAGGTGAGGGCTGGGGCTGGGAGCGGGGGAGAGCCCCTCACAGCTCATACAGAGCCCCTGTTGCCTCAGGAGTCTCCAGTCTCATCCCGCTCTGGTCCCCTGGAGCTGAGGCTTCAGTTAGGCCCCTCTGCAACCTTCACACACTCTTTCAGGCCACCAGGATGTTACTCAGTGACTTACTGCTTCACTGACATACTTCCATATTTTCCCCTCATCTCCGTCCATCCCCCAGCCTTCCCTTGTCACTCTTTTGGGAAGAAAATTAAAATTTTGCCTCTAAACTCACAGACACAGTCCCCGTTATTGTTAATGCATTAAAAAAAAAAAAAAAACCCTGCTGGCAACTGAGGCATTGTTGGTAATAGAGCCTGGCTGCCAGTGGGAGGGGGTTCCTGGCAGTTCCTGGTGGCCTCAGGGAGGCCCCAGCCCAGTGTGGGTGAGGAGAGCCTCCAAGGGCGGCAGCATATCCAACATTTCCTAGACACAGGCTATGTAGGGTCATAATACCCAAAGGTGAGGGAGAAATGTCTCTTGTGAGGTCTTTTTCCCCTGACTACAGAAATTGTAAGGACATAAATCAGTTTTAAACTGGTCTAGAGAAGAGTATTTGAGCAGAGCAAAGAAATAAAGGTTATATATATTGTATGTCTGTATGTACGTATACATGATAGGTAGGTAGGTAAGTAGATAATAGATGGGTAGATATATATATATATATATATATATATATATATACACACATACATATAGATACATACTGCATTTATATATATATACATAAGAGATAGATGATTGATAGATAATAAGTAGGTAGGTGGGTAGATAGATAAATGGATAGATACCATGCATACATACATGCATACACACGTGCATATGTATAGTCAACAAGTAAATCTCTCTTCTTTTAGTAAGTGAGGAAAGAAGAGAAATGCTGATCTTTCTTGCCAGTGACCCTGACCATCACACCGCATACCACTCTTACGGACTTGACCTTGGCTTCCCAGTCTACCCTTGGGCACTTCAACAGCCAGTGGTTTCCCATTACAGGCCAGTCCCACCCACTGCCACCCAGCCTGGGCCTTTGTCAGAGGGTCTTTTTGCCCCCACCATCAGCATCTTGGTCTTCAGACTCTGCCCTTGACCCTGATCTTCCTCACCATCCTCTACCTCCCAAATCTTGGAAAGTAACTCTCAGAGAGAGTAGGGAGTGAACTAGTGAGTAAATAAGGTAACAACATTCCAGAAGCCCAAGAGGCACTGTCACTGCCCAAGACCCCTTGCCCAACCTGCATCTCCATGCATGAAACAGACAGGTCACTTCGGCCGTCACCACATTGAATTGATTTGCCTGTGCTATTTTCTTTTCTTTTCTTTTCTTTTCTTTTCTTTTCTTTTCTTTTCTTTATTTTAAAGTTTATTTATTTATTTTGAGAGGGGGAGAGAGAGAGAGAGAGAGTGAGAAAGTAAGAGTGAGAGAGAGAGAGAGAGAGAGAGAGAGAGAACCAGTGGGGGTAGGGGCAGAGAGAGAGGGGGACAGAGGATCCGAAGCAGGCTCTGTGCTGACAGCAGCAAACTCAGTGCAGGGCTTGAACTCAGGAACCATGAGATCATGACCATGAGATCATGATTTGACACTCAACCAGCTGAACCACGCAGGCACCCCCTTACCCACTCTATTTTAAAAGTGGGTCCACAGACCAATTAATCAGTGCTCTGTGTCTAGATCTAGATTTGTTTGAGAGAAAACTTTCAAAGGTTGTAATTATTTAAAAAAGTCATGTGTCCCTTCTCTGTATGCACAGTCCAGACTGAGTGGTTTTAGGAAAGGCTTCTGATTATTCAAAGGCCAAGGCTTATCCTATAGATGAAAATATGTTTCTAAAGACAATGATGTTTGGAAGTTTCAGGGCATGGGGAGAAGATAAGTAAAAGAGAAGGGAGAAAAAACATCCTGGAAAGGAAAATATTTTGAATGTCACATCAGAAGTCACTCCGGTAGAATTTTAGGCACAGAATGAAACTCCTTCCTCAAACAAGTGACAAGACCAGCCTCCTTCGTGGCGACGATTCTGGGGTGGGTGTCATGTAAGGTACCCCGATGTACCATACAAGCCTTCTTGGCTGTTGCCATCTGGACTATCCCACCTCCCGCTGTGGTCTCTTGATGTCTTGATCAGTTACGCGGACGTCCGGGTAGAAAGGAGGCAGGAGCTGGCTTTGGAAGACCCGCCACCTGAAGCCGTCCACCCTTCAGCACTCAAGGTATGCTGATCCCCGCCAGATGGCTGACGGCGAAGTTTGCCTAAGTAAGCTCTCCCATGACTTGTTATAATAGAAAGAGTCATCGTTTTATTTGCTCTGTTTCCAGCACTATTCAACACGTTTCTCAGGTATTTGCTTGTTTACCATCATGACATTCCCGTGAAGCAGGCACTGTAATTGTCCTCGTCCTTCAGATGAGGCACAGAAGCACACAATACACAATTTCGCTAACATAACGGAGGGCACTGAGGATTAGGACTCGCAGAGCTGTGTAAAACACAGCCTCTGGGCTCAATGCATGATTTGGTGGCTTTCCCTCCTTGTGAGAGTGGCTATAAGTGCACTTTGTATCTCTCCCACAGATAAAAAGCTGGGGGCTTATTCCATCATCCCATTGAGCTATGGAATAATTTAAGTGCCCCTGTCCTTCCCTCAGCCTAAGTGCTGGGTCCTCCAGGACCTGGGCATCCCAGGAGTGCCCCTCACATACCCTCCATGTGGTCAGTGGCAAGGTGCACTTTCTACTTCTGCGTCTGAAGGTCTTGGTTAGCAGCCATGTTGGAACCAGCTTCATGTCAGGGAGCTCTGCTTGTGAGGGGTATTTCCCTTCACAAAGCCTTCCCTCCTTCCCTGCTCCACACTCAGCGTTTAGGTCCCCCCCAACCCGGCTTTCCCCCTGTGTCAAACAACTGGAGGGAAATGTGCAAGCAGACCAGAGCCCTATTCCTCAAAGGTCATCCTTCAAACAGACACAAGTGCTGGGGAAAAAAGAAGGCAAGGAAGGGAGGGAGCATTGTATTTCATCAAAGCCAAGAAGCTAACCATTGTAAGATCCACCATTATTTATTGCCCACTAAGAAAGAGAAAATGCTGCCACCAGTCAATCTATGAAATAAGGATTCCTTTTCATCAGTTGAAAGACACATCCCAATTTCAGAAATGTCAAAATGTAGGGGGGTGGGCAGGGAAGTGTCTCTTAATAATTGGTGAAATGTGGTTCAAGTTCCAGGCTGCCCCGTGACCTAGAATCCAGAGACTTTGGCCAGAAGCTGCCGCGGCAGCAATGGTACAATGAAAGCATCTCTGGTCCACCAGAGCTGAGCTAGGAGGAATGAGGAATAATCTTTAAAGACCAGAGAGCAGTCAGTGTCTTCAGCGAGCCTCCCCTGCTGGCATGCTACATGGTGATATGTTGTGTGATGAGTCATCACTGGCACACTGATACGACACACCTGTCATTGTTTATGGAAGTGTTTATTATCCTGCTCTGTCATATAATGCATCATGTATCATGTCCAAGAACAGAATTAAGCTGTTCATAGGCAGATGTTAGACACCCTATACATCAAGGCTCACAAACGGGCATAATACGTATCATCTAGTCAGAAATTCGTTATTGACGTTTCTAATCCTTTGGGACTCCTAGAACCCAGTGGAACTTCTCATAAACTTGCACATATGTATAAACACACCAAATACAATCTCGAGCTGCCCCTTTTCAAGGAAAAGCTCCAGGACAATGCTTTTCAAACTATCAGCGGTGATGGACTATTTGTTCTTTTAATTTCAAATCTGTCACTGACCGTTGATTTTGTAAAATGCAAATTCCCCTGCCTGGATGTGATATTCAGATATGTGAAATGGCTATAAAAGTCTTTCAGTGCTTCCTCTCACTTCCTGTACTTTTTTCTATGCTGACCAGGAGCACATGATTTGCAAACAACCCTGGGCCAGGGACCTCACTCTAAGGGGTGCATCTGGGGAGACTCTGTGACTAAGGAACAGAGTCCCAAAGCTGACATTTTAGCACAGCAGATCCGGGCACATCCTGTAATTCTATTTTGCACAATGGACTGTAGGCCAGTATCAGTCCTTTCAGCCCTATTTGGGCACATACACAGAATCTACCCTCACTGGAGCCATGACTCAAAAGACAAAAGAGCCACGTAGACTCGCACCCAGAGATTTAAGACCCAAGACTGTGGGACATAGAATGGCCTATGCAAACAGCCTAGTGGATGCCAGGAATGTCACCATCTTCCTATGCCCGGGTAGGAGCATGGCTCAGGAGAGTAAACATTATGTTTCTTCCTTAGCTTAAAAATTCTCCTACCCTCTGTTTTCTCATGCTTATGACATGAATCCATGCAGGATGGAGAGAGGGCTCCTCAGGGTTGGAAGGTCACAGTTGCTTTCTCATCACATCATATTTGAAGCAGGGGCATCCTGGGATACAGGATCAGTTAGGATCCAGGAGCCAAAGGAGAGGAGACCATTGGCCCTTTGCCTGTTCTTCACACCGGGGCCCTGAGGCTGCCAAGGAGAAGCAGCGGGGAGCCCTGTGGGACGTGCTCTGAAGGCTCCAAAGGCATTTGTTTCACTGGAGTGCTAACAATCCAGTACCACCACCAACCTCATTTCTAGAACCCACCTCTTCTCTCCCCCACCCTGACTTCTGGGAGCGCCAAGATTCTGGGCAGTGAGGTGATGACTTTAAGAGAAAAAAATGCAACATCAGTTATGAAAATGTAAAAAATCAAAATCCAAAGTGAGCAAGTTTAAGAGATACTGTTATATAGGACCACAAGCCTCTCGAAGATGTCTGGATTACATATATACACAAATATTCCATCTGAATGTGTCTGGAATGATCTCCAAATGGTTCTGGTCTGGTCTTTGCACAATGGACTAGAGGCCAGTATCAGTCCTTTCAGCCCTATTTGGGCACATACACAGAATCTCCCTACACCCTCCAAATTTTTCCACATAGTTAGAGGAGAGCTAAAGTTACATAATTTATTCCTGTCACCTCGATGCTGAAATGTGGACTCTGTGTGTGTGTGCGTGTGTGTGTGTGTTTCAGGACAAGGGCTCCAGCCTGGACCTTCAGCAGCACTTTAATGCACTTGACGCAGGCACCTTGGGCCTTAACACCAGTCATTCACCATCAGTGTCCTCCAGAAGCTCCCACAAATCCTCGCACACAGCCATGTCAGAACCCGCCTGTGAGTGCCGCCACGGATGGCGAGGGGGTGGGTGCCCATGTGGGGCCAGGGTGGTGGGAGTATAGAGTCTCACAAAGGGTCCCAGGCCTGAGCAGAATCTATGACTGCAAAGTGGAAGCTGCCTTCTGGTTCACACTGTCTCCTTCTTCCTTTCCCGCTGGCTTCCTGCCCTCCACCTCTCCACACTTGGAGCAGACATAGAGCAGGTGACATGCAGACCAGATAGTCTTGGCCAGGTTTTTGTGGCCCTGGTAAGATGTAGGATCAGGCAGGTGGTTGAACCAGGTGGTGAACATGAAGCTTGGGGATGGTTTGCTCCCAGGTGGGGTCGGAGACTGGCAGAACGTCTGTGGCTCTTAAAACAGCTTCCATTCGTGCTGGACATTTTTTACCAGACATTCCAACCAAGCCCTTGTTTCATGCATTCCATAGTCATTGCTCCCCTCTTGATAAGAAAGCTGTTCAGTATGCATGAATCAGAAAGGTGATCAGTTGCTTTCTTACAGCCGTCCCAAGCAAGCTGATGGCAGAGGCCAGCACCACGGCTTTGCCAAGATCAGCCACCCTGCCCCAAGAGCTCCCCGTGCCAGGGCTCAGCCAGGCAGCCACAATGCCGGTATGTATGTGACCTTAAACTCCTTCTTGACCAGAAGTGCCACAGTGTGGCAGGGCTGACAAGACCACAGGACAGCATTACTGCATCTTCCCAGAGAACCAGTTGTACTTAGAGATTGAGAGTGTGGTATGGCACGCAGGGGTGGGAAGCTAGGTAACTTAATTGGCAAGTAATCAGAAATATTTTTATTCCAAAATTAACATGGATGTGTGTTCAAAGAATGCAAATCCAAATGAGTTTTAAAGATTGAGCTGGAAACCTCAAACCAGGGGTCACATCCCCACAGTCTCTGAGAGTACGCAGGATCCTTCCATTTGGAGTCCTATTTCACTCCAGGGACAACGTTCGAGAAGTCTGTGCCAACAAAAATCTATCTCTGCATACATCAGGCAGTGTCCCTGATAAACACCAGACCTCTCCAGAAGGTCAGGGAATGAGCAGCCTCTTAGAAAGCACGCTGGCTGTATGCAATATCACCAATACACACAATACTCCAGGTGTCTCCTGCCTCGTAAGGGATCACACCAAACTTGGTGGCATAAAGCAACAGTCATTTCTCACATTCGAGGTATTCAGAAAGGGCACAGTGAGGCTGACTCCTGTCTGTTGCCTGGTGTCGGAGGCCTCACTGGCTGGACCTGGAGAATCCACACCCCAGGTTGGCGCTCATGTCTGGCACCTGGGGTGGGCCGGGCTAACCTGAGACCATCCACCCTCCACTTGTCTGGGCCCCTTCTTGCCTGGGCCTAACTTCCTTAGGCTTCTTCCGGCACGGCGACTGGGTTCCAAGAAGAGATGTCTGGAGAGGGAGCTTTCCATGAGAGCCAAGCAGAAGCTACATGGCTTTCTATGACCTAGTGTTGGAAGTCCCACAGTGTCACCTCTGACACCCTTCTTGATCAGAGCAGCCACAGCTCACCCACAGAGACAGACACAGACTCCACCTCAGGATGGGAGAAGTGTCCAAGAATGTCAAGGGCCACATCCAGGTAGTTGCCAGATACCTCCGACCCAACCCTCACTGACATTTTGGAGATGGGAGCGAACATGCCAGCTTCCTGCCTGCAGTCTCCAGGGAAGCCATGCACGCCCCACCCCCCCTTGAAAGGCTTGAGTGACATGTTTTATTTTCAAATTGAACAAGACAAAGACCACTTTCTTTCTCTCCAGCCACCTTCCAAAAATGCTTGCACGCCATGAATGCCATTCTTCCTGTACTTGGCAGTCCAATAGAACTACTTTCTGCCCCTGACGGATGTGCGATTCTGGTTCCTCTCCGCTGTGTGGGGGACGCGATCCGGAGAGACCAAACCAGGCTCCAAGCAGCCCTGTGCCGGGGATTTCACACTCAAGACAAGGTCTCCTGTGGTCACTTCCTCCCAATGTTGTCCTGGGTGGCACTTCCCATTTGGGCTGCTTTTTATGGTCTTGAGGGCCTGAGGGACAGTTTGGGAATAACATCAGAAGACTCCTTTTAGTTTTCTTTTAAAAACTCTCAATAGCCCATGAAGCTGAGGATTTCATTTCTTGTTTTTACACATTGCCCCTCTACTGTCCTCCTGCCCTGCCCTGAGTGATCAGGAAACAAGGTCTGTAACTCACTCAGCTGACCACCCAGGAGTCTCTTGAACAGATTCTAGGCTGAGACTGGTGAAATTGTACCAGTATTCACTGCCTGGATGAATGAATGGATATAGAAACACATGGCACGTCTGTCTGCTGCATTAGTGTTGAGCAGAAAGGATAAGGGCCACACGCAAAGCCAATGCTGGTTATTAGTACAACCTCATTCATATTGCTTGATGACACTGCTAAGAATTTATCAGTTTGGGAGAAGAGCAACCAAATCCAGCAAGAATGGATCCTTCTAGAACAAAAGGCAAGGAAGGGGGAGTGAGCAGAGCTGCCAAGCCCTGGCCCATCACAGCGGCTTTGCAGGGCACACCATGGTGGAGAGGCATCCCAGACCCTGCGTGACTCCAGCACCTTGCTCAAGGGCACCCCTGCACCCTTCATCAGCAATGTGTCGGCTCTGCCTTCATGTCTTGCAAGGGTGGCAGCACAGCCTACCTTCTAGAAGTAAGCTCTTCACTCTAGTGCAGAAGGGCCTCCTCTAGGCCGGAGAACCCAGCCGAGTGAGAGCACCCATGTGCCTCTGTAATGGCCCAGAAGTGGTGTTTGTTAACAAGGGCCCCCTCTCTTCCCCAGGCTCCCCTGCCTGCCCCGTCGTCCTGTGACCTCACACAGCAGCTCCTGCCTCAGACCATTTTGCAGAACCCGCCTGCCCCCATGACACAGGTGAGTCTGGGGCTCAGGAAAAGGGGAACCTGGTGGTAGCGCTCCCCAGGACAGAATGCGTGCTATCCTCTTGAGTGTGTGGATGCATCGGGGCTGATGTGTAGGACCCAAACCAAGATCCCAAACCGGGAACGGTTTCTCCCCATGTGCAGGTGGGGCATGCCGAGCTATGAACTTTGTCCTCTACCTGTCTTCTCTGGCCATCATCCTTTTCTTAATCTTTGTTTGTCTCTCTGTCATTTCTCCGTGTTCCTCTTACTTTTTCTGACCCCAAATTATGTTATTTTAGGAAAAGTTTGAATTAGGCCAAATGCCATAGGAAGATTCTGCAAACATGTAAAAACTGTGAGTCTAGTACTATAAATATCACATTTGTTGGGGTTTTGTTTTGTTTTGTTTTTTAAGGACTATGGCTTTGCTGAGTAATTCCTTCTTTGTTTTAGCAACATTCAGTGCATTACTATTTGGGTCAGTCCATGAACAAGTGTGAGGGGCACAGCCCTAGCTTTTAGCACTCAAAGTTCAAGGGAGAGGCGGGCACACCAACAGACCAACCTCCATGGCAGGGTGGGTGTGTTTCCAGAACTGGTAAGAAAATAGCCTGCGGAGGAGGTGACACCTGAGTTGGATCCAGCAGGACGTGCTTGAGGCCTGGCAAGAAGCTAAATGAAATAGTGATCATTCATTCTGTGGCCACCTAGGGCCACTGAGCTGATGGGCATACACTTCGCTGAGGCCAGTCTCCACTTTCAATTCCTTTACGGGATATCTAGCTTTGTGCCACTGTCTGGCTACAAGGGGGTCCCAGGTGGCAATTCATCGACACGGACCCCTGGCCGCACTCTTGCCGAAGTGTGGACTTCTCTCTTGGGGCAAATCCGTCAGCAATGAAAACTCTTTTACAACATATGTCCCATTAACAGCGGTTTCAGATGCTTTCCTAGAATCAGAAAGACACCTGCTAGCACAAGCCCCTCGCTTGAGTTAAGCTGGAAGGATGTCATAGCTACTCATCCAGGGTCAACTAATTAAAATAGTCTATGTTCATCCTCATTAGGAAAAAAAAAATTTTTTTTCTCTTCGAATTTCCAAGGCACATTTGGTACGAAATTAATAAGTTTTTCAATCCAAAGGCACATGAAATGAGAGTTCCTGTAACTTCTGGGTCTTGCATAGGAAAGGAATTTCTTTGTTTTATAACGCATAATGATGTGATTAAGGCCTTCTTCAAATTAATGTTTCATGTATTAAACATCATTTTAATTAACAATAAGTTCTTAGTCTATTAGGCATGTTATAGTTAATAATAACCATATTCTTTAAGATATTCTTGCATAATGCTGACCTTTCAAGTCAGACAGTTCTTTGCATACCAGCTCCATGTAAAACAATGCATTCTACAATTTTCTCTCTTATCGTGGAAATCTACAAACTTCCTCTTATCGTGGAAAAGGGGGAGGAAATAAAACCCAAAGTCTGAGAAATGGTTTTCTGGGTAGCGAGCTGGTGGTTTTGTTTCATACTGTGTTTCTAAAATGTCTCTAAGTTAGAATAAATGTCTTTATCAAAAGGCCCTGATCAAGAATATAACAAGAGACTAATACCTGGGTGTCTTAGAATGCCTTGAGAAAATCAGAATAATACTAGAAGTAACTATCACTTATGAAGCACAGTGCTGGCCCCTCCATGACTGCCCTGCCCCCTCCTGTTTCCCTTCAGAGCCAACTGGGCAACCCAGAGTGTCCTCTCCACTGGACATGCAAGGCATAGCCCCCAGTGTTTCCTGACTTTGTAGAACCCTCCATGGAAGCTTTTGTGTTGTGGTTTTGTGTGTGTGTGTGTGTGTGTGTGTGTGTGTGTGTGTGTGTGTGTGTGTTTAATTTGCTACCTGGTAGAGCTTGCTTGCTTTCTCAATCAAATTCTCGTTCAAAATCCCAGCTGTGTTTTGATGACTTATATTCTGATGAAGATTTTTGTGATACAGTCCAGTTTAGCACAGGTTTTTTTTTTTTTAACTCATGTTTAGTGGGAGAACTTTTCCTGTTAAATGAAGTCTGAAGGCAAAGCTGCTCTGATTGAGGTGGATTTGGGGGGCCGGGGAGGCGTTCCTGGCACAACCGCTTGGCCTCACTCAGCTCCTGAGACTCAGGATTCACAGTTTGGCCCAGACTACCAGCTAGCTGTGCGATCTCAAGCGAGTCTCTGCGTGACACGGGGGTATGATGTGAAGAATTAGAGTGTCCTGCCTCTGCTGGCCTGGGGCAAACGACTGGGCAGTGTGGGTCTCTGCAAGTGGCAGCGTATACTGGGTTTTTAAATTATTTTGCCACTCCAAAAACTGCAGTCAGTTATTCCATCCTTCATTGTATCCTAGCTGTGTTCTAAATTCTCCCAGTCTCCTTGCTTCTCCATGTAAGAGAGGTCAAAGGGCAGAGGAAGAGTCTCTGGAAGTGTTTGCAAAAGACAATGGGCAAGAATCAAACTAGGGAGAATGTTGGGATTGGGATTGAGGGCATGGGGGTTAAGTCATTGTTCACAAAAAAAAAGGAAGAGGAAGAGAAGGAGAAGATAGGGAGGGAGGAAGGGAGGGAGGGAGGGATGGAGGGAGGGAGGAAGGAAGGAAGGAAGGAAGGAAGGAAAGAAGGGAGGGAGGGAGGGAGGGAGAAAAGGAAGGAGGGGAAGCTCAAGCCCCAGGCCAGCAAATACACGTTCCTCAAAAAAACAGGAATTCTTGAGCACTCCAGAGAGCCCAGAGCAGGGTGGCCACCCCAGGGAGTGCCAGTCTCACCTGCCATGATCCCCCACTCTCCTTGTGTTTCCTTGTAAGGAAGCCAACCTCCATCCCAGGAAAAGGAGTAAGAGGTGGAAGGAAGGGGAAATTTGGTGCTCTTGTGCAAAGCAGGTATCATTGTCCCTCCTATAAGGTCACCTTCTGCCAGTGTTACCCTCAGGAGAAACATCAGGTGATTGTACTACTCTCTTCCTTAGTTCTTTGCTACACATATTTCTAAGAAGTGCATAGCAGCAAATGAGCCTGGGGCAAGTGAGGGAGTCTGGTAAGGCCTCCCCATGGCCCCAGACTGGTTTGGAGAGCAGGCCCCCCATGAACTGTAGATATCAAGCTCATTTGTAAATTGTTACAGAAGAGGCCTGCGTGCCAGGATCAGATTTAGGATAATGATAGGACCCCAGACTGCCTGTGAAGCTGTCACATGCTCTCTGATGCACTGCTTTTGACATCCCTCCCCAAAACCATTTGTCCGTCTAACCAAATTTGGAATGTCAGCTTGTGAGCACTGCTTACAAAATCGTGTCCCGATTCTGTGGCCCTCCCAGGCTGCAATGCAATACATTAGACCTGCAGCTTCTGGTAGGCCTGAGAAAAGCTCACACAGGGACACTGGGACTCCCAGCGCTTATCCAAAGCCCCTGTGCACTGCCGAGCGCCCCAGCGGTGAGTCACTCAGGAGGGATACCAAAAAGGGTGGATAAGGGACCGGAAATGAAAGTGGGCAGGGCTGCTCAGAACAGCAGCAACATCTGTCTGCAAGGCTGAAATAACTCTTTCATCTGGTTTTGTGTTTTGACTCCACCTTCAAGTTCTCAGCACAGTTCAGCATGTTCCAGACCATCAAAGACCAGCTGGAACAGCGGACACGGATCCTGCAAGCCAACATCCGGTGGCAGCAGGAGGAGCTCCACAAGATCCAGGAGCAGCTCTGCCTGGTCCAGGACTCCAACATCCAGGTGAGGCCCCGGCCAGTGTCTGCCACAGTCTCTGTCCTCCCTACCGCCCTGACATGTTTACCCACTGTTTCAGGGTGGGCAGGACTCCCGCCAAAGTCCCTCTGTCCTGCCCTAATGAGCCCTGCTTACTAAGCATATTGCAACCTCCAATACCAATACAAGGAACAAATCCCATTTCCTCCATCCCCAACTCCAGGCCAGATGAGAATTTCACATGACACCCTCCCCATTGACCCCTTGCTCTGTTGGGCACATAGTGTCTGTATATCACCTGCATTTTCATTCCTGAGTGGTGGTGGTTTGCCCTGCATTGATGCCTGCCTCCCTCCTGTGGGGGTATAAACTCCCAGCACCTGTGTAACTGCGTTCATAGTACCCGACCAGGCTACCGGCTACCCATGTGGGAGATAGAGGCAGCTCTACTGTAGCCTCTCATCCAAAGCAGCGATGAAGGGAGATCTGGGAAATGATGACATCTGCACCCTGCATGGAGGGGGACAGGAGAGGGAACTGGGGACTAGAGGTCAGCACCCTGGAGTCCCCAGGCCAACCCATTTGTGGCATGCCAATTGTGGCATTCTGCATGTTCTGACAACAGCAGCTTTCAACCATGACACTGCCCCACCCCGGAGATGTCACATTTAAATCCTTCAGAGAGATTGCTTTTGGAGTGAAAGCTATATATATTAGATTTCTTTCAAGGATAAATGATTTTTACCAAGTTTTACTCGTATCAATCCGAGACTGTTTCTTCCCAAGTGTGTTCTCTTGACCCAGCCTCTAATTGTGAACTCACCTTGGAGTCTGCCTTGAGAGCTCTAAGCATTTGTACCCCCACCCCTTAGAAGAGGCAAGAGAGACCCTTGGGGAAAATGGCTGGAACCCTGGCCCTGCAGCTTCCGGGTCACGGTCCACACTGACCCTTCCGGGGGTTGACCAACAGGCTCTAAGTGGGCGCAGCGCCCGAGCCCTGCATGATGAGATAACGCGTGACGGGGCGGTGATGCTGGGTAGCGGGAGACACCTGCTGACCTGCTGCCGGCCTTCCTGCCTCCCTGGGCTCCTCAGAGGCACTCCTGGCTTGCTTTCCAGAGCCTCAGTGCCCCCACCCCTACCTGCACAGACCCTCAGCCCAGGACGGGCTCCCTTCCCGGGGGAACATAGCCCAGCAGGACGCGCACTTCCCGCACGGGTTGGGGGGGGGCGAGGGGGAGGGGGTGCGGGGCTGAGAGCCGGGCCACGCCCAAAGCCCTGAAGCTGCCCCACCTCCTCTACCACTCCCCAAAATGGACCGGGGAGAAGACCACAGTGTTTACCGGAAAAGAAATGGAGTCATCAAGGTGTCAAAGTCCCTTTTTGCTTATTCCTTCCCAGCTGTATTATTTTCTCACTGATCCAAGGCCCGCTTGGCAGAACTTGCCTGACTCCAATTACTTGAATGGAATTTTTACACTAACAGGAAGGGGAAAATTGAGCCAGAAACTGCTAAAAGCAAGGTAGGCGTATGAACATCCTCCTCAGAGCCGGGGCTTTTCTATTTCCTGCCTTTTCCAAATTCAAACAGAATTCTAAAATAACAGGAGACACAAGGTTATCTCTTTCACTCCTTCTTATTGAAGAAGTCTTTTTTTTCTTCTTCGTGACCAATGCATTTTGTTATCCCCCAAGGTATCTATGCCAACAGAGCACCTGAGTTTTGTGAGGGTTGATGTGGAAATCAAGCCCTGCAGTGTCTTCCTTACCCGTTTTCATACTTGTGACTTTATCTTTGCAGTGGAATTTTCCAAAGAACATGGAAACCCACAGATAGTCCAACCAGAGAACGTTTCCTCAACCAGCCTGCCTAGTTTTACAAGTTTACAGATTTAAAGAAATACATTCCAAACTGTACAACCAAAATGTGATAGTCCTTTAAAAAAAAAAAAAACAAAGAAACAAAACCAAACAAACCCTGTGTGGTTCAAGCATAAAAAATAAGCAAGTAAAAATTACTCTACCCCTTCCCTAAAAAGCTAGAAGTGGGGAAAATGTTGATGGCAAAATGGCAAAATGTTGATAATTGTTGAACCCTAAACATGATACATGGGATTTCGTTATACCTCTATTTTGTGTATTTCTAAGATGTTCCATAATAATACGTATTGTAAGAGGAAGCAGACTAGAATAATGAAAAACCACATGGGAGCATACAATTGGTTTATTCTTAAAATTAGAAGATTTCCCTCCCCATAGCTTTTTCTATTTGAATGAAGGAACTATTTTTCTCATACTTTCTATAAAGTTGACCCTGGTACCTTTTAAGAAGTCATCCTCCTATGCCATAAAATTCTACTTTATTGTGGGTAAAACAGAGGCATGGATGTGCACAGCAAATTATGATTTTCCCCTACAAAATCCTTTACTGGAACATCAGTGGACTTCCTACTTTACTTCAGTGCCCCCGAGCTTTCATTGAGACTACATGTGCATGTGGTGCTTGCTGAGTACAATTTAAAATACACACACACACACACACACACACACACACAACTGGGTTATGAGAAAGAGGTCCTGTTAAGTGTTAGTGTTTGCACCTACATGGAGTCATGAAGGACGCTACTTGGGGAGAGCTGTTCTGATGAAAGGCTGTGTCACCTCCTGCAGTCCAGAGAAAGATGCCTCTTGCTCTCTTTTTGAGAGTATGCGCGCCCTCTGCTGGCTACTCAAAGAAATGCCAGGAAGGGCATCTGTAGCAATGGCAAATGTGTTCCTTGATAGTTCTTTTCAATCACTCATCTATCTTTCCTTCCTTTCTTCCATCCACCCATTCATCCATCTACTCACCCATCATTTCTTCCTTCCATCCACCCTCCATACACCTATCGATCCATCGATCCATCTATCCATCCTTCCATCCAGCAGACACTCATTATGTATCAAGCACTTGGTTAAGTAAGCACTGTGCAAATACAGAGATACAAAGGACAGGGTTTCCACCCTCAGAAGGCACACATCAGTGGGACAGAGTAGCAGACCCAGCAGTCTCTGACATAACACAAGCAGAAATAGTTTGCCCTTCTCTGAGCAAAAGCCTCATTTGTTTATTCATTCATATATTTATTCCATTCATTCATTTCTCTGATAGTTTTTGTATGCCCAGAGAGGCAAAGGAACAAAAAGTTTCTTTTTTCATTTTAAATATTGTTTCTAACATTGATTGAGCCCTTACTATGTCTCAGCATAAATTTTATTTAATCTTTTATGAGATATATACTGTTAATGTCATTGTTTTATTAATGAAGAAACTAAACCTCTGGAAAGTCATGAAAACTGCCTAAGGTCATACCAGTAGTACATGGTGGGGTTGAAATCTGAACCTAGGTGTGTGATTTAAGCTACTGTATACTGCATGTCATAAATAAAGGTTGCATTTTTTAAAAATCTAACCAGAAGGTAAATTGTGTTCTACAAGAAAAATGTATGTTATGTAGTTTTAGTATTGTGTTTTTGCTAAAGTGATGAAGTGTAGGTCACCATATGTGCTATAAATAAGTCATATTATAATAGATAGCTGGGAAACATAAAGTATTAATCCCCAAACTGAATCTGAGATGATGGATACCCAGAAAATTCTTCGTAACTTCTTAAGTGACAGCTCTCATTTCAAACTTCTCTGGTGGGGTGGAGGTGTGAGTGGAAAGTAGGGAGATCAGGTGGGGTGGTGGAAAGGGCACCAGATGGGAACCTGGTCCAACTCAGCTCAGCCACCCACCCACCTCAGGGCTCTGGGAGGCAGCTCAACCCTGCCCATGAGGTGTAAACTCTAACTAATCTCTAAATTGTCCTGCTAGTGTCTACTAGGCGTGGTTCCACCTCTGCCTTTCCATAATCACTCTGTCAGTCAGCAAATGTTGGCATGTCAGTTCTGTAGTGGGTTTGAGGTTGTACTGAGCTGAGTACAGGAATGGAGGGCCAAAAATCTAGATGCTAGAAGGAAGAAGGACTTGCTCCTGAAGAACTCAAAGCTATAGGCCTTAAGGGAGGGGAGCACTGCTTGTCAAGAATCCAGTATATTGGGGGGCATCTGGGTGTCTCAGTCAGTTAAGCATCCAACTCTTGGTTTTGGCTCAGCTCATGATCTCACAGTTCGTGCGTTAGAGCCCCATATCTGGGTCTGTGCTGACAGCGCAGAGGCTGCTTGGGATTCTGTCTCCCTCTCTTTCTTCCCCTCCTCTGCTCGCTCTCTCTCTCTCTCTCTCAAAAATCAATAAATAAACATTAAGGAGGGAAGGAAGGAAGAAAGAAAGAAAAAGAAAGAAAGAAAGAAAGAAAGAATTCAATATATTCAATAATATCAGTTTTCAATGCCCACAAAGGCCTTTGATTAAAAGAACTTTTTACAGGTCTTAGGTTTAAATTATTATTAAAAATAGTTGTTTTTCTTAAACCTTTAGAGTCAATTTGCAGATTATATTTACAAATCTACTAAATTGATCTAAAAATAGCAATGCTTTTACTTGTTTTTATTTGTTCAGCTGGTTTATAAATGTAACAAATTATAATCAACATTCTCTACCAAAGCCATTAATCTACAAGTTCAATATGTCGAAAACTTCCAAACATTTCATGTGCTAAACAAGGCAGACTTGTCAACTTAGAAGTAAAATCTTTCTAAACTCTTAAGCAATTCTTTTAAATCAAACACATCAAAAATGAAGTAGATCAAGGTTCTTATAAACACTGAAACATTCTACAAACTTATCAAATTCTCTTAACCCTTTCAAATTAAAACTACCAGGCCAATGTATCATATTTGCCTCCCTGGGAACGTGGAGTCACCTAGCTAATGGGAGCAGATCTGCCGTCTCAGCTGGGAGCGGTGGGTAAGATGCCCAACTGCAATGTGGGTACATACCCAGGCCAGTGGTCAGAGACGTAAGGCCAGGCACAGGGCCTGGTCCTACTGCCAGGATGGTGCGGCCAATGGCCCAGGTTAGCCTACCCTCTGCCACCATTCATCCCATTCACAAGATATTTCTCTCTGCTAATGAGAAACTGATAAGCTGGCACAGTCTCTATGCAAGTACATCATGTTATTTATAGACCATCTGGGTCTGAGCGTCTTTCACGCTGCTAGAACTCCATCACTAGATTGTAGCCTTCTATAAGGCAAGGTCAGTGTCCCTCCGACCCACTCCTCCATCTCCAAGACCCTTGCACTGTGCTTGTGGCATCACAGCACCGCATGTCCCCGTGTTGAGTGAATGAATTCTTCCCAAGCAGGTCAAAGAGAGCAAGAAAGCCGAGCCCATACCATGCATAGGGAATACAAAGAGGGTGCAGACATCTTGGTCTGAAAGACCCCTGAAAGTGGAGGCACATGTGATCCCAACCTTAAAGGCACTCTTGTTCTGCTTCCAGATGTTTCTGCAGCAGCCAGCTGTATCTCTGAGCTTCAGCAGTGCATCGCGGCCCGAGGCTCAACAGCAACTCCAGCAGAGGTCAGCCCCAGGCTCCCAGCCCCAGCTTGGGGCCAGCCCTCAACTCCCAGGGCAGATTGCTTCTGCCCAGGTGGCAAACCAGCACCTGCTCAGAGAATCAAGTGTGATATCAACACAGGTAAACATGCTTGTCTTCACACTCAGTCCTTGCCACCAAAGCAGACCAGGGCATGCTTGATTCCTACAGTCCCCCTGAACTAGAAACCTACTGAGCCTTTCCTCTGTGACCGGAGCTAGAGTATGGGGGGGGGGGGAGGGGAGTAGCATTTCTATTACTTATTCTAAGTCACTCTGAAGCCCCAAGTTGTATTAGTTTCCTTCTGTGTTTTATTAATATATTAAAATACCTCAAAGGTATCCTGCAGCTGAAACTTTCAGCATTGATCCTGACCTGGGTTGGAGGTAGATATGGATACCCAGACACTCACACTGACAGCCATATGTAACCGTGTGTGTGTCCTCAGTCCTTATCATCTACCCTTGGTTATAGCCATTATCAGTGTGAGAACACAGGTTATCCACTTCTGTTCATTGTCCCTTTCCCCTGGGCCACCACGCTTCCCCTCAGTCCTCCAGATTCCCCACCAAGCCCTTCACTCATAACCATTACCACCTACTAGAAGCCACCAGTGACCTTGCAATCTGATAGTCAGCCAGCAATAAATGGCACTTGAATTGAATGGAATTAAGAAGACCTAAGCCCCTGCTTCTGGAAGATCAAAGATTGGAAGGGAAGATACAGCCTCTCCTGGAGCCTCATATTGGCATCCATAATCCTGGGTTCAGGAACCATCTGCTGAGCCCCTCCTATTCACCATCTCCCAGGGGAACAGAGATGAGTAAGACTTGTCTTGACTCTAAGGAGCTTCTAGTTCCATGGGGCCTCTGGGAATATAAACAGATAATGTACAATAAAATGTGGAAAAGTACACATTTAATAGTTTGGCCCATCTTAGCCCATATTTAAGGGTTTTTCTTTAAAATGCAGCCTTTTGGTTCTAAATCAACAGAAAAATTAATGAGAATAGCCAAGAAGAATTTGGAAAAGAAAAACTGAGGAAGGACCAACATTATCTAATATTGAAAGATTTCAAAGATGCCTCAAGAGTTAAAACACTGTGGGGGCCATCATAGGAATGGACAGTCAATCAAACACTGGAAAACCCAAAAAGCAAAAAAGCAAATCTAAGCCCATTCCATCATTCATTTAAGATTTCACTCAACAAATACTTAGTAAGTGCTCACTGTGCACTAGGCACTAAGTTCTAAGCACTGAGGGACAGCAGTGAACAAAAGAGAAAAGAAAAAAAGCATCTCTGACACAAATCAGGAGAGAGATGCACACAAGTAAAGATCACAGCATGTCAAATGGTTATGCAAGAACACAGGTGAAGGTTGGGGAGTGGGCTGGAGTTTTCAATAGGTAGCCTTTTGTTAGAGAAGATAATATGTGATCAAAGAGACCTGAGGAAATGAGAGAATGAACCATACCAGTATTAGGGGGAAAAACATTCTACATGGGGGAATCAGCCAGTGCAAAGGCCCTAAAGCCTGATGAATTGGAGAGAAACAGTAAGGAGGTCCACATGTCTGGAGTAGAATTTGTGAAGCAGAAGATAGTTTGATGCACATTTTCTTTACTTGCTGAGAGCCCAACACTCTTCTAGGCCCAAGGGATTCAAAGAATCCTTGAAGTGCTTATAATCCAATAGGGAAGACAGTCCCAGGATCAAAATAGTTCAAAAACTACTGGGTCCTAGGGGTGCCTGAGGGGTTCAGTTGGTTAAGCAACCAACTCTTGATTTCGGCTCAGGTCATGATCTCATGGTTTGTGGGTATAAGCCCCGTGCTGTCAGTGTGAGGCCTGCTTGTGATTCTCTCTCTCTCTCTCTCTCTCTCTCTCTCTCGATCTTGTTCGCTTGCTCTCTCTCTCTCTCTCTCAAAATAAATAAACTTAAAACAAACAAAACCACAGCAAAGAAAACTAGTGGGTCCTAAGAGGAAGGGCCAGGGTGGGTAGAAGAAGGAGGTTCTGGGGAGGGTTCCTGAAGAGATGAGACCTGAATTGAGTTTAAGTCTTACCTCTCTCATTAATGTGATTGCTCCAGGGTCCACGGCCAATGAGGAGCTCCCAGATGATGCAGGGAAGCGGCCACTCGGTGAGCAGTTTGACGACCCAGTTCAGCAGCACCACGGCTGTGCTCCCACCAGCTCTGAGCCTGACCACGCTTGCTTCTGCCTCCCAGGATGGCAGCCAGTCCCAGCCCAGCCCAGACTTCAGCCATGATCGGCAGCTCAGGTACCAAGACCACCTCCTTTAAAAGACAGCTCAGGTGCAGCTTTACAGTAATCATTCCAGCCTCCCTTCTGCTGCCTCCTGGTCTCAAGCCAACAAAGTAGCAGGAGAGATCTGGGGATCGGATGGCTGTGCTCATCTTCCTCTGAGAGCAGAGCGGGCACGTTGGGCGGCCAGAGAGGGCCCAGCCAGGCTGAGCAGGCGCTGCCATCAGCCAGCGGGTCTACAGTTTGGGTGCTGATTCAAGTTTCCCATTTATCTCTTCCTCTGCTCCAAGGCTATTGCTGAGCCAGCCCATCCAACCCATGATGCCTGGGTCCTGTGATGCAAGGCAGCCCTCAGAGGTCAGCAGGACTGGACGGCAAGTCAAGTAGGTGGCCCCGGGTGGAGGGAGGAGGCAGAGAACTGCACTGAGTGGTCTCAGGCTGGCAGGGCTCTCATCGGCCTGGACCAGCAGTGCTCCTGTGCATCTCCCACAAAAGGCAAGGTCAAAGTGTGCCCACACCCTCTGCAAGGGCACCTCCTTAGCTCTTCTTCCATTTCCCATTGAAGATCAAACTGTGTGTCAGCATTCCATACTTAGAACAGGATCTGAATGAAACAATTAATTATATCCCATCTGTCATCATCCTCAGACATCTTTATGGGCCCTTCGCCTTTGGTAACATCCCAGGTAAATGTAGCCTGATCCCCTTCCCCAAGGCCCTCCCATGGCTCCATCTGACCAGCAGATGCTGGCACATTCCACAGGCATACTTGGACGCTTGGAGCTTGCCAGCTCTGTGGTTCTGGTGCTGAGCCACGGGACTGTGAAACCCTGCGGATGTGGGCCCTCCTTCCTTCCCAGACACGCAACCTTCTGTGTCTCCCTTCCACCGACTCTTCACCGCTTGCAGCCCCCACGTCCAGAAGCAGCTTCGCTCCAGTGTTGCATTAATTACTGGGGACAGAGGTCACTGGAGACATAGGAATGGATGCTTGAAAAGCTACTGGAAAACAGTTCCTAGCTCTTGACATGAGGCAGAACTATCTCACAGACATCTTTTTTGCATAAACACTGGTTGAGTGTGTGTCTGAAGTTCACTGGGACAGGGGTAGCTAATTAGGCCTGGCCATCCTTAGAGCCATCCCCTAAGACCAGCTCCCAGAAGCCCTCCCTCCCATGTCCTCCTTCAGCCAGTGATATAATAGTAACAGTGGATGGTTTCTGAACATTTCTGAAGGGCAGGGGCTGGTACCTGTATCGTTTCATTTTATCCTGATAAAAACCCCGTGATGGAGAAAGATGGGGAATGCACATTTCAGGAGGCCGCCTTTAAATTCTCGATGGTGCTCTCAATTAGACAAAACAAAGACTCTTGTTACACCGCTTTCCAGAGATGCTTAAAAATGCAGTGAACTAGGCAGAAATGGGTGTTCCTTCCTCCAGAACCTGAACTGCCATTTTCGGTCAACCCAATAATTGCCACCCTCCCCATATCTCCTATCGTCTCTTCCAGACATGACCTAATGCTTCATCTTGTTACAAATGACCTCACAGAGACAAATCACATTTCCAGATTATATAATGTAAAATGGACTTCTCTGTGGTATCTTTAAACACCTGTTCCTGGTCCATGCTCCTCTGGAGCTTTCCTAAATGGCCTTCTTCTGCCTCTGTTCATGGACCATTATCATCAACCCCTTTTTCTTTTTTAATTTTTTAAATTGCGGTAGAATATATATATAACATAAAATTCACCATCTTAACTATCGTTAAGTGGACACTTCAGTGGCATTCACCATCACCACTGTCCATCTCCAGAACTTCTTCATCTTCCCAAACTAAAACTCAACCCCATTACACACTAGCTCCCTGCTCTCTCTGCCCTCTGTCCCCACTGGTCTACCTTCTGTCTCTCATGAATCTGACTCCTCTAGGAATCTCACCTAAGTGGAGTCACACAGTATTTGTCCTTTTGCTTACTTCCTTTAGTATTACTTCACATGCTCTGGAACGTGTTAGAATTTACTTCCTTTGTGAAGCTGAATAATATTCCATTATATGTATATACCGTATTTTGCTTCTCCATTCACCTATGGATGGCCACTGGGCTTGCTTCCAGAACTCTTTGGCTATTGTGAATATTGTTGCTACAAACATGGGTGTACAAATATCTGCCTGAGTCCCTGCTTTCCTCTTCTCATGGGTACATACCCAGAAGTGACATTGCTGGTGGCATAATTCTAAGCTTACTTTTCTGAGGAACTGCCATCCTGTTTTCCAGAGTGGCTGCACAATTTTACATTTCTATCAACAAACAAAGCTTCCAATTTCTCCACATCCTCATCATCACTTATTATTTTGGTGGGTGTTTTTTTTTTCCCATAATAGCCATTGTGATGGCTGTGAAGTGGCCTCTCATTTCGATTTTGATTTGTATTTCCCTAATGACTAAGGATATTAAGCATCTCTTCTTGTGATTGGCCATCCTTTTGGTATCTTTTGTTAAAGTAATGTTGTTCAAGCCCTTTGCCTATTGTTTTAGTCAGGCTGCTTTGTTGTTGTTGAGTTGTAGGAATTTTTTTTAATAACCTGGGCATCAATCCCTTATTAGATATATGATTTGCAAATATTTTTCATTGGTGGCCTTCTCAATTCATGGATAGTGTCCTTTAAGGCGCCAAAGTTTTCAATTCCAGTCTAATTGTGTGTCCTTTTGTTGTTGCCTGTGCTGTTGGTGTCACATCAATGCCTCTTTCTCAAAAGTCTATTTTCTCCTTCCCACGTGTGACCCAACAGGTATCCGCAGAGCCAGGCCGTGTTTCAAAATGCAGACATGCACACCACCAGCAGCAGCACCTCGCCGCCAGTCCTGCTGATGGGACAGGCGGTGCCTCAGCCCAGCTTCCCCACCGCCGCCTCCAGGCAGTCGCCCCTGCAGCCCGCACAGGCCCCGCAGCAGGCACAGCACTTCCTGCAGGTGGGCGCCGCTGCACGTATGCACGAGGGCACAGGGCCCAGATCCACTGCACAGGCCTGGCAGGCTTTTCCTCCCTTACTGTCAAGGTGCTCTAGTCCTCATTTCCGAAATAAGCCCCACGTAGATTTGCATTTGAATCTTTATAGTCCATGAAGTGTATAATACCTAAAGATTATAAAGTCCGTGCATATTTAGTATGAGAAATTTAGACTCAGCCATTATGCCTCATAGCTAATGTGCTTAAAAGGTGCATCATGAAAAAGGAATTTTTATTATAGTGTCCATGTATTTTAGAGCAAAAATCAGACACTGACTACTATTTGTCAGACTTGTTAGTGTGTTTACACACAAAGTCTGATACAAATATAAAATTAAACCATGTTTAAAGATTCATCGAACTTGCTTGATAAATACAAGCATGCGGCATGAAGCCGGGGCTTTCCAGGGAAATGTGGGTCACGTTTACATGTGGTCACTACTTACCTCAAGCAAGTGCCAAATCCACTGGAGCCCGAGAGCCAGTAATTGGGGTTCAGGTGGGAGAGAAGTGTCTGCTTGGGCTCTGGCCTTCCCTGCGACATACGGCTAGAGAGCCTTCCTGCCCCAGCCCTGACCCTGTCCTGTGCACATCCTCCTTGGCCTCCAGCCCCCACCACAGGGCAGGGCATCGCTTTCCCTTCACCCGCCTACCCTGCTTGGGCACCTTCAAAGCCACAGGTGGGTGTGGTGACTGAGATTTAAAGGACAGTGGGTAAAGATGAAAGGAGTCGCCCTTGAAGGTCTTGAATGCAATTTAATTCCAAAGGTGCTAAACCATCTGTGATATACGTTTCAAAGTTCCCTGACCCCAAGCATTGTGGGAGCCAACTGAAGACTTCAGCATTGCATGTCTTGTCATTTTGCAGGACACAGAAGCGATTTTTGGAGGGGCTCTGGTGAAGTGAGAAGGCAGGGATGGTCTGGTCAGAGGTAGAGGCCTCTGTGTCTTTCTTCAGCCCTGGCAACAAACATGTTCACAGGCACCTGTACCTCCAAGATGTGGGGCTAAGAACGCACAGAGCATTTGGGCCTTCTCGCTGGGCCTCATGGTGCATTGTGGGGAGAGGGGATGTCACAGAGAGCTTTCACGCTCTGGGTTAGTGCCAGGTAAGAGCACTGTGGCTGGAGGCCTTCATGGAGGAAGGACTTGGAGAAGGGGAAGGGGGACACCTTGCAGAGCCAAGGTGTGGATGGAGTGAACGTACAGAAAGGGACTGTGCTCCGAGCAGAGAGACAGCCTGAGCAAAAGTGGAGGGGCAGGCGTGCCTGTGGTGTCCTGGGTTGTTTGGATGGGAGAGATTTCATGGACACGAATAGTGGAACATGAGGCTAAAGGTTCCAAAGTTAGGGTTTGACCAATTGAAGTTTCTGAGCTTCAAATTAGGATGTTCCCCAATAGATGCTGGCAAATGGCAGTATTTGGAAGTAGTTACCGAACCAGGGACCATGGTGAAAAGTATGCCGAATGCATGTGTGTTTGGATTCTGCCCTGTCAGTTATCTGCATGTGGTCTCAGGTTCCAACATCCCGAAACATATCACATGGAGGTCATGTGCACATGTTCAGGAAACCATCCCCGAAAGTCTAGTCCCTGGCCCACTGGCCCAAAGGAACCCCTAGTGCTTGGCTTCCAAATTCACACCCATCTGGGGGAGCCTCAGGCTCCTTTCTTCCCCACCCACCCTGCCCCCCTGCCACCACGAGATCCCCACCCCCACCACCCATGGCGTAGAATCCTGTAGTCTGACCACATGGGCATTGCTGCCCCAGCATCGCCGCGGAGGAGTTGCCAAAGCACAGAGGCACCTCTGGAGCCCTTTGTCTCTTCTTCGCAGGTACAGGCACCGACCTCTTTGCACAGTGAGCAGCAGGACTCGCTACTTCTCTCCACCTACTCGCAACCGCCAGGGACCCTGGGCTTCCCCCCACCGCCCCAGCCCCCACGCCCACCCCGAAGGGTCAGCAGCCTGTCTGAGTCCTCGGGCCTCCAGCAGCCACCCCGGTAGTGCCCTGGCACCGAAGTTGGGTCACAATCAGCTTTAACCAATGGACGGACGATGGGAGTGGCCCCAGGAGTGGGGAGAGGAGTTTAAACCCTTGGCTTTTATGCACACTGCATACATTTCAGAACTCCTGGATGGTAACCTTCTCCAGAGCACAGCAGCCGGCATGTGACACATGATCAGAATACTGGCCGTGTTTCCCTTGCCTCTGTGTTTCTCGGGCACACTCTACAGCCATACTCGGATGGGAACCGAGTGCCCCACGTAAGTGTCGTTACTCAGTTTACCTAGCAGGTGGCACGGCTCGCTGCGTCCTCCTGAGAGAGCGCACTGGTCCCTCTAGCTGGCTGTGGTCTGTCCACACTTGCTAGCTGGCCTTCACTGTCTTGACCCTCTTTCCTTTGCATTCGAGAAGCACTGGGTCAGAGATCTGTTGAAGAGAGAGAATAAAGAGATTATTTTTCATTATTTTTAAATGGTTGTTTTTGTTTTAATTTGCACAGCTGCACAGAGGAGATAACTTAGGCACTTTCAGGTTTTAAAAATAATAAGGTCTCATGACTTCATGTGGAGACCGCAGTAACAAAACCAGCCCACCAATCAGACGGCAGAGCTGGTTATTCTTCACCAGGCTGCAGACCCACACCCTCTGGCCTAAAACCTAATGGAAGGAGGTTCTTCACCCCATGCCCGTTCTGGTGATTATTGTTTCCCCTAAATATAACACTGGACTGTTCCTGTTTACTTGGTGGATTGCAACTACAAAGGCCGACTCAAAGCAAAGCACAATCATGCAGCTGATGTTCCAGAATTCTGTTGGGAACTATGAGACTTTGGAGGAAGAGCTTTCACAAGCTAGACAGGCATTGGGGCCCCAGGTCCCCGAGGAGACCCCACCACGCACTGGCCCCTTGAGTCAGAATGCTGCATCTTTCTACGGATCTTTCATGATAAGAACGAGGATTGGATTCTCCTTTTCCAAATGCACTTTGCTTTTTTTGTATGTTTTGTTATGTTGAGATGTTTCTAAAGAAAAAGGTTTTATGTAATTAAAAGACGAAGTGTAGTGAACTGTACAGCTGTTGTAATAATGACCTATTTCTATATAAAATAAAATTGTATGGATTATGTGTAAATTATTTTGTATCTGAGACACCAGTTCCTTTCCCAAATATAAAAGTATAAAAGTTTTCTTGTGTTTTTCTGTGAGTGGAAATTTTGTAATAAATTAACAAATTTGTACAATTTCCTCTGGAGGCAGTTTCTGTCCCTTGGTATATATGCATGTATACATCTTTTCTTCATTTTTAAATTTTTTCTTATTTCAAGATATTTCTAAGGATAATTGAAGATACAGAAAAGGTGAAAGCAAGCAATGAATAAATCAGGTTTTTTGAGCTGCAACATGTGCACCAGCCCATCAGGCTCCTGACCTTCATAAAGGTTTGCCAGAAAAAAGAGCAATCGTTCACTGTAAAGATGACAGCACAACAAACAGAAACAGAAAAGGCTCCTGGAAACATCTCAGCCTTCTAGACATAGGGAATCTGTGGAGATGACTGAGACATTATGCATCAAAGCAGTCACAGCCCATAATTAAACTCACTTGGGCTGGAGTTCATGGGCTCCAACTGCCAACACTTAGATATCAGTGATGCACGTGGGGTTTGTGTGTGTGTGTGTGTGTGTGTGTGTGTGTGTGTGTGTGAGAAGTGTGTACACATGTTGTGTTGATGGGGGGAGATATAACAGCAGCACCTAGGAGACTTCTGCCAATTACAGACATTCCCCCTCTCCCATGAGGTCTCATCACACTGACATAAGGGTGCCCTGGCACAGTATGAGATGTGAGCCCTTTCTGTAACCATTGGACCAAGAGAACTGAGTTCCTTTCCTTGTTCCATTGCTATAGTTCTGTGCTTCTACCTGCTTCCCTGTGAAATAGGGGTAGCTCCTCTGTTCTGTGGGAAGGATCACTTTTCGTTGGCACAAGCAGCTATACATATAAAATCATCAAAAAGGAGTTTTATTGTTCACACAATTGCTGTATTCCTGAAAAAAGGTAAGTCTAAATGTTCTGCATACTTTAGGATCATTTACTGTCTTTCAAGGAATCACAAAAAAAAGTCTGTGTGAAACTAGATGAACTATTTTGTAATTGAACTGTTTTGCAAATTCGAAGGTTTATAAATCTGATTTCCTGTATTTGTATTTTAATTGGCCATCAGAATCGTAAGTGAAGCAAGATTTTTAATGGAAACAGCATATTTATTGTACAAGGATTTTCAAGCTGGAAGCCATTGAAAGAGGGTGGAGTATAAACCATTTATATGGTTTAATTTAATTTAGCATTGCTTAAAGCTCATACATGTTCAGAATCTGGATAAACTCAGAAACTCTTATTGTGCAACATTTCTTTAAACCCACATGACATCAAAAAAATTAAAAAATAAACGCACATAACATCAGTGGAAGTTTAATCCCTAAGATTTTGACTTATTTAATTCTATTCATTAAAAGGTTGTTTTGCAACGCTGTCTTGTTTCCAGAAAAAATCATGACCTTTCTCTTTGGAAAACTGTAAAGTCTTGGCTCGTAAGAAGCGGATGAAATGTGAACTTGAATACGCAAGTTTTGGAATGCTGCTACTGGACATATCTTCCCTTGGCGCCTTCCTTCTGCACAACCACACCCCTTTCATCTTAAAAATCTTCCAGTGGCTTTTCTTAGGAAGTCCCATTGGCCTTCCAGCTTAGCCCAGCACAAATCTACCCAAAAAGACCCTCTAGCCCTTTAGGGTTTGTCGACCTCTTGAAACTGGGGTCTTCTTCCTTGCTGCCCCCACTGGAAAGCGTTCAGATCCTGTCTCATTTTAAGGATTCCCTGGCAATCACTAAAAGTAAAAAGACACGGGAGAGAAGCCCAGCTAACAAATACTGGAGACTTAAAAAGGACACAAAGTTCATCTTCAATGTTTTGGTCTCTGGGAGGCCACGAGTGACTGGCCTGACCCCTGAGGCTTGGGAGGGAAGAGGCTAGGAGAACCTTCAGGGCTAAACTGAAACCGGAGAGTCCCAGCCAGGCTAATGATTATCAGTCCTTTAAACCAAATGGTTTTTATGTGTCTGTTCAACCTTGACTTAAAGCAGCACAGCTGACGTCTGAGAGGGCTGTTTCATCGATTTCCACTGGTGGGATCTATTTGCTTGAAAATTTCACAACTTTAGAGATACAAGAAGATCCTACAATGTTTCAGAGAAAATAAAACTTATCACCAAGGAGGACACATGACTTCTCAACAACCACACTGAAAGAAGACAATGGAGAATGCCTTCAAAACGGTGGGGAGAAATTATTTTCAACCTGAAATTCCAAACAAGTCAAAACATTAATAAATTTGAGGATTGAATAAAAAGCTTCAGGTATGTGAGGGCTCAACAACTTTAGCTCCCATCCTCCCTATCTTAAAAAGCCATTAAATGGTGTGCTCCTGTGGAGTAAAGGAGTTCATTAAGAATAAGCATGGACCCATGGATCAAACTGACTGTCTTAGAATCCCCAGACTGGTGATACCCAGTTCCTAGGTCTCCGGGAAGCTCTAGAATCATCCTTCTGGCACCTCCTCAGAGCTCCCTATTGTCTCTTATATCATATCTAAACCGTTTGTTCATTCAACTGGACTGCCTACTGCTTCCCCAGGTTCCCTACCTTTTGTTCCCCTCCCTCAGTAGGTCTTCTCTCCCAGCCTTTGTGCCCCAAGGGACAGCACAGGGGGAAAGCAACTCACTCCTTACTCTGTCCTCATCTGGCTCCTCCCCACTCCCCATTGCTCCAGCAATGAAACTTGATAAAATCACTGACACTCTCCTGTTTGGAGAATCTAGTGGGCACATCTGTTTTTGTCTTCCTTGAACTCTGTCGCATTTAGAACGCGTTGACCACTCTGGCTTCCTGTTGACTTAGAACATGTTCAACTAAGTGTTTTCCAACTGCTTCAATGACACGTTGCTAATTTCTGCAGCCCGCATCTCTCAAATGTAGTGAGTCTATACTGGTCTTCTCTCTCCACCTCCTCTTGATTTTGCCTACTTGTATCTATAAAATCAGTCTGCTTCTTTCCAATCCCGATGCAACTGCCTTAGTTCAGAAATCCTTATTCGTCTCTATTATGTAAATAGCTTCTTCCTACTAGTTTCCTTGCTACGATCTTTACCCCTTGCTCCTACTCTATTCTTGGCAACGTAACTGAATTAATTATAAAACAAATCTGATCATAGCACTGCCCTCCTGATAACTTCAGTGATGCATTACTTGTAATACTCAAACTCTTAAGTAGGGCCCTACACTACCTCGTCTCTCCGCCTAGAGTCTAGAAAGCCCTGTTACTTCAGACGGTTCACCTGCCGCCCCCCACCACGTCTCTGCCTGGCTACCTCCTGCCCATCCTTTCAGGGCAGCACAAGCCTCCCTGCTTTCTGCACCCCCGGCCCACCCATGCATCCGGCCGGACACGACCCTCGGGTGGCTCCACCTTCCAGGACAGTAAACACTCCCGTTCAGGAGTGTCCCTGCTCGACGAGGGCACCGCCAGGGCGGCAGCTGTCTCCGACTTCTACGGGACCGCCAACCAGGCACGGCGCCACACTCACGTTCTGCAAACGTCAGCCTAATCAAGGGGCGAATGGGAAAAATAAAGTAGCGCCTGCTTTTCCCGCTCTAGGTTCCATCCAGTTGTGGGCCTGGATTTTATTTCCTCTGAAGATTTAGGGCCAGAGCGAAGAGACCCCGCCGCGCCTCCAGGGCGCGGCGGAGAGAACTAGGCTGCTAGAAGGCGGACGCCGAGCGCGCGTGGCAGGGACACGCAGCCGTGGGCCTCCCCGGCTCCGCCCCCGAAGCGGGCTAGCTTTTCCCTGGCAGCCCGCCGCTTACGTCGCAGCCTCGCCTCTTTCTTCCACCCACCTGCAGGCGACCCGGAAGTTGTACGCGTGACGTTACTTTCCCTCTCCCACAATACTCCGCGCTCTTCCTTTCCAACCCGGGCCGGGCAGAGTGAGTATGGACGCTGGGTCCCGGCTTCGATAATCTGCTTTCATCCTCGCTCGGGGTTGTGCTTATCGGGACAGCGAGATTTCTCCTAAGTCGACCCAGGACTCTGCGTTTCGCGGAGACGGGAACCCGCGCTGTTTAGGGGGCCTGGGAAGGAAAGTGGCCAGGCTTACGGGAGCCGAGCTTGTAGGGGTTTCTGGGGCGGGAGCATCTGAGGGGCACGGTGCTTTGGCCGCGGCGTAACCGACTTGGCTTTGCCCATACCTGGGGCTTCGGGGCCCTGGCAGAACTCGCTGCACCCGGAAGCGCCCCGAGGGTCGCAGTGTGTAGCCGGCCTGGGAGGGAGGACTTGCCTTGTGCTGGTCCCACTCTGCTCTGAACTTCCTTGTCGCCTGGGTTTAGATGGCTCCCGCAAAGAAGGGTGGCGAGAAGAAGAAGGGCCGTTCTGCTATCAACGAGGTAGTGACCAGAGAATACACCATCAACATTCACAAGCGCATCCATGGAGTGTGAGTATCTCTGTAGTCGGCCCGATGCCTTGCTGGTTGGGGGCTTCCGAATTCACGCGTCTGGCTGTCACTCAGGTCTGTCTTGTCGAAAAATTCGGGTCTCTCTTCCATGTCCTCTGTTTAAGGTTTATAGGATTTAAAGTGTAATCCTTGGAGGTTCGTGACTACAAACACAATATTGAATCGTAGTTTCTGGGAGAGGCAGTTGGGAACTTGGTGATGATAAAATCATTTCCCTGGGTGCTTTGTAATTGAATAAACCTGGGCAGGCTAAAGGGTAACAGGTGTGTATAAGAAGAAACGCGAACTTTTAAATACCTCTCGACTCTGGTAAAGCTAACCAGTTAATTGAAAAAGCTGTATTTACTCCAGGATGTGGACATTTGAAGGGGATTCTTCAATTCCTGAGGACACATGGCTCTTGTGGATTTGTGATGTACAAGAATATTGGGAATGATTTTGAATGATCTAGTTCTTGGGTTTTTTTGTCTGTATGGTTTTTTTAGTTCTTAAGTTTACTGCTGAAAATGGAGACCGGATCCTTTCTTATTTGTTAATTTTAGAACATCCACAAGCAAGGGCATTTCCCCCCACTGGTACCCATGCAGATTTCTATTTGGCTTAATCGTATCCTTGTAAGGAGAGACAAAGTAACCTTAAATTGAAGGGAAAAAAAATTATTTTGGTTCAGTATCCACAGCCCCAGTTTGCAAAATTTTTTCAGGTAGTTCTGCCAAGATTCTAAACAGATATGATCCTTAAGCCTCAACTTGGACTTTCGGTAAATAATTTTTTCTTAAGTCCAAAGTTCACAAAATGTTTCTATAGGCAAACGACGCCAAAAGCAAATATAGAAACGAGAAGGTGATTGATGCTAGGTCCTCGGGCATTGAGGTGATATTTTCACACTGATCTTTAAACACTGAGGCACACCTGGGTGGCTTGGTCCACTACGGCCCTGGTCATGATCTTGCAGTTCGTGAGTTTCAGCGGTGTTCATGCTGACAGCTCAGAGCCTAGAGCCTGCTTTGGGGATTCAGTGTCTCCCTCTCTCTGCCCCTCCCTTGCTTGTGCTGCCTCTCAAAAATAAACATAAAAAAATAGAAATAACATTGGTATAAGCTGGAAAGTTGCTTGGCTTTTAAGTATTATCTGCTTTCCATTCTGTAGAGTCTGTTGGCAATATTTCAGTAAAAATAAAACATTCTAATGTATGTGGAGCCTGTTAATACCTAAACATTAATTTTGTTTGGCATGTTACTGTAGTAATCTAGCCAAATGCCTGGTCAGATTAAAAATAGAGTGTCAGCATCAAGACCATATTTTAATTGGGCCACCCGTAAACTTTTATATTGGAGCCCCTTATTTTGCCTCCTGAATGGCCTGCTCTTTTGAGGTCATTCTGAAGTTTCAGTATTAAGCTCCTCAGAGCAGTAGAGCAAGATGGTAGCTAAATTCTTGGGCTGAGTTACAGTCTGTGCCTTCTGGAAAAACCAACACCTTGTTAATTGGTTAAGGCAAAGACCCACACAGATTCTGGTCCCCTTCACAACCATTCTCTAAAATGGTAGAGTATAACTGACAACCTAGAAACCAAAAACCTGGAGTCAGATTGGCTGAAAGTTGTGGACCAGGGCGTGAGAAGAGGTGGCTGTAAGTAGATTCACATCGTTGGTGAAGAGCTTTTGGAAAAGCATAGGTGTATGCAGAAACAAGACCAGAACATGTCTGTGTTCTAATATCGACTTCAAACTATGCATAGATAGAAGTGAGATCCCAAATAGTAGACATTCTGTCCCCAAAGCCTCTTCAGCTAGAGAATTCCATAGAAATCAGCCCAGAGAAAGGGAGCGAGTCCTAGTCCTCGTCAAATTGATAGCCCTGCTTCCCATGTCCTAATTTTGTAGGTTTATAGATATCTCTTTATTCAGTGAGAAGCGTGGTACTCTGGAGTATACTTATATATACAATTCTGATTGACCATTTTTCCAGGCCTCTTCCTGCACACAGGAACATCACCAGAATCTCAACAACTCAGGACTGCCCAATGCCAGGGTCATACTAAGTCATTCTTTGAGAAAATGACTTAGTATCGTTCTTAGAAGATCAGCAAAGGGGCCAAATTCCCCTAGTACAGTGATCAGACATCAAAGTTCATGTCTTTTTCTCCCTTTTTAAGCTCACCTTTAATGTTAGATACCTTAAACACACAATCTACTAATAGTAAACACACATTCATGTAAGGAATACCCTATCACTATTCTTTGGATAGATCTTGAAATAGCAGCAGTGGACTTGTAAGGTGATGCGGTAACCGTTGGGGTGGGGTACTTGTTAAGTCTTCCTTTGAAACACTTAGAAATCTGTCTTTTTTTTTTTTTTTTTTTCCTTCTGCAAAGTCGTTTTCAGAAAATGCAGGCAGTACAGAAGTAAATGACTAAAACTACAAATCTGTCCTTGTAGGATACCAGCACTTTTGTTGCAGGAAGATGTCGTCACAGTTCACAAGAAACATCCAGCTCAGAACCAAAGTGACTCTAATCATCTGACAGGGAGACCCTGATACAATACTGGGGGCACACAAGTCAGTAGAGGCCAGAGAAGGAAATTGAAGAGCCTGAGAGATTTTTTTGTTCTTTTTCCTAAGTAGGCTGGAATTCTGAACCATGCCTTCCAAACCTCTTAGTTGAGGGAGATGATATGGTTTAGTTCAGGCCAACAGACCTCTGTCTTTGAGTATCCTTTATAGTTTGCCTGAAGTAGGCTCCTTCACTAGTGATTGATGAGGTCACATTAGTATTATAAATGCCTGATGGAGAATATTTATTTAACAAATGGAGTATAGTACTTCTTGGTTTTTTCATCTTCTGTAACTCTGGATGCCTGGGATACTCACCATTGACAGAATTAATAACAGGAGCCATCACAGATAGATTGTGCATAAGTGGGGTTATTGCCACACCCCTGGATTTCTCCTGTGATTCACAATGCCATTGGGGCAGTCTCTGAGGCTTGTTGAAGGCACTGTTTTTTTTGGTGGTTTTTATTTTTTTAAAGATTTATTCATTTTTGAGAGAGAGAGAGAGAGAGAGAGAGAGAGAGAGAGAGAGAGTGTAAGTGGGGGAGGACTATAGAGAGAGGGAGACACAGAATCCGAAGCAGGTTCCAGATTCTGAGCTGTCAGCCCAGTGCGGGGCTTGAACTCAAAAAACCTTGAGATGACCTGAGCCAAAGTTGGACGCTTAACCAAGTGAGCCACCCAGGTGCCCCGAAATCTGGTGCCTTTCTGCATTGAAGTTGCTTGGGAGTAACCACATTTCCTTCTCCCTACTTCTTTATTTGGGACATTCATACATTCGTTTGGGAGCATATCAAGCACTTAACTGTATTAGGCACAGTCCTGGGCACTGCAGATTCATCAGGAAATCAAAGACCCTGTCCTAGCTTAGTAAGGGATTAAGATTCAAATTGGTAAAAAGTGCCAAGTGAAGTCAGACATCTGTGAAAGTGTGTCCTGTTTTAAAGACCACACAGATGATGGGACATATGAAAAGTGTAGGTGTGAAACAAGTTTTTCAGGCAATTTGTGCTTTGTTCTAAAACCCCCAAGTAAAGACCTGAATCCCTAGTCATTTCTCAGTCCCAGCTTGATAGGTAACAAGTGATCGTTCATTGTTCATTCTTCTGTGGGACTGCTTTATTGTTTGTTTGTTTGTTTGTTTTTCCGAAGATTCCACAGTCTTGTCCTTTTCTCATTGCTCCTCTAGCTGCTAACCTCGTGGTTCCTCCTCACATCCTCTTAATCCTCCATCCATCATCCTCTTAATGCTGAAGAGCCCCAGGACTCTGTCTCTCTTCTGTCTATGCTGGGTAATAGTGACTGGCCGCAGGGCCTCATATATCCAACTACTATTGGTTTGGGTATTTATTCATGCATCTCAAACTTCACAGGGTCCCAAACCAAACTCCTAGCATTCATCTTCACCCCTAACTTTCCCATTCCTCTCGTGGCTTTCCCCCTTTCAGTCACTGTCAGGTGAGCATGTCCTATTGGCTCTGCCTGCCACATTCAGACCAGTTGCCGGGTCCCATCACCATTTTCTCTCACTTGAATGGTCATAGTTAGTGGCTCCCTGCTCCTGGGTCCTTCCTTCATCCCCAAGCTCCTGGCCCATTTTCAAACCCTCTGTCAGCTTCCCATCTTACTCAGATTAGAGGCCCAGCTTGTTTGATTCCACATGAGCTGGCCACTTAATTTTCTTAATCATACCAGACATTCAGGGTAGCTGGGGGGAGGGGGGTTGTTTTTGTTTTTTTTTTTTTTACTTTTTTACCTTCTGCCTGAATGCTTTTCTCACAGATACCTAAATGGCTCTTCTCATGATATGCAGATATTGACTCTAGTATGTTCTTGATCATCTTACTTAAACCTGCATTCCCTTTCCCTAATGTTCTCTCCATTTTCCCTGTTTTATTTTTTCTGTGTAGTACTTGATACCATCTCTTTTACTCCATGTATCGCCTACATAAGCTACCTGAATAACAGGATTTTCTGTTGTACCTACTGCTGTTATTTCAGGCACCTTTTATTTCTAGATGGTCAGGTGTTTAAGTGAATGAACCGAACTTGCTTGATGGGTTCTAGAAATAGCAAGGAAGCTAAGTGAGGTAGAGCAAAGGGAGCAGGGAAGATGGTAAGAGAAGAGGCACAGGCGTCATCTTTTGTCAGCTTGGGAAATCACTGAAGGTTTCAGAGCAGAATTAAGTCACTTAACCATGTTCTGTGTGTTACTTGTATTGGATTTCATAAAATTCACTTCGTCTAACAAGTGAAGCACGTATTATGTGCCAGGGCCTGCATTGGGTTACAGAGGTGAATGGTTGACATGACCCCTTCTCCAAGCTTCAGTCTTAGGTGGTGGGGTACTTTTTTAGACTCTACTCCCATTTGAAATGGCCTTCACTTGTCCAAATGCTTGACCATTTCAGTTGTAGTAAAGTTTTGTTTTTTCACATTTTTTTACTTAACTAAAAGTATAAAATTCAAATGAATTTGTGTACCCTCATCTAAACAAGAGGTTAATAGTATCTAATTCAGAGTTGAAACAGACATGAGTTAATGACCATGCCTGACATATGCTAAGAGCTCCAAAGAATGAACTGTTGTCTTCATATCTCTTGAGAGGAAATGTGTAGTTTCCAGAAACGTGCCATGTCTTAAGATAGGACAAATAATGTCTACTTTGAGAACACTTTTAGTTTTATAATGTAAATATTTTATGTTCAAGCATATCCTATTTGATTTTGCTAGGCAGATGGTGTTAGAGCATAGGGTGTTTTATTAGGAAAGAAGTGTGTGTGTGTGTGTGTGTGTGTGTGTGTGAGCATCTCTTAGGATCATATGCGGAGCTCTTATCCCACATCATTCAAAGTAGATTGTGCATTTTCTGTTTACCGTGTATAACACTAGTTGCTGGGCATTAGACACTGGTGGAAAAAAGGATTATTGTTGCCTTAAGGCTTTGGTTTAGATTTGTTTCATTAAAACAGGACATCATATTTATTTAGTTTAATTTTTTACTTAATTTATTTTCTTTGAATCTCAGGGGGTTCAAGAAGCGTGCCCCTCGGGCACTCAAAGAGATCCGGAAATTTGCTATGAAGGAGATGGGAACCCCAGATGTGCGCATTGACACCAGGCTCAACAAAGCTGTCTGGGCCAAAGGAATAAGGTGCTAAAGTTATCTATGTCATAAGATGAACTTTTACAATTTCGCTAGTTTAACCAACTCTGCACAGTCCATGTAAGTTCAGTGGTCATTAGCTAATGCACACAGAAGTACTTCCTTAAAATGTGATGACTCAAAGGGTAGGGTAGCATCTGCAGGGAAGCCCTTTGATGTGGTATTTGAACTAAGACTTAGGTGATGCAAGAGCCAGCAGTGTTAGGGTTGGGTAAGAGCACTGCACAAAGAATACACTTGGTGTGAGCTGGAACAGGTTGGTGAAGATAGAGTACAGTAAGTGACTTAAACAGTGAATGAAAATGGAGAGTTAGGAAGGAAACAGACTATATGGCATCTTGTTCATGGCAGAGTTTGAATCTATCTCTAGACATAATGGGAAACCTTTGGTTTTCAACAGTAGGCATTTCTGGTGTCACTACTAGAGGTTGCCACAGGTCAAGGGCTTTGCTATATATCCCACAGTGCACAAGGCCACACCCCCACAACTGTCCAGCCCAGTTGTCAACAGTGCCAAGCCCTCCTTATAAGCAAGAGAGTGGTTTTTGCTGTGGAGGTTGATGTAAGGTACTGGAGTAGACCAGCTAAAGGGAATGGTGCTGGTGTGGACCTAAGTGATTATTAAGACTGGAGCAGGGGGAGGGGGCTTCCTGCCTCTGGAGTTAGAGGAATGACAGAGGGACCTGAGATGCAGCCCTGCGGTTGCTGTCATTGAGCATTCTGGTAGAGAATATGTGTCTAATAAAGGGGTGGCCAAAGTTAGGCTCCTTGAGATGATTGGGGCAGGGGTGTCAAAAGCCAAGAGGAGTCCTAAGTTTTGGAATGCTTCATGTCCTCAGACCAATAAAAGGAGATATAGTCTGTTGTAATGCCACTAAAGTTGGGTGAGAGGAGAGGGTTGTGTGCATAAGGTAGGGAAACTGAACAGTCACTAGTTTCTGTGTTGAATGTATCTTGTAGTGTTCGGGGTTTCTCCAAATTTACATTGAACATAGACAAATCGTATAACCGAGATTTGGGTGTTGGTGATGAGAGGGAAAAGACTTAAGATGTTTGGATCCGTGTTTCAGTGTAGGTTGAGTAGGTTGCATCCTGAGACAGCATTTAATGTCCACCTGTGGGTGTTTCTTTTCCGGGGAACTGCTGTCTACTTGTAGTGCCTGATCAGATTCAAATAAAGGATAGAACACAGATGTGGGGATAGGAGGTGTCAATATCATTTGCAGTTAATATTCTTGATAGGAGGCATTGAGTTTTAGCAGCACGGTTATATCTTTATTAGGAACGTTCCATACCGTATCCGTGTGCGGTTGTCCAGAAAACGTAACGAGGATGAAGATTCACCAAACAAGCTCTATACGTTGGTTACCTATGTACCTGTCACCACTTTCAAAAGTAAGTTGAAATCCCACAAAACTGCTGGAATTAGAAAAGCAGCCTTAGCCCTTTTAGAACGTGAATTAATCTGTCCCAACCGATATTTAATTGTGCACCTATTTCTTATAGGGAAATGGGTAACAGGCATAATCATGTAAACCTTTGTGTCATGGTGGGAAACTGCAGGAAGATACAAAAGAGATCTGTACCTGGGTTGTAAAAAGGGCATGTAATACTAGCCTTCACCCTTCAAGAGAAGGTTTTTGGAATGTTAAAGTGTGAGGTGTGGGGATGGAAACTGACGGACTCTCACTTCTTTTGCAGATCTACAGACCGTTAATGTGGATGAGAACTAATTGCTGATTGTCAAATAAAGGTATAAAACTGCCTTTGTTTTGGTTTTCCTTTTCTAGTTGCAGTGTACAGTTGCCTCTTGAACAGTGTGGAGTTGGGGACAGCAATGCCCACATAGTCAAGGATCCAAAACTTCATAGACTTACCAATAAAGTAAGCTAGAAGGAAAATGTTTAAAAATTTTTTACATTTATTTTTGAGAGACCGAGCACAAGTGGGGGAGGGGCAGAGAGAGAATGGGACACAGAATCCGAAGCAGCTCCAGGCTCCAAGCTGTTATAACAGAGCCCAGCACGGCCTCGAACTCACAAACTGAGATCATGACCTGAGCTGAAGTTGGATGCTTAACCAACTGAGCTATCCAGGTGCCCCCAAAAATCCACATGTAGGGGCACCTGCATGGCTTAGTTAAGCATCTTTCAGCTCAGGTCATGATCTTGTGGTTGGTGGGTTCAAGTCCCACATCAGGCTCTGTACTGTGTCCCCCCCCCCTCAAAAATATTTTTAGAAATCCACATGTAAGTGGGCCTTTGCTGTTCAAGGGTCAACTGAAATATCTCTACGCAGTTCCCAATTCCATAGGAACAGATGGAGAGCTTTTGAACTAAAGGGTATGCCTGCGTCCCTTTTCCCCAGCACCTGGGGTTTCTGAGTAGAGTAGAGCCTAAGCAGGTTTTAAAAGTGATTTTGAAGTACACTGTGCTCTAGGAAAACTTTTTTAGGTATCTGGGACGTTGGGGATATACTTAATTCTAGGAAACATTTTTCTAGAGACTGGCATGTAGAACTCGATTGCTGTTGGCCACTTTACACATTTTAACAGATTTAAAGGATGGAAATACCTTAGACAATATATTTGATAGTAGCTCTTAAAGCTTCTGTTTATGGAGTATACCTGTCAAAAGGTATCTTGTTTGTAATGGCCCCTGCAGTTTTTCTAATCCCCATTACTGTAGAACCAAAGCTCAGAGGTAATTTACATTCAAGGTTACAATAATAAAATCCACTAAATTCAGCCTGAAAGCAGTGTGTTGTGGGGATTATATTTCATAAATGATTACACCCCTGGCATATATCAAAAGCTGTTGTAAAGAGGTCCTTCAGGGGTGAAGGTACTACATAACCACAGTGGGGAGTTGAACACCTAAACTATCACTATTCATTGAGAACACAGACTGAGGGTAATGGTGATACCTCTAGACACAAATAAGTTAAAACAAGGACCAAGTCAATACAAAAATTTCATTAAAAAACTTGGAGGCCAACATTGAAAGCATGGTTTGTACACATTTTGGGAAGGACAAAGTGAGTACAATCAAATATATTAAAATGGTTTCAATTACCAGCATTGAAACAAAATTAGTGCAAAAGAAAGCCAAATACAATTGCACAGATAGTAGCTCTTGGATCTTGAAAGTGAACTTGATTTGTAACCTCTCCCATTATCCAAGTGAAAAATGAGAGCTTGGGCTTTTTTGTCTCTGGTTTAGTATGATACATTCAACTCTTCTGTTGCATGTGAGAACAAAATCATACTAGCATCACAGCAAGAGTGCCCATTTCAGCCAATCTGATGAAAGTCATAGCAAGTCACGGCATCGAGGGGACTAATGTACAGATGCCCTTATAGCACTGATGAGATCCAACTGATAACTCTCTTAATAAATAGAAATGCTTGAGGGTTCCATCAGTTCCCCTGCCAAAGTTGTGGCTGTCAGGTTGCTTATCCAGATCCCCAGCTTGTAAAATACGCTCAGAATGAACTGGACTGAAATGAGGATTGAAGGGCTGACCCCCACAAAACGGGTCCAGGCTTTGGTATGGCTGAGTCCTCTCAGTAATCTCTTCTCTTACTACACGTTATTCAGCTTGAGATCAGGCTGTGATTGGCGGCTCATTTCAAAAGTTTTGAGACTGTACTGATTGATCTTGGCATTTTCAAGTTTGGATTTAATGTCCAGTGGCTTTTCAAAAAAGTTCACTAATGACTGTTCAGTCAGGAGTGAAGCTAAAATATGTTCAAGGGAGACAGTCCAGTCCCCTTCTGCCTCTTCAGGAAATGTCCGGGAGTCCTGGGGAATCTTCTCAGTGTTGGTGTCTGCAAAAACTGAGTCCTGCTCCGGAGAAAGAGCTGAAGCCCGCAGCTCCTCCCCACCTTCCTGGGAGCAGCTTCCAGAGCTGCTGCTTCGCTGCCCCACTTCCCCAATCTGCAGCAGCAGAGTGGTGACCGTGGCAATGGCTTGATACAAATCATTTTCTTCTGGATCTTCATGGAACATACTGTACAAAGTTTTACAGAACTGGATAAATTCCCTCTGGAATGAAATAATACATAGCAACATAACCAGGAAAGAAATAATGTATTTTTTTTTTAACTTAAAAGTTCTTGGAGAAAACTTCATAGAAGTCTTTGAAGCAAATAATAAGATAGTTTGCCTTTCTAGTCAGAAAGTACTACCAACAGTGACTCCAGGGAATTTTTACCACACACTTATAAGTGTGCTCTTTGTACAGCAACTATTAAGAAATCTGTGCACCTTAAAGGACATACACTCCCTTTAATCCAAATCAACTTGTTGAAATGGATCCAAAAGCTATAGAGATTTGTTTATAATGATGTTTAATCTAGGATTTACAATAGAGAAAAAGTTGGGACAAGACTGTTTAAATGTTACGACTAAATAAAATGATGGCTTGTTCATCTGACTGGATACCAGGCAGGAACTTAAAGCTGTAAAATGAAGTAGAACAGTGATGCCCAATGCTTTTTCAAAGTATTTACACACTGCTGCTCAGAGAACCTAATGTGATGAAAGGCACTTCTAGTGGGATTTAGCTACACATTTACTCTAGGAATAGGAACACAGTTGAGACCTAACAATAATTTGGGAGAGGGGTGCCTGGGTGGCTCAGTTGGTTAAGTGTCCGACTCTTGATTTCGGTTCAGGTCATGATTTCATGGTTTGTGAGACAGCCCCACATCGGGCTCTGCTGACACTGCAGAGCCTGCTTGGGATCCTCTCTCCACCTCTCCCCTGCTCACTCAATTAAATTTTTAAAAATAATAATTTGGGAGAGATAATCCATGATTTTGAAGTAAATGAAAGCAAAGTATTAAAACAGCTACTTTTGTTTATAGTAAAAGTTGACGTCCAGTATATCAGAATGTTAGTACTGGTAGCTCTGGGTGATGAGATTCAACTGGCTTTTTTAAAGTGAGGTAGAATTGACATACAGCACTGAAATGTGACTGTATCCAAGAGGGAGAATGAAAATTTAAAAGCAACTCCCCAACAAAGAGCAACACTTCTGAAGTATTCCAGAAAATATGACTGCTGCATGTTCTGTGGTCAAAAGTGACCAAGAAACACTGCATGCTAAATTCCACTCTTGAAGGCTCACAGCCCACAGTAGCACTGAAAAGACTGATATCCTATAATAAAGAACATTTCCAACTTAAAGCCTACATTTCCCAAACTTTGGGAGGAATCTTTTAAATATTTCCCTTTAAGTCACCACAGTGTTCAGCTCCTGGTGGTCAAGATCCTTGGATTATGGTTTTGGAAGTAGGGGGGCCCAACTCAACTTTGAAGCTTACCTCTGAACAAATTGGCAAAATGGTTTTTTCTCTGCACCGAATAAGGTTCATACCTGGCTCATTTTGGGCATCTCTTTCTCAGTTTTATCTTTTTCTTTGGCTAAATCCTTAATCATCTGCTTCAGCTGTCTCTGATAATCAATTGCATCACCTTGAGACACAGAAAACACAATATATACTTTAAAACTCAGTGAAAGCAAAAAGGAACATGTAGAATGGGGTAGTGAGGGTGGAATTCCACTAACCAAATTCTTTACACAAACTGAAAATAAGAGATTAGAGAGTTTGTTCTACTACTGACCATGAATGGAGTGTGGTAGCTGCATGATTTATCTTGCTCCAAGAGAACCCCTCAAACCTTAGGCAAGAGGACCCGAGGGGCAGTCCCTCAGTACACTGCCACTTGAAAGGTTACTGGCCTTTCAAAGCAGTGGGCTGTTGATTCACAGTAGGGAGGGACTAGGTAAATCCACTTCTAAGAGCTGTGAAATTGCTTTTAACAACTGCAGTGAAGTTAATGAAAAGAGGTACATACCATTTGACTTTCCAAAAACCAGTGGTCTTGATGTCGACAGTAGAGGATTCTTTAATGGGGACTGGCTGTCTCGATCGTTTTCAGTGAGTGCTTAAAAAAAATTACAATGAACAAATTCTTGCATGTTAAGCAAAACTGACCATAAGTTATGCAATTAAGAACTAAAGCCTAAGCCAATAGTAACTACTAACTACCAACCACCACCACCCAATCCCTACACCCTGTGGGCTGCAGTCTTTGCAGGGGGACTCTGAACCCATGTGTACACTAAGCACTTTCTGGATACACAGTAAACACCAAATAAAGCCTTTTTCTGGATTTATGTAGACAACGATTTTAATTAATGAAATACAAATTCATAGGACATTGCTGATACCTGGAAAAACGAATGTAGTAAAATCCTGTTTTCTAAAACTAAAACTATGTGTATGCATATACAAATTCTAGAAATATATATACAACTAAATTTCTGGATGGTGGGATCAGCATTTTAAACTTCATGGCATCTTTTTCCATAGTGAGCATATACTAAGTTTCTAACAAAAACTGAAAAAAAATTACTGAATCCAAAGCATTTTATCATTGCAAGTTTTCTTGAAATATACAAAAATAGTCCTATCAGAATCTTCATTATACTACTAATAGGAAATGGCACAGCCATTTTGAAAAACATCTGGCAGTTCATTAAAAAGTTGAGCATAGAGTTACTTTTTGACCCAGAAATTCTGCCCTTACAAATATACCAAAGGGAAATGAAAACCTATCCACTCAGAAACGTGTATACAAATACTTATAGGAGCATTGTTCACAAGAGCCAAAAAGTGGCAATAAACCCGAGTGTTCAATTGATGAGGGAATTAGGACATAATTATCAAATGGAGTATCAAATTCAGTCATACAAGAAATAAGCACGCAGACAGGCTACAAAATGGATGAACCTTGAAAACAGTGAGTGAAAGCCACACACAAGATGGCAAATTGCATTATTCCATGTATAGGAAATATCTAAAACAGACACTTCTATAAAGACAGAAAGCAGTGCAAAATGGATTGGGAGCAACAGTGAAAGGGTATGGACCTTCTTAGGGTGATGAAAATTCCTAAAATTGTGATGATGGTTGTTTAAAGATACTAAAAATCAATGGATTTTGCACACTTCAAATGAATGTACTATATGGTATGGGAACTACAGATCAAAAAGCTCTTACAAAAAAACAATTACAGGGGTACCTAGGTGGCTCAGTGGATTAAGCCTCTGACTCTTAATTTCAGCTCAGGTCATGATCTCACGGTTTGTGAGAGAGAGCCCCGCATACGGCTGCATGCTGACAGCACAGAGCCTGCTTGGGATTCACTGTCTCTGCTTCTCCCGCATGTTGTCTACTCGCTCTTTCAAAGTAAATAAACTTAATTTCAAAAAATTATGAACACAGGATCCTCATATTTACTAGTAAGCCACTCATTGAGAATAAAGGCAAAATTCAGTTGTAATCCAACAAATATCCCCAAGATGGCACCAGAGCCTTGATAAGGTACTCTCCTTCCTACTTCGGAGATAAGTTTCTGGGACTTGGGGGGTGGGAGTTGTTTGGGGTTGTTTTAGTTTTGGGGGGTTTTCTGTAACAGTTGTTAAGTCATTTTCCCAGGCTTGTACAAAAATTCTACACAGTGGCACATGTGAGCATCCACTCGTTGAACAGGAGGAAGATTATAAACCCTGGATGGTACTTAGGGCAGTCATGATGGAAACAGAATTTTTAGGTAATAGCTGCTAGATGTCAAAGAGGATACTGGGTCTCTAATGCCTCAAGAGGAAAAATGTGTACACAAGTCACTAACAAAATGCTCCAACAGAAGACCCAATACACACAAATGTCATGAGAGCATAGAGAGGAATGGTTACTTCAAGAGGAGGGTGAGTGTCCAGAAAGGAGATCACTGAAAAAAACTTATCTGTGGTCAGAAATATACAATGCATTAAGGGAAAGTAGTAAAGGTTGTTTACAGTCTTTAAATGTACCTTCCACCTTTTTAAATGAGGTATCTGAACTTTCATAAATGTAACATTTTTATGTTCTGATGTATAACTTGTAATTCAAGAGTATAAATGGATTAAGAGACATTTCTGTTAAAGTTTTCATTGTGTCTCACTTCAAGTATTGCACAAATTAAAATCTCTTGAAGGATTTACATTTGCGATCTATCTCAAACTTTTATCTTAATATATGGTAGATAACTTCATGGCTTCAATAAATGCCACCAGCAGGAAAGTCTCTTCTCTATGGCTTCAAGGACTTCATCATCCTCAACACTGCTATCTTTTGTCACTTTCTAAATGGGATTCTTGTGGAGGGGAAAAGCCAGTTCTGTTGCATCTTAGCTCTGGTAGAAGAGTACATACACTGCTTTCAAGACAATTTGGTCTTCAGATGCAGTTGAGACACTACAGTCAACAAAATAATACCATTCTCATCATATTTTTCTTGCAAAAACAGAGTAGTGCCTTCCTAGCCCTTCACAGTGGTTGAAAATGGCAATCAAATTATAGCAGCCTGGATTTACAATTAGATTAATTAGGAATTCCAATATATCCAAGTCTCTGATAGGAAAACCAACTAAAATATCCAACTGGGGTCTCAGATATCTAATAAAATCACTTAAAATCACTTAAGGGGCATCTGGGTGGCTCAGGCAGTTAAGCAACTGACTTCGGTTCAGGTCATGAGTCTGAGTCCTGCATCAGGCTCTCTGCTGCCAACACAGAGCCCACTTCAGATCCTCTGTCTCCCTCTCTCTGTCCCTCCCCTGCTCTTCTCTCTCAAAAATTAATAAACATTTTAAAAAAAGAAAAACACATGATGTAAACAAGTCCTGGATGCCATGATCAAATCCATTTTCTTAGTGGCTTCTTGACAATTTGGGTAATTCCAAGGAACTTCAGTATCTAGCTCTTCTAAAAGGTTCAATGCAATATTATAATTTCACAAAAGATATTTTAGGAGGTTTGTATTCTACACTTCTTATTTTTCAAAATCCTCTTTTGGCATTTTCAACTCCAATCAAAACAGATCTTTGATCTAGCTTAAGCTATCACCAAAATGAATGTGCATGATATAATTTCTGATGTCATTATCAATGCTGCTTAAGTTGTTAAACTAGAATGTAATCTTATTACTGTTGTGTGTCCTGTGAAAAGCTGACCTTTGTAAGTTTGCTTGGTATGTCATCCATTAGCAGAATCATCTCCTCCAAGAGACTGTATCCATTCTCTGAGAGAAGTTCTTGATCTTGGCTGGATTCATCAATTAGCTCATCTGTTTCCACTTCACTTGGTGAATCCTTTTCATGTATGCCATTTGAGCCATTTCCATTAATAATTTGGTCCTTAAAGGCAGTGTAAGTGTCTTTCAGTTTCTCGGATTCTAATAGATACTTTGACGTATTAACACATTCTCAAAAGCAGGAGATTATGGAGTTTATCATCAGTATTGTTTCTTAGTATAACCATAAGAAAAGGCTAACCAAAAAGTGGAGAACCAATATGGTGGGTGTAACTTGCGTGCCAAACTTTTCTCTTAGGCAAACCATGATTGTCACATGTTCCATTATCTTTGGTCCTGTTGATGTTAATTTCACACACATAACATCTCATTTCACACTACTGCTAAGGTTTTCATCCACAGTGACTATAGTGTGAAATCTATGATTATATATATCCATTCCTATCATCTGATCTGCCACTACTCTTGACAAAGCAGACAATGTCATGCAAAGATCTTGTGTATTTCTAATTGTACTGTATAGTTTAGAAAGTGGATCCATTCTAAGTAAACAAACTTCAAAGGTACATCCTTTTACCATAAGTGATGAAATAGATTTTTGTCAAGTAACAAAATGGATCTAATGGTACTGAAATCTTAGAATACTCAGGACTTAATAATAGTTTTCATACCACTATTTATATTGAAATGGTTACATGCAATTCCTGACTAGGTCTTTTAAATAATGACCTCCTCAAAACAGGCTGTCTCTATTAGTGAAAACTGTTTGAACTAAAGGTGGAATCAAGTGTCATCACCAAGAATTTGAATGGCTCAAGTGTTATTTTATGTAAAGCATGTACATCACACAGCTTCTCCCTCACTAATATGTAATACTGAATTTTTTTGGCTAATATGACTGGATTTTGAATCCTATTAATACTTTTTTATATCATATATTTAAAAATAACAAAGCTTTTCCTCTTTTGTACACAGATACTTCTGTGTTTTTCTATAGTTAGGTTTCAAATTCTAACACTGACCAAACATCACTGATGAAGCATTTGTAACATCATTCTTGGTTGAATTTTTGCTTTGAGTCCATACTTTGTTTCTACACGTTAATATATTTTCATGTGTGCTTTCCATTTTCAATTCATTCAGGTCTTCAACCTGAAATCCTTTTTAAAATAACCATCTTTAACCAAATGGCAAATTGGAATTATCTGTAAGATTTTTCCTTTTAACTCCACTTTTTGACAAAACCCTGTGGACAGCAAATTCACTTTTGTGTGTATAAGGCCTCAAAAAGAAACCTATTTCTTCGTGGAAAGACTGGAGCGGCTCATATTTTATTAGATTCAACACTTTAAGATCATTTAATATAGATCCAGACCAGCAGGACCCCTTGGGGAGAGCTGCTCTACAAACATAACATATTCTCTGAATCTCGGCATTTCTGGGAGCTGGGGGCAGAAGCTGCCCCCTCAGTGTGCTCCTTAATAGAAACCCTCCAGTGTCTCATTTGTTCGTGCTCATTTACCATTTCCAACAGAGCATTCTCGGTAGCTTGCTTTGATGCTTCTAATGACTCTAATGTTCTTCCAGAAAATGGTCTTCTGGAAGTCCAATTAGTATAATTCACTGAGCAAAATAACCAATATCTTAGATTTATCAGTCTGCAACAAAAACTCCCAATTTAATAATCTTCTGGAATAATGTTCATCCGTACGTCACCTGATATGGCATCAAATCATCTGGACTATTTCTCTTCTATTTCCTCTGCTAAACAAACAGTGTTGCAATCACTATGGAGCCAATAAAGGGAGCTCTTCCGGAACTGTGAAGCCCTGGGCTTAGCACTTTCTTGCTTCCTGAGTTGCATCAGATACCTTTGGAAGTGAGCTCACAAAACCCCTTTGCCTCCCATAATACCCTTGCAGAGTTACAAGCAAGCACTCTGCACAAGGTGAGTATGTGAGGCCAGGGGCTGCTATGCCTTGTTTGGTCGCAGGCCTCCCTCATCTGGCAAATGAGACCTTATTCTCTGAAGGTACAAATTCAAACTTGCAGTCCCCAGTATACCTCCTAATTAGTGACTTAAGACTTTTCTTTTCCCCCACTAGTGTGTTTGTCCCACCTTTACTCAAAAAGTTATTATGATGGGAAGTATTTGTTAAAATTAAATTTAAATTAAAACTACCTAAATGTATTGTGGATCTTCATGGCCTTAACAAATTGATTAATTTGTTAAAGCCTAAATAGGTTTTGGGTTGTCTGCATTATTAAGACTTTCCTTTCTTTAACTGCATCAAAAATTCAAATGTTAAATATAGGTAAGCAAAATAGCATATCAAATCTTAATTTCCACTTAATTTAAAAACTTAAATTTGGAGTCATATAAAAGAAATGTTACAATCCCATACATTCAAAGTTTTTGAAAAATTGATTTTCAAAAGCCATGAAGGTCTACAAATGTCTTTTAATGAATAATTAAAACTTGTCTTTTAGATATAAACTTGTAGTTTTGAAATAATTCAATATGAAGTTAGATCAAGAATCAAGTATCAATTTCAAATGATAATATCAAAAAACAATAAGTTTAAAGATATACTACATGACAGTCAAATGGGATTTACTCCCAGGATGCAAGGGCAGTTTAATGTTCCCAAATCAACATGGTATGTCATATCAAAAAGAGAAAGGATAAAAACCATATGATCATTTCAATAGATGCAGAAAAAGCATTTGACAAAGTACAATATCCATTCATAATAAAAACTCTCAACTAGACCTAAAGTAGGTCCAGAGGGAACATACTTCAACATAATAAAGGTCTTATATCAAAAACCCACAGCTAACATCATACTCTGGGGGAACACTGAGAGCTTTCCCCCAAGGTCAGGAGCGAAACAAGAATGCCCACTCTCACCACTTTTACAACATAGTTCTGGAAGTTCTAGCCACAGCAATCAAAAACAAAAAGAAAGAAAAGGCATCCAAATCAGTAAAGATGAATTCAAACTTTCGCTATGTGCAGATGACATCATACATATAGAGAGAACTCAAAGGCCACCAAAAAACTACTAGAACTGATAAATGAATTCAGTAAAGTCACAGGATACAAAATCAGTATACAGGAATCTATTGCATTCCTTCCTATACATTAATATTGAAACAGCAGAAAGTGAAATTAAGAAAACAATCCCCAGACCTGGACCAGCTTGGAGGTGGTAAATAATAGCTCTTCAAGTCTGCAATAAAAAATGGCCTCCAATAAAACTACATTGCAAAAATTGTTAAAGAAACAGAATGGAAAGAGTAAAAAAGTAGAAGAGGCAGGGCCCGAAGAATTCATGGTAAGAACAGAACTCAACCCGTGTGTAGTGAACGGGAAAGAGGAGCATTTCCTGAAGTGGAAGGAATTACAGACACTGACAATACTTGGGAACCTACAGAAAACTTAGATTGTCCAGAGTTAACCGAAGCCTTTCTTAATTCTCAAAAAGCTGGTAAAGAAAAATATGACACAAAAAGAAAATCTTTATCTGACAGTGAATCTGATTATAGCAAGTCAAAGAAGAAAAGAGATGCTTTTGCCAGAGGTCTTGATCCCAAATGAATAATTGGTGCCATAGACAGCAGTGGAGATTTCATGTTTCTCATGAAATGTAAAGATTCAGATGAGGCAGGCTTGGTGCTGGCAAAAAAAAAAAAAAAAGCAAAAATGAAGTGTCCTCAGACTATAATTGCTTTTTATGAAGACAGACTAACTTGGCATTCATGTCCAGGAGATAAGCTCAGTAATTGTTTGCGTTGCTTTTAATATACATTTATACATATATAAAATGTGGGTCTTGGGTTTTTTATTTATTAGTGTGAAGAAATAACATTCTAATGAAAATCAAGTTTGATATGTTTGTTTTGAAGTAGTATTGGGGGAGTTGTTAGAGGTTTTTGCATCTATACCACTGGGTACTTTGAACAAATGAAAGCTTTCTGTAGTTGCTTCCTTTATCAGAAAAGAATATTTGAGACCATGGTATATTATTCACCTGCTTTGGAAAACACCTTTTCTAAATGTTGGGGGGAAATCTTCATAGTTATTACTCAATCAGAACTTGTGTTTAACTCCTATATGCCTAAGGACCACTCTGAGTTTTTCTGTTTATTTAGGGTTTTTTGTGTGTATACTTAAAATACATATGAAATGTTTTTTTTTCTTTTTTTAACATTCCCCAAAATAAAAATAGCATTTTATAACCATGGATAAGCTCATGTTTCTGGGATGCCATCATTTTTAGCAACCTAAGAAATAAATCGCTTAAACTGACATTTTTCCTAAAGCCTTAACCTTTCAAATTTTGTAATTAACTGGGCAATTTAAAAAAAATGTAAGCAATTTAAATGGGACAATTTGAAAAGCCATATCCGAATCCATATCTACATTCATACAAATGCAAGTTTATTTGCAAGGTCCCTGAAAGGAAAATTGTATCACTACCAACAGTTCCCCACCCAAATGAGAAAACTAGACAAGTCCTGGTGTGTTTTAATTAATTAAGAAAAACTTAGTTAAATGGACACTTAAAGTTTCCTTCTAGTCAACCTTTCCTTTTCAAGAAATTGAAATCCCTGTGCTGTAATAACTAAGGGATCATGATTCAAGGAATGTCTAACATTTCATTCATGGAAACCTAATCATAATCAGATGGTTAGAGATGTTGGCAGTTTTGTACCTTCTGGAATAAATGGGGAGACAAATGTCTATGATCTGAATTCCTGACCAGCATGTTTTTTTTTTTTAACCCCAACTCATTCCTTACATGTAGAGACTCCATCTTCTCAGTATTTGAGTTTACTGGGTCAGCAGAAACCAAGAGAAACAATACCTTTATAGTCAGAATGTTATCCAACTGTATATTGTTTAATTTATTTGAAATACTGGTAAACAGTGGTCAGTAGTTTTACATTCCTTTAAAAAAAGAAAACAATCCCATTTATAATTGCACCAAAAATAAAAAGATACCTAGGAATAAATGTAACCAAGGAGGTGAAAGACCGGTACTCTGAAAACTACAAAACACTGATGAAAGAAATTCAAGACCATGCAAAGAAATGGAAAGACATTTCATGCTCATAGGCTGGATGAACAAATATTATTTAAATGTCCATACTACCCAAAGCAGTCTACAGATTTAATGCAATCCCTATCAAAATACCAACAGCATTTTTCACAGAACTGGAACAAATAATCTTAAAATTTGTAAAAGACCCTGAACAACGAAAGCAATCTTGAAAAAGAAAAACAAAACTGGAGGTATCACCATTCCAGATTTCAAGTTATAGTACAAAGCTGTAGTAATCAAAATAGTACAGTACTGGCACAAAAACAGTCACATAGGTCAATGGAAAAGAATAGAAAACCAAGAAATAAATCCACAATTATATGGTCAATTAATCTTCAACAAAGAAGGAAAGAATATCCAGTGGGAAAAAGACAGTCTGTTCAACAAACGGTGTTGGAAAACTGGACTATTTTCTTTCACCATACACAAAAATTGACTCAAAATGGATTAAGGACTAAATGTGAGACATGAAACCATAAAAATCCTTGAAGACAGCACAGGCAGTAATTTCTCTGACATGAGCCATAGAAACATTTTTTTAGATATGTCTCCTCAGGCAAGGGAAACAAAAGCAGAAATAAACTATTGGACCACATCAAAATAAAAGCGTCTGCACAGCAAAGGAAACAATCAGCCAAAAAAAAAAAAAAAGGCAACTTATGGAATGGGAGAAGATATTTGCAAATGATGTAGCTGATAAAAGGTAAGCATCCAAAACATATAAAGAACTTACACAACTCAACACCCAAAAAACAAATAATCCAATTTAAAAAGGAGCAAAAGAAATGAACAGACATTTCTCTAAAGAACACAACCAGATCCAGATGGCCAACACACACATCAAAAGATGCTGAACATCACTCATCATCAGGGAAATACAAATCAAACCTACAATGAGCTACCACCTCACATCTGTCAGAATGGCTAAAATCAGCAACACAAGAAACAAGTGTTGGTGAGGATGTGAAGAAAAAGGAACCCTTGTAAACTATTGGTAAGAACGCAAACTGGTGCAGCCACTGTGGAAAACAGTATGGTGCGTTCTCAAAAAATTAAAAATAGAACTATGATCCAGTAATTGTACTGCTGGGCATACACCCTAAAAATACAACACTAATTCAAAGGGATACATGCACCCCTATGGTATAGCAGCATTATCGACAACAGCCAAATTATGGAAGCAACCCAAATGTCCCCTGACTGATGAATGGATAAAGAAGATGTGGTACAAATACACAATAGAATATTACTGACCTATAAGAAAGAATGAAATCCTGTCATGTGAACAACATGGATGGAGTTAGAGAGTATAATGCTAAGTGAAATAAGTCTGTCAAAGACAAATACCATATGATTTCACTCATACGTGGAATTTAAGAAATAAACACGCAAATGGAAAAAGAGAAAACCAGGAAACAGACTCTTAACTATAGAGAACAAACTGATGCTTGCAGGGGGCAGGGGGGAGATGGGTGAAATCTGTGATGGGGATTAAGGAGTGCACTTGTTGTGATGAGCACTGAGTAATGTACAGAAGTGTTGAATCACTATATTGTACACCTGAAACTAAAAACACTGTATGTTAACTATACTGCAGTTAAAATAAAACTTTAAAAAACTTAAAGATATATAAAAAATGAGAACTCCATCTTTACTATCTTTTCAATTTTTCTGTAAATGCTTATTTAAAAATAAAGTGCTTATTTAAAAATGAAGATGAAATAAATGAATGAAATAAAATCAATCACATGTCCTATTTGGCAAAACTAGATACAGAAGATCGTGGAAAGAGTGACAGCGATGATAATAAAGGAATAATTATGCATGTCTTCTAATGTTAGTAGAACTTCACTGATGCTAAGCCATTTGCAGTAAAATCATAATGAGTCTGTGGAAAGGTGGAAGAGGAGCTGGGTGGCTGCTACAGAATGTTCCCTGGGGATACTGAGCAGTTCAGTAATGGCTCAATTCAGGAAGTGTACCCAAAAAGCCCACAAATAATGTTCACCTGCATTTCCAATTTTTGTAGAGGTGTTAGTTGTAAAAGGCACCAGGCTGTCATGGCCCTGAAAACTCCCTCCCTAGCCTCCCTTCTTGGGAAGTCCTGTCAGAGTCCCATCCAACACTAGAACCATATGGCCCTGGGACCAGAGACTATCTTGGCATTACTAACCCATCTCTAGAAGTTTCAAAGATCCAAGGAATACCTTAAGGTTAAAGCCAAGTATAACCTCATAGGTATCAAAACTGGTTTCTTTGTTCCAGGTTACCACTGCTGAAACTTGAGGGAAGCAGGGTCTTACCTGCTGAAAAAATGATATGGTCCTTCAAAAGAGTAGGCTAAAATAACCATCTATTAAGGCAACCAGGGACTGCTGCCCCACACTTTCCACAGGCCAGAGGTTCCTAACATGTGGTCCTCAGAACTAGTCAGTCAGAAACTCTGGAGTGGGGCCCAGGAACTAGTGTTTTAACAAGGCCCTCCAGATGATTGTGATGCATGCTTAAGTTTGGGAACCACTATCATACGCCATACACTACAGTACTGAAAATCTGCTACCAGTAACCCCAAACTAGAAACATCTGTGGACTCAAGTCTAAATGAAAAGAACTTCAGAGTCATGCCCAACGCTTCTTTGTGTCAAAGCAGAACAGACCCTAAATTTTTTCCTTAGTATTTCTTACCTGGAGGAATATGAAGTCTGTATAACAGCTTAATTTTCTCATTCATTTCTCCATTATACATAACATCTGCAAAAATAGAAAAGAGACTGAGTATATTCAAATGGTTAAAGTACATTTGTCGTGACACAAACTCGCTGTAGGGAGAGAACTTAGTAAGGTCAATACTTGTTGACCCAATAGTTCCTTGCCACTACCCCCAGACACACTATGTTTGAAATGAAAATGTAAAAGGTAGTGATTGGTCACTACTGACTGGCAAGATAACCTCATGAACTTTGGCCTAATACATTTTGAAAGATTTTAATTTTATGTGCAAGAGTTAGGAACGTGGCTCCTAACAAGCCACCACCACACCTGGGGCACTGGAGGAGAACAAGGTGCAATGACCTTGTATGTTGAGAGCGTGGGCCCTTCTCATCCTCTTTAAGGAAGCAAAAAGTAGACAGGACAGCAGCCTGCAGAGTGGTATCTAAAATCACAAAATCATGTCAGGCCCATCCCCAAATGTATTTCATTGTGTGGGTCTGCCTGCTCCAGTCTACCTTGTCTTATGTTCATGGACTCCCATCCCAAATTAACCACACTGTCCTACCGAGACAGCTCACAAATGCTTTGAATTCGATCAGATGATCCATGTTCTCATCCAGGAGCCTGAAAGTCCTTTCGGCGAGGATCTCTGTGTGGGCCCCACAGGTCCAGGGAGAGACAAGCTGAAATAGGTGTGTAAACTGCTGGGCATCTATGCGGTACTGCTCTGCATAGGGCCTGCTGGGGTCATGGCGTGGGGCCACGGGCCTGGGCTGCTCCCAGTAGCAGCTCATCATGTGTTCTCTCTTAAAACAAGAGGGAGAGAGGGATCTGTGAGAGACTCTGGCCACTGGAGGAGGCTGCATGCTTACAAGCCAAGCTCAACATGGCCTTCTCTCAGGACTCACCTGGCCTTGGAAAATATGTATTGAATAAGCAACATTATAACACAAATGAAAAAAATTAAACTTCTTACAATCTCATTACTCTAACCAGACATGTAAAATATTTCCCTGTTACCTTGTACTTCTTGCTCACACGAATATGTAATTTGGATCTCTTTTTCTAAGGTTATTTTTTTCATGGTAGCAAACCACACCTAACGAAATTTAACATTTTAACCATTTTTCAGTGCGCACTTCAGCTGCCATGGTGTTAATTCTAGGAGACCTAATTTTTATTCTGCTATTCTCATAAAATCACATCTGAAAACGACAAAGTGCTAAACAAATCCACAGGATACAGAAGAAACCAGTAGCACTGGTTGCCTGTCAGGAGGGAAAACAGGGGTGGGGACCCCAATATAGAAGCAAGTCTTTTTACTGCATACTTGCTTACAGGGTTTGATTTTTGAACCACATGGGCATACTAACGATTTAAAAAAAAAAAACCAGAAGTAAAAGAAAAAAGGTGACTCAAAGTCTTAGGACTATATCAACAACTACGGCAATCAAAACAGGCCCTGGCCCTCAGGCTCGCCTCTTTAGGACCATCTTTTACACCCGTACTAAATCACCTCCCAGGACATCTCGTCCATGGAAACGGCTCCCAAGGACTGCAGAGTTCAAAATTTCACCGCCCTCCACCCATTAGAGCGGCACAGACACAAGGGGGGGATGCTGTCATACGTAGGCACATATCCTTCGATGAAAACCAAAATGCCATTTCTAATTTTACTGTCATGTTGGTTGGCAGCAGAGTTCTTCAAATAGTCTTTGTAGAATTGTGAAAAATGCCACAGGGACTTTTCAGGGTGAAACAAAGGTCTCATGAATTTCCATTCCTAAAAACCCCAGACATGCTATTAAATTCCATGTACATTTGTGCATCTTGTGATGCTAAACGCCCACAGAATCCTGCCAAGAAAACAGTTACGGGGCGCTTGGGTAGCTCAGTCGGTTAAGGGTTTGACTCCGGGTCAGGTCATGATCTCACGGTTCGTGAGTTCGAGCCCCGCATCTGTCCTGACAGCTCAGAGTCTAGATTTCTGTCTCCATCTCTCTCTGCCCATGCCCTGCTTGTTCTCTCTCTCAAAAAAAAAAAAAAAAAAAAAAAAAAAAAACAGTTACAATAAGCAAGTCCAGGACCAATGCAACCAGTTCACACAGAATCCTACAGAGAAACAAACCATTATAAAAATAGACAACGGATATCATCAGGTGCTACAAAGAAGTACACAATTAGCCTTGTGGGACTCAACCTTACTAATGGATAAACAAATTGAAAATAAAATGCAATTTTCTACAAGACTAGCAAAATTGTAAAAGATCCATAATGAATGCTGAGTGGGTGTGGAGTGTAGGAAATGAGCACTGTTGGACCTCATTAGTGAAACTGAATTTTGAAAAAATCAAAAACACTTAAGCAATACAGGCTACAGTTTGGTTTGTGCATCCCTGAGGAACTCTTCCTACAGAAACTGCAGCACTCGTGTCCAGATAAAGGCAAAGAGATGCTCAGGGCAACAGTTTGTAAAGCGGCAAAAAACTGGAAACTTAAATGTCTCTCAATGGGTGAATGGTTAAGTAAATTAAGGTTCAGCCCTACAGTGAAACTGTACAGCTATTTTTTTTACTTTTTTTAATGTTTTTATTTATTTTTGAGAGAGACAGAGACAGAGCACAGTGGGGGAGGGGGAGAGAGGAAGACACAGAATCTGAAACAGGCTCCAGGCTCTGAGCTGTCGGCACAGAGCCCAAAGTGGGGCTCGAACTCAGTAACTGTGAGATGACCTGAGCTGGTGGGACACTTAACTGACTGAGCCACCCAGGCACCCCAAAACTGTACAGCTATGTTTTAAATGAGAAAAGATCAGTATATATTATCTATAAAAACGTCCATGATAAAAAAAAATTGCAGGCTAACGTGTAGCATAATCTCACTGTTATGTGCAGGGAAAAAGTGTGTGTGTGTGTATGTGTGTGTATGAAAGATACATAAAAGGGAAAAAAATCAGGAAAGATATTCACCAACTTGCTAACAGGAATTACCTATTCAAGGGTAGGACTGCAGGTGGAGACAGGATGAGACCCTTTCATTTTTGCTTAAAAGTTGGTTTTTTTTAAATGGTAAGAGTAGGTATAATTTTATTTTCTTTGCTTTGTCATTTTTAATTAAAGGTTGAAAATAAAAGTCTTAACCAGAACATGGAAATAAGCAGAATATTATTAAAAAGACCAAATAAACTTTTTAAGGTTTATTTATTTTGAGAAAGAAAGGGCAAGAGCAAGGGGGTAGGGGGCAGCGAGAGTGAGAGAGAATCTCAAGCAAGCTCTATGCTGCCAGTGCAGAGCCCACAATGGGGCTCAAACCCACAAAGCAGGAGATCATGACCTGAGCCAAAATCAAAAGTCATACACATAACAAACTGAGCCACCCAGGCGCCCCCAAATAAATATTATTAAAGAGCCTGATAATTCATTCAAGAGTGAATGAATTCAACAGATCATTAATAAGAGCAGATTTATGGAATACATAAGTAACTGTTTTTCAGGTCTTTTGTGTTTCCAGAAATATTCTGTGACACCAAGTTTGTATTATACTGTTCACATCTTACTTGAGTAAGATTAATGCTGCTGTTCTGAATTTAAGAGAATAGGAGACAGACATCACAAATGGGAATTTATATAATTTAAAAGACTGCTTTACAACATGGATGGACCATGAAGGCATTATGCTAAGTGAAATAAGTCAGACAGAAAAAGACAAATATTGTATGATCTCACTCTATGTGTAATCTAAAAACAAAACCGCAAACTCGGAAAAAGAGATTAGACTTGTGGCTCCCCGAGGCTGGGGTGAAGAGTGGGGAAACTGGGTGAGGTGGCCAGAAGGTACAAATTTCCAGTTATAAGAACCACTAGGGATGTAATGTACAACGTGACAACTATAGTTAAGGGCTATATGGTATACTTGAAAGTTGCTAAGAGAGTGGATCCTAAAGTTCTCATCACAAGGAGGAAAAAAAAATTTTTTTTTATCTGTATGAGATGGATGCTAATTAAGCTTACTGTAGCAATCACTTGACAATATACTTAAATCAAGTCGTCATGCTGTACACTTTAAACTTACACAGTGCTGTATGTCAGTCATATCAATAAAACTAAGAAAAAAATTGCTTTAAATTACGAATAAATATAGATTTAAGTATCAACCACACTGTTCATCTTGAACAGGAAAGAGTATATAATGAAGACAGTCAGAGCTATTTCTTGTTAACACAGAAGGATCATGCCCATTCATTCCAGGCTTAGGGAAGGATACAGTGAAGTTAAGGAACAGACTCCTTATTAATAACCTATTGTGTATTTATAAAACAATGGAAGGGTATCTCTATGTGACCCTTTCCCCGGGAGAATGAAATTCTGATTGAAAAGATCACAGGTGTATATAAAACCCAACTAGAGAACATTATCCCCCACAGCACTTAGGCGCCAAGGAAATTCAGAGCAGGCCAGGAGCATGGAGAGAAAGGACAGTCTGACAGGGCTCTTACGTGGGGCACATGCAGACTCTGGGCCCAGAGGCACTGGAGTACATAAAAGTGTTGTACAATGGAATCAAATACCCTGATTATGATGCTATTTTCCTGCAATTTCCTTTGGAAGTGTATCTTAGAAATTATATTGTATTTATAGTTCTTAAGTTTCTATTTGTAATTAGTCCTACAAAGATCAAACAGTTGGAAAGCTAACTACAAATAAAATTTCATTAAGTACCAATCACATCATGCACAGGAAAAACAGAGAAAGGAAAGCACCTCTACCTTCTTTAAACTCTTTGTATTAAAGATGAACAGGGCTAGTACTTAATTATCTTTTTATTTATTTAAAGCAATCTTTTAAATTATATAAATTCAGATTTGTGTCAGGTCTTAGACTGAGAACAGTTAGCCTTAAATAAACGAAATACTTTTCATGCTAAACAACATACTTGTCTACCTGTCTTTATGTTTAAGTATTTCCTATTTTTCCTCCTTGAAAGTCAAAGAGAGGTGGGGCCTTGGGACACCAGTAACCTTTGACTTCTTATTTTCTCTTCTCAAAAGAGGAAACTATTAAACTTGAAGAAAGGAGATGTTCACAGAAGACACAGATCTCAGAAGTCCTCCGTATACATTGTTTATTAGGAACAAGGGTGCCAGGACTCTAGGCCAACAGCTATTTCAGTGACTGCAGGTGAATATGCCACGATGGATGTACGCAAAGTTCAGACAACCTCTACTGCTCTGCTTAGAAGCACCTGACGTGCAGTGTAGTACTATTTCCATCAGTTTGACAATTTGAATTCAGGAGGGACAGCTGCTCAGAGTCCCCACCAGGAAGGGCACACTCCAGACTTGCGTTCTGCAACTGTTCTGTCTCCCCCTTCATTGCCATAGTGTCAGGTGTGGGTCACCTGAAGCCTGCCTGTCTTCCCCATTTTTATCTGCTGTTCTGAGCAAGGAGAGTTCTATCAGGGTTCTGGAAAATTTTCTTTGCTGGGTGATTTAAGTAGCAAGATCTGGGAATCCACCTAAATATCCAAATATTAGAAATACAGTTTAGTATATTTAGTATTGCCAATATGATAGACTATAAGGTCATTGTAAAATGAGTAAGATTGCAGCAACATGGAAAAGTGCTAATAGGGAGTATCAAGGGAAAGTCTAAGTAGCACACTATATAAAGCCAAGTAGCAGAATACGTCAACATGTATGACAGATGGGATTAGGAGTCAGTACACAGCATAGGAGGCGATAATGACAGTAATGGCCACTGTTCCATGTACTCAGGCCTGGTAACTCCATGGGGAACATTAAAGAATGGGTTACCGGCATCCAAGGCCCTCAGCAGAGCGCAGCCCTTGTGTGTGAGCTGCAGGCAGGTGGGGGAAAAGGGCAGCTCCAGCCTCTGCTGCCACCAAACAGGCACATGGCAGACTCCCCGGCTTCCACGTGCTCACCCAGCTCCCGGGCAGGCTGACAACATGGCCTTGGCCTTTCACTCCCTCATCTGCCCAGAGCTTCCTACCTTGAATAAGTCATAGAGTTCCTCCAGGTCTTCAGGAAGAATGGAGACTTCTGGGGTAACAACGCGGAGCTTGAGGGAAGAATGAACAGCAATTGAGTGAGTTCTGTGCCTAGGAGGATCAGAGGAACACGGGGCTCTTCTTGCTCGTGGGGGTCAGGGGGACGCCAGGCGCCAGTCCTGTCTACCAGAGTAGCCTGTTCCTCTCTGACACAAAGATCACTGTAGGGTAACTTTCTCAAGGTGTTTACTCTCAGCCTTTCCAGTTCACACATCAGTGCCTCAGGACAAACATGTAGGTTCTAACGGAAGTCAAACTCTAGCAAAGACGGGGCTTGGGCAGGAGGTTCCTCCTGAATAACAACAAACACTGCAGGCCTCCTGTGCTAGGCATTTTATATATCAGCCCTCACTTATTCCCGGATGCTGGGTATTAGTATCCTCACTTTACAGCTGGGGAAGCTGGGGCTCACAGTGGTTAAATTGCTCACAATCTGACTTGAAAACCCCCGCTGTTTGTATAGCAGGTCACTTCTAATTCAATGGAGGGGGTACAAAGCTGGCATTAAGTTTATGTATTTATCTTTAGTAGTCTCTACACCCAATGTGGGGCCTGAACTCATGACCCCAAGATCAAGAGTCGCAGGCTCTTCTGACTGAGCTAGCCAGGCACCCCAAACGCTGGCATTCTTACGAGACCAACAGGGGAACAGAGCCCAGCTTAGTGCCTGTCATTCTGACAACCCTTGACTCACCACGTTCTGCTTTGTGGTATCTTCGTGGCCTTGGAGAACCCTGATCCTGTGTTTACAGCGCAGGTGCTCAATCTGCTCCACAGACTGGTCTCCAAATTTCTGCAGAGAAACAAAGAGTCACTCATGCACAGAATCCCTTTGTGCATACAAACAGAGGAAAGTAGTAGTAGTCGGGGAACCTCCCTCAAAATCCACCACTGAACAAGTTTCCAAGAGGGTGAGGGTGGGGATGGGCTGGGCCCAGTTACCTCATAGGAGTCCCGGATCAGGTCGGCAATGTCAGTCACAGGGTAGGGCTCCTGATCATCAGAGAAAAAGGCATGGTGGCTGCCGACCGAGGGTCCAGGGCTGTCCTCATTCTTAATGTGATCTAGAAACCTGAGCACACAACCCATCACTGAAGCACCAGTTTCCCCTCACCCGAGGACCACACCACACTCACTACCTTCAAAGGGGCCATGAGACATCTCAGAGCACTTTGGGACAGAGTTCATTTGTCTTAGCAGCCACTGTGCTCCTTTAGAGAAAAGGACACATCCCTAACGCCAGCCTTGTTGATCTGGGCTCCATGGGTGGGTTTGCAGGGATCTGGAACTCTCTGGATGTCAATACAAAGTTCTGTGCAAACGTGCAATTGTGAGCTTCCACAGTGTTCTAAAAGGGAACCTTATCTGTCTTTCAACTTGCCCTCAGCTCCAAGAAACCCAGGTTCCAGTCCTTAGCCTCATGGGGCTTTTCTTTCACTGCAACACACCAGCCCCTACATATCAAATGTCTAAACCTCCAGCTGGCTGCCTGAGACCACCACTTCCCAGTGCCCGCCCACCCCATTCAAGGCCACTCTGAGTGTGTATCTCCTCAGAGACAAGCACTGATAGCCTGCTCTCCTCCTGTACCCTCTCACTAGCTAGAGAAGAGTGGCGAAGATGGCACGTTCCACCACACGTAGGCAACAGTGCCACTTGATAGGGTGACAAGTGGCATAGAAGGAAAAATTCCATAGTGACGGACGGCCCTGCTGGGCACCGGGTGCTGCCTCTACCCATCATCTGTCTGGCAGAGCCCTCAGCTGCCTGCCTCACCCCCATGAGCCCACCTGCTCAGGACCATGAGGGCCTGGCCATCATCCTTGCTGCTGCACAGGCCCTCGGCGTTGGCTTCTAGCACGGCCAGCCCCAGCTGGAAAATGGCTTTGATCCCATCGTAGAAGAAGCAATCCACAACGCTCACCGCACTCTCCAGAGGCATAATGCTGAGAAACAGAGTCAGGAACCACGAGAGAGAGATGGACGCTAGGGCTGAGAGGTCATTCATGTGCTCCGCCAGCTCGGGGAGGTGCTCCTTGATGAGCTCCTCAAAGACAGACTGGTCCACCTGGGCCCCTGGAAAAGGCAGGCAATGGAGACTTGGTTGGGGAGGGAGTTACACTTCCTAAAGTTAGCCTGAAAATGAAACTAATCTGAGTTGATCAGAGCAATGAAACAGAATTGGAGTCCAGAAAAGGACTCACACTTAACTGATTTTTGACACAGACCTAGGTAATTCAGTGGGGGAAAGGATAGTATTTTCACAAAATAATGCTCAATCAGTGGATACCTGTGTGGGGCAGGGGTGGGGGGTGGGAACCTCAAGTCCTACTTCACATCATACAAGAAACTACATCTGAGATGTGTCACAGATCTAAATATAAAAGCTAATACTATAAAGCTTCTCAAGGAAAATATAGGAAAAAGGCAAAATTTCTTAGGACACAAAAGAAACTAGTCACAGAAAAAATAATAAATGGGACTTCATCAAAACTAAAGACTGGTGTTCTTCAAAAAACAATAAAATAATAATGCAAACTTCAAACTGAGAAAATATTTATAATATACCTGACAAAAGTCTTGTATTCAAAATAACAACTCTTGCACTATGGTCATCAATAACAAATTTTTTCTTTAAATAGGCAAAAGATGTGTGCAGACACTTCAAAGGAGACAATAAACAAATGGCCAGGAAGCACAGAAAAATATGTTCAAGATCCTTAATCAGAGAAATGCATATTAAAACCTCCATGACAGATCCCTTGTTATCCACTAGAACAGCAAAAATTAAAAACTCAATTCCAAGGACCAATAGGGATGTGGAGCAGCTAGAACTTCTACATTGCTGGTATGAGATGTGTGACTACAGAATATCTTGCTTTGAAAAACAGTTTCTTACAAAGTTAAAAATATATCTAACCTATGACCTAGCAATTCTACTCCTAGGTAAAGACTCAAGAAAACAGACAATCTTTATTCACAAAGAGACTTCTACAGGAATGCATATTGCAACTTTACAAAAAAAAAAAAAAAAACCAGAAACAAATCTCTACTACCAGGTGACTAGATAAACAAATCATGGTATAAATGTACAGTGAAGGGCTACTCAGCAATAGGAAGGGACAAATTACTGATGCACCTACAACCTCATGTTGTACAAAAGAAGCCAGACACAAAAGAGATTACATTCTCTGTTGTGACATTTATACCAAGTTTAAGAATGGGCCAAACTAATCTGTGGTGACAGAAATCAGTACTCTGCCACAGGCAGGGAAAGGGCAGAAGGAAACTGTGGGTTATGGAAATGCTCCCTCCACCCTGTACTGGGGTGGTGGTCACACAGTATACACATGATCACTGATGGTCTGCTGGTCACTCAGGAGTATGAGCTGTCCCATCACGATACCATCAACAGATTTGGCAAATTGCCTCCCAAAGTCCCTGAGGCTCCGATGATTCTGTGCTACCATGTACAAGGTTAAACTGCCTCCCACAGCATAAAGTACAAAAGAAAACAAGCCCATCACTCAGGCACATTAAGGGAGCCAGGGAAGACAGTCTAAAGTGTACCAAAAGACCACTAAAGGGCACAAAGTGGCTACTTCCTTCCCAGCTAACCTCCCCTCCCCTTTACTCTCAGGGGTCATCACATTCTCTCAGTTCTTTGGACACCAGTCTTTAGAAAGCATCTTCTTCCTGCCTTACCCCTACATCCAGTCCTTTGCCAAAGTCTATCTCAAATTCGTTCTTTTGTTTCTGTCCCCACAGATGCCACCTTAATATTAGGCCACCTCTAGAAAGAGTATCTAAGACTATCACCAAGCCAAAGCAATTTTTCTGTATTTGTCCACTAGGAGGTGCTGGACCACAGAAATGATGCAAGTTCAAATCAGCCATAAGAAGAAAAGAAGGCACCAAGTGCGTCCTTGAGAGCTGTGGGGTCAAGGGTCTGCCCAATGCCCAGTAACAACAAATGGGCCTTCACAGTATCAAAGTATGCAAGCGGTGGGAAGGGGGGAGGGGAATCTGCGCTGGAGGCTGCGGGGGGCGGTTTCTAAGTCGGCCCTTCAGGTCCAGCCTGGAGGGTCGCCAGCACTGCTCCATGCGCCTCCTCTCAGGGGAGAGGGGACATCTGTCTGCATAAGCTCCTTGGATACTGACAGCAAGACCACCCTCCCTTTCCAGGCCACAGGGAAATACTTCTCTGGTTTTCACTTTTCAACTTGTTTCCTGAGCCTAAGAAATTTTTTTTTTCAGGTTACCTCACTCCATCATTTTGCCAGAACAGTGCAGAGAATTTCACCGGTTAGTTGTGCAAATTCAAGAGCCAAGCAGGGTTTGTACAGAGACCAGCTGAGTGGCACAGGGGATTTTTTACTGAGGACTGAAGGGACACATGTCTTTGCCCAGGCTCTGTTCCTACTCCCCAAGCACAGAAGACAAGCAGGAAGAGGAAGGAGGCAGTTTACCGATGACTCGGTGGTTGAAGTAGTCGGGGAGCATCCGCTCACACACAGCAACCAGCAGCCAGAAGGCCTCCTCCTCCTTGGCGTACAGCAGCAAAACGGAGGTCAGGATGTTCATGGACTGCTCAGGTTCACAGAGGAGGGCATGGTTAGTGACCAGGCCACACAGACAGAAAAACCACACAGGTCAGACCGCATATGAGAGACCCAGGGCAGCCCAACCACACTGACACTTGTGAGGTGGAATGATCATGTTACCAACATGGTCCCCACAATACACACCAGGCTGACCGACTAGCCATTGTCCTGTCACTGTCCCCATCTAGTAACGCTAGGGTCAACCATGGTGCATGCTTAGACCCAGGTCAAATCCAGCCATTCTATATGTTCAAACACACACAACGTTCACGCATTGATTTTGCTTATTCACAGGAAATGTCTCTAACCCTGTCTCATCCTGGGTCCAGAGAGGGGGAAGGTATTTTAATTTACTGAGTTTTATTTTGTGCTTATTTACCACATCCCTGAGTAAACTTCCCCAGCAAACTTAGCAACTGCTCAGAGGACGTCTTACCTCCACTTGTGCTTCCTGAAGGAAAGGGATTGGCCCCAAACATCTTTTTTCCTCCCCAAACAGCATTGATATTTTTTAAATAATCCCCATAACTTCTGTAGAGATCTAGAAAAATAAAGCTCCACAGAAGCATTATCAGTGCCATCCTACAGCAGAGGCCTAGAGCGGCAGTGCAGACAATGTGTCCTGCCGCAGACAGCGGTTCAGCACGTGCACTGCTCTTTGCTCCAAGCAAAGTTTCTGATTTCAAGTAATCAGCCTGTTTGACTATATGAAGATGATTCCTTTGGCCATATCTGATGCATTCTTTCAAGGAGGGGATGAAGCATGGAGCCTTCACAGGACAGTCAGTACCAGACAGCCAAGAACAATAGGACCCAAAGCCCAGCAGATCAACACAAGACATGGACTCAACACAAGACTGCTCCTCACTGCACACCTCACCTGGCAGTACCCAATTTTAGGGTTCCGGTGGGCATAGGCTGTCAGGACTCTCCTCAAAGCAGCAATTCCCGTCTCATTTTGGAAGGCGGGGTGCTCTGGTAAGGAACGGTGCAGGTCCCGTTCTATCTCCTCCGTCACCAGGCAACATTTTCCCATGGACTCCTCCACCAGATTACCATAGTAACCGGGATGTGAGGCGAGATCAGTTACAGCATCTGACGATTTAAAAGTAATTTGGGGGTGGATTACCAGGATAGAGTCAACAC
>CM053576.1:54975217-55175118 GCA_028646485.1 Cryptoprocta ferox | reverse complement strand
AATTCTCAGGACTATGTACATATTCAACATTACTTTTAAAGGAGAGGTCATTTCAGCCAGATCTCACATTGACCAATGAGGACACCGCAGCCCAGGGGTCTCAGGCAACTTGACCAAGGTCCCACAGCTAACACAGTTAAGCGTGCTCAAGTTGTGGGCTGGGAACATCACAGGAAGAATCTAAAGATGGATGACTTGTCTGCACACACATTGTTCAGATCTGGGCCTCTGTTCCTGTTCTGCTCCAGAAATAACTCCTGGCCTAAAAATACCAGAAACACTTACCTGAGAAAAGCAGCCAGAGTTTGCCACGTAAAGATTCAGGGATCCCCATGGCTACGAGCTTCCGGATCTTCTCTGTGCGAAACATACACACAGTTCTGCCGTATTCCACAAAGTGGTCATTCCACAGGCTTATTTTTATCTGCTCCCTGGACTGGAAATGGAAATTTTGTTCATGTACAAAGAAGCCCGTCCATACCTTCCACTACAGCCCATCCATATCGCATAGCAGACGGACGCTGCCTCTGTTAACAGAGGAACCAACAGTAACGCGCAACTGGTTCAGCAAATATTTCTGAAACACTTCCAGGCACAGAGGATGTAAAGATGAATAACCGTGCACCAGCCCTTCTGGAGTTCAGAGACCAGCAGGAGGGTGTACACAAATAAAATGCCATTTCCTTGGCAAAGTTGATCATAAGAATATGTTTGTCCAAATACTCAGGTCGCCAAAGCAGACAGGAGGGAGAGGTGGGAGCAGGGGACGTTAGGGAAGCTTCTCAGGATGTTGACAGCAAGCCACTGCTGAAATACAGGTCAGCTCAGATGGCAAATGAGGGCAAGGGGCGGGGGGTGGGTATTTGCCCTGAGCTCTGTGACAACCAGCGGAAAAACTGAAACCTAAAAAATTACATTGTTCTTATTATCAGAAACAAGAAAGATAACCATTTCTCTAGGGAACTAAAAATCCTTTAAAATTATCCATAGATGGGGGTGCCTGGGTGGCTCTATCGATCAAACATCTGACCCTTGATTTCAGCTCAGGTCATGATCTCATGGTTTGTGAGTTTGAGCCCCTCGTCAAGGCTCTGTGCAGACAGTGCAGAGCCTGCTTGGGATTCTCTCTCTTCCTCTCTCTGCCCCAACCCTGCTTGCATGCACGTGCTCTTTCGCACTCACTCTCTTTCTCAAAATAAATACACTTAAAAAAATTATCCCTAGATGGCAGGAGTTCTTAGTGCCTTTTAAGCAAGATGTCCGTAGATGCCCCTGGCACACAGGTCCCAAGGCAGCTTCCTTCCAGCCATGGTCTCTTTTCAGAGTACAATTTCTAGCCCATTCGCCCTATTGTACATAACCTTGCCCTTAGATTCTCCCTACAAGGAGGACGGGTATAAGTAAATGTAATAGAAATATCTTTGGTCCAGTAAAACTACAGCACAGGAGAACTTTTGTTCCAGGAGAGAAGAAGAAATGCTGTAAAAGGAACCCACACAGACACCACCGGGCAAGAGGAGAAACACTTGTTCTGTATCTGGAAGAACCCACAAAGGAGAGCACTGATGGCTCTACAGGTCACATGGCCAAGAGCTGCATCAAAGAGCCACTTACAGGGCAGGTAGGAAAGCCATCGCCCTCGGTCATTTGACCACATCCTTCATGTATCCAGATGTGCCCAGGCAACCGGCATCAGCTGACCCCCTCACTACTGCCAGTGAGGAAGAGGGAGGGGCACTAGCTGCTGGGGCTGCACGGCCACCGGCCACCCACACCACTTGCTCTCCAAAGGCCTGTGGGGCCGGGGCCTGGGAAGGCAGAGCCATGCCACCCACCATTCGAGAGTCGGGGCTCTGGCTGCCCGACTGCTGGAAGACAGATATCAGGGCCTCGGGGTGCAGGCGCGGGCTCTTGTCTTTTTTACTTTCCTCGATATTTTGAGAGGACACCATTTCAAGATCCCCAAACTTGTGGTCACCGCACATGCTTGTTGAATGAAACACAGGTGAAGTCTGCCAGAAAGAAAAAAAAAAAGTGAGGAGCTAGAAGAAAGCCACCGCTTTACTTATGGAAGAGTCACTGTTTTCACCTTTGGAGGCATGAAGGTGACATACTTCAACATGCCTAGTAATGACTCCAGGAAAACAGACTAACATTAGACCCAACAGATTTGATCCTCAGGAAGGAATACAGTCCACACTGCGCTTTCCCAGTAAGGCTGCTCACAATACACACAGCATGGGTCCTACAGGAGGCCAGCCAAGCACCGTTTCTTGTATGCGTCCATCTTCAGAAAACAACCCTAGGGTACTGAGAGACTATCTCCTTTCCTCCCTGTCACTACGTGGGTAAAAAGAGGTCAAGAAAGAGAGAGGCGGGCATGAAACAACAGGAGACAAGGCCCCAGCAGATCCGGGTCTGTTTTACAGCCGTCCAACCTTAAGGACAATGTAACTTCTCTTTTAACAAGTTACATCTGTCCCCAAATAACATCCCCTCCAAAGTCAGAGGTGGAGGCACTGACCCCTCCAACCTGTGAGGGGTGTGTTTTCTAACCTGTGGGTCGATTCCCCAGTCAAACCCTCCAATCTGTGAGTGGTGCCCTGTCAATCCCTTTGCCATGTGGGTGTCCCCCACCAACCTCCTAACACATAGAGGGGTGCCCATCAGATCCACTCACCTCTGGTGAGGGGTGCCCTATGACCCCCTCTAACCTGTGAGCAGGGGCCCTGTTAGCCTCTCCAACTGCTCATCTGCACGGGCCACCCTCTAACCTGTGTAGCACCCACTCAGGACCCCTGGAGTATCAGAAGTGATAACAGCGTCTGATACACAGGCCCAATCATCTCTAACACATTTCTCGTACCCAAGTGTATCAGCGTCACGTGCACACATTTTAGCAATCACTGCCCTAGAGGTGGTGAGGAAAGAGACCCTCAGTTTATAGGATCCCACTGTTTCTAAGGATCATACCATGTCTTCATCTCGGGAGGTATCATAATGCACAGGGTGGTTGGCGTGCACCCGCTTCAGCCTCACGAGCAGGCTCTCCACCAAGTTATCTCTGTCCTTTAGCTCAATGAACTGGAAGGCCATCTTGCTCCTGATGCTGACGATGATGGGATTAGGTAGCAGACTTGTGTCCTCCATCTTCTCAATGCTCACCACCTGTTGCAAAAAAAAAAAATTATACACAAAGGTACAGCAAGAGAAAAGGGAGGGCAGGCATTTCAATTACACATTTAGAAAATATCTTACGCAAGAAGTAAAACCAAGTAACTTCAATAAGGAACTGATACAGAAGTTACAAAGTACATAAGGCAGCATATTCACAAGAGCCAAAAGGTCAAAGTAACTCAAGTAGCCATCAGCAGGTGAACGGAGAAACAAAATGTGCTCTATCCACACAAGGGAATATTATTCAGCCTTAAAAAGGAGAGAAATTCTAACACCTGCTACAACACGGAAAAACCTTGAGGACATTATGCTAAGTGAAATAAGCCAAACACAAACAGGCAAATGTTGTATGATTCCACTTATAAGAGGGAACTAGAGCTGTCACATTCAGAGACAGAAGGTAGAGTGGTGGTTGCCCGGAGCTGTGGGAGGGAGGATGGGGAGGTTAGTGCTTAATGGAGACAGAGTTTCAGTTTGGGAAGATGAAGAAGTTCTGGTAATGGATACACAATAATGTGAATATACTTAACACCACTGTACCATAACACTTAAAAATGGGTGAAGTGAGGGGCACCTTGGTGGCTCAGTTGGTTAAGCGTCCAACCTTGGCTCAGTTCATGATCTCATGGTTCATGGGTTCAAGCCCCATGTTGGGCTCTGTGCTGACGGCTCAGAGCTTGGGGCCTGCTTTGGATTCTGTGTCTCCCTCTCTCTCTACCCCTCCCCTGCTCACAATCTCTCAAAAATAAAAATTAAAGAAAAATTTTTTTAATGGGTGAAGTGATAAATGCAATGTCATATATATCTTACAACAATAAAACAAGTAAGTACGTAAGACAACTCTTGGATCTCTTTCTCCATTCCTAGGTGAGAATTATTTGTAAAATGAAATCACACAAATGAAAAAAAATTGAGTTTTTCCAAAGAACAGCGCTTAGAATTTGTAGGTCCTGGTGTGAAACAAGAGTTGTGGTTACTGTCTCAATAGACATGCCTTGAAACCGAAGGACTGGGCTTGTCAGATCCAGAAGTGGGTATGGGTTAACCTGCATTTCCAGGAACAGAACTACAGAATTCTCTGGTAGGAAGGGACCTGATCCATTTTTTAAATGTTTAACTCAAGTCCCAGGAGGGTATAAAAGCCAAGCAATCTGACCTTTTCCAAAGGTGATGATTTCTGTCAGCTGCTTTTTTGTTTTCTCCACTTTTGTGAGTGAAAGGGGGGATTCATTCCTAAGAGCTATTGGAAAAGCTTTAATTGCTAGGCATGTGCTTTCTAATGAGAACTTCATCAATACTCCTGAGGTGAGAGTGTTTTATTCTCCCCAATCACTTCTATGCAAATTTCAGGTGGTTGTAGCAATGACAGAAAAAGCAATGACCCAACAGGTACTGGTCAAATTCAGGCCGTGCTTCCCTCAGGTGGCCAGTGGGTAGCCAGCCAAACCCTGCTGAGTGAGCATCCCTGCCTGTGCTGGGTCTCACAGCCACCGTGGGCTCAAGGACAAAAGGTGGGCTCAGGAAGCCCCTGCCAGGGCGGCGGCTACCTCTCTGAGCGGGAGGATGACATTGCAGCAGCCGTCCTCCTTGCTGGCAAAGCAGATGTAACGGTCAGATGTGAACATCCGCCCGACCGTGTGACAGCGACTGAACGGCGTCCACAGTGAACAGTCCACAACTGCGTGCAGCTTCTCCTGCCTCGGCAGCCTGAAGAAAGCCCGGAAGAACTCATTCTGTGCTCTGGCTTCAAGGTCCCTGGCAAAGGAGGGAGAGAGAAGAGGAGGCAAGAACAGTGAATGAATATAGTGGAATACAAAGAAAAACCCCGTGAAACCCACTGGCACAGCGGGATATCGAAGTGGATGCCAAAAGGCACTGAGATCCTCCAGGTCCTGCGTGGGTCATTAACGCACACCCCACTTCACAGCCAACCTTTGGAACACGTACTCAAGGCAGAAGGGATTGCCCCCACGCAAAAGTATTACGACAAACTCACAGACCAAAACAGACCTTCCTTCCTGGTTTGAGTAACATTGTGAATTACATAAAACAATGAAGAATCCAGTATCCAAAAGTCAGATAACAGCAAGTGTTGGCGAGGATGTGGAGAAACAGATACCTTCGCACACTGCTGGTGGGAATGTCAGCTGGTGCAGCCAGTTTGGACAACAGTCTGGCTGTTTCTCAAAAGGTTCAACATGGAGTTCCTGTAAGACCCTGCAATTCCCTGTTTAGGTAGATACCCAAGAGAACTAAAAATGTACATCTGCTCAAAAACCTGTACACGCGTGTTCATAGCAGCATTATTCATAACAGCCAAGAACTGGCAACAACCCAAATGTCCATCAACTGATAAATGGATAAGCACAATGTCACAGGGCCACACCATGGAATAATACTCAGCCACACAAGGCAACAAAGTACGGACACACGCTGCAACATGGATGGACCTTGAAAATCTTACAGATACAAAAGACTACACACTGCCTGATCCCATTTACATGGAATTTCCAGAATGGGCAAAACTCATAACCACAGAAAATAGATTAGTGATTGCTTAGGGCTGGGGATAAAAGAAGAAATGGGGAGTGACTGCTCATGAGTACAGGGTTTCTTCCTGGGGTGAAGAAAATGTTCTAAACCAACTGTGGTGATGTTCGCACAGCTCTGTGAATAGACTAAAAAACCAATGAATGGTACACTTTAACGGTGAGTTGTACCATGTATGAATTATAGCTCAAAAAACCTTTTAAAAAATTTAGATCTCTGCTAGGCATATAGTAAGTGCTGAATAAACATTAGCTCTTATTACCTTTAAAAAACAAATCCAGGGGCACCTGGGTGGCTCATCAGTTAAGTGTCTGATTCTTGGTTTCAACGCAAGTTGTGATCTCACAGTTCACAGGATCTCACATTGACAGTGTGGAGCCTGCTTGGGATTCTCTCTCTCCCGGTTCCCTTCCCCTGCTCATGCATGCTCTTTCTCTCTCTCAAAATAAATTTAAAAAGAAAAACCCCTCCTAAATAAAAAAAAAATAATTTAAAAAAATCTAAGTATCACCAGAGAGAAGCCCTTCAGTGTCACATCAGTATGGACAGCAGAGAATGGTGGTGAGCTAGGGAAGAGATCCTATCCCTGGGAACCCCCCCCCCATACCCTGATTCTTGGCTCTAACATCCAGTAAAGCAAGAAGGTGGCCAAATCACAATGTTTAAAAATACTGATGAATGTATGTCATACCCCAAAATTCTAGTAGAAGGGAAATTCCACTGTACAAAGATAAAAACCTTTCTTTGTGGGGTGCCTGGATGGCTCCATCAGTTAAACACCTGACTCTTGATTTCAGCTCAGGTCATCATCTCACAGTCATGAGATCAAGCCCCACATCAGGCTCCGTGCTGAGCGTGGAGCCAGCTTGGGATTCTTTCTCTCCTCCACTCTGCCCCTCTCTCACCCATGTTTTCTCTCTCAAAAAAAAAAAAAAAAAACACCATTTTTTTTCCTTTGCCACATTAAATAAGAGTTCTTTAACTTTGATATAATTAGCACTATGCTCAAAGTAAGGGATATGAACTTTTGGCTTGTTAACTGTGTGACCTTAGACAACACTCCTCCATATCACATCCTGACATCTGTAAAATGGAAACACCCAACCTTTTTGCTTTAAGGGATCCCTGCAAACATAAAATGACGTCCTCAATATTGAGAAAGCAGGTTAGAAACATATCTACAGGGGTGCCTGGGTGGCTCGGTTGGGCGTCAGACTCTTGGTTTCCATTCAGGTCATGATCTCAATGGTTTGTGGGATCGAGCCCCGTGTTGGGCTCTGCACTGACAGCTTGGAGCCTGCTTGGGATTCTCTCTGCCTCTGTGTCTCTGCCTCTCCCCTGCTCAAGCTTGCGCTCTCTCTTTCAAAAAAAATAATTAAAAAACTAAACAGCATCTACAGTATGAACCCATTTATATAGATTCTATAAAATTTGCAGAAAATGATGTGTAAAAAGACTTTGTCTAAAATGTTAACAGCAGTTGACTCTGCATAGTAGGACTTCTACTTCCATTTTATTCTGTTTAAATTTTCTACCTGACCACATAGTGTTAGCTTTTTAAAAAATTATGCCACTTTCTTTTAGGAAAAGAGTAACTTTTTAAATGTTGCATAAAAGACAAGTAGGAAACTGCAGCCCAAGTGACCTTTTAGACATGTGTCCCCTCACCAAGGCCATGCTTGCACACAGATGCCCCTTCTGCCCCAGTTCTCGCTCCCAACCAGTCATTTTCATGCCATCGCACAACTGTCTTCCCAGAGACCCCACACAGAGACGGGAGAGCTCTTGGAATTTATTATCAAACCCTCACAAAGAAAGGTACTTACATGTCCAGAAAGTCCTCTGGGCACAGAGAGAAATTATATAAATTCTACAGATCAAGATGGGTCCAGTTACTGTGGGCTAAAGCTACAGCTCCTTACCCTGAAGTCCCTGTTATTCTATGGATGGCTATTTCCAAAGGAGCCTACGCTTCCTCCACAGAGGAGCCGGGAGGACATGGGAGAGCACTGTGAATGCTCTAGAAATTCACATACTACAGGATGGAAGGAAAGGCCCCTCCAGATCACCCCAGTTCCCTGAAAGTGGACCTATATTCAACACATTTATGCTGGAAGACTTACATCCTTATCCCCAAAGCATGCTGGCCAGGTTGGCTTTGGTGAAAGTGAAGCCAATGCACCTGTCTGTACTTATCTTACAGATGTGGTTCCAGCCACCACTGAATTCACCTGTTGTCTATTCCTTCCTAGAAGCACAGAGAAAGAGGGTGGAAGGACTTTTTATATTTACTCTGCATTCAGCTCTTCAATGTAAGAGTAAGGTACTCAGTTATCTGATTTTCCTATTCAGCGCACCTGCTGCATCAGCCAGCCGGTCAGTTCAGCCCCCTTCTCCTTACTACACACCACCTTATTTCTCCTTTCTGGGCTGTTCCCTGTCACTGTAGGGGTCCGTCTCTCACACATTTAGCAGCCAGAGACCAGTGACCTCACATAAAAGAAAGAAAGCAGGAGGGACTTCTTAAGTCATCTTCCTTCCTTAGAAAGTGCTCTTCCAACTCTACTTCTAAATAGGAGTTACACGTGTGTATGTGGTATTTAACTTTCTGACATAACTGAGATGAAGATCCAGCAGCTTGAGAGATGAGTAGCACAAGCCCTTTATGAAGCTCAGAGTAAGACCACCTCATCCCTCAGGTCTGTTTCCAAGCAGGTGACAGTTTTGATGCTAAAAATGCCAGCTCTTCTTTCTGAAGAGCACCAAGAACAACGCCTGCTGGTCACAATTTGCCTTTCAGATCTTCCGGTACTTACTAAAGGTTCCCACTTTTCCTCCAGAGAGATGACCAACAGACATGGGTCATAACCTACCAATCAGAAAGCACCAGCTAAGCTCAGGCCTGAAAGCCAGAGCAGAAACGCCCCTATAAAGATGGAAACCAGCACAGCAACCCTGATGGTATCTACCACCCTTGTCCACGTTGCTGGTATGCACCGGCCAAAGCAACTGCTCCAAGAGAAAGCTACAGTGGAGAAGAGAAGGGGAAGGTGCCGCAAATCACTGTCTTAACACATGCCCTTGTGTGAACCTGGAACCATCTGGAAATCAACAGGGGTTCATCAGAATATGGAGCAACACCAAGTTTGTTGTCAAAGCTGAAATTAATATGTGCAATCATGCATGAAAACTATGCAGAAAATTCTAGACTATATGCAGACAATTTACAAATCTGGACTTGGGGTGCCTGGGTGGCTAAGATCAATTAAGCATCTGACTCTTGATTTCAACTCAGGTCATGGTCTCATGGTTCGTGGGCTTGAGCCCCACATCAGGATCTGCACTGACAGCACAGAGCCTGCTTGGGATTCTCTCTCTGTCCCTCTCTGCTCCCCACTCCTTAAAAATAAATAAATAAGCTTTAAAAAATCCAGAATTTCTTAGACCTTGAACCCAAGAAATGAAGGGGTAGGTAGTTCTTTTGTTTCTGTGCAAACCTAGAATTAGATTTTCCCCTCCTAGTTTAGGTACAGATGTATCAAAAACAGGTTTCCCTTCTCTCTTACCCATCGGCCTTTTAGAATGCTTTAAGGAAGACCTGTATTAGGCCTTACACACAGACTCTCCCTCCCTCCTATCGCTCTTCCGTATATACAAACCTACTGTGTGTCAGCAGCTGAGAGCTGCTCAAGGCCAAAGGCTTCCCCAAACTCAGGCTGTGTGGCAGGCTAGGAGAGATGGGCTCCCCCATTAGCTCAGGGTGTGAGGACTTCCTATCTGTGTCCTCAACAGGAGACCTCAAGCACCACCCCTGCCTTTCTGGAATATCTCGGTCCTCTGCAGACAGTCAGCCCCAGAAAAACACATACGAAGATTTCTGGAGGCTCTTAGTTAACATACTCGCTCACAGATCCATGCCCAGCTCATGTGAAACTCTGGGATATATCAAGAATCAGTAATGTAGAAAGAAGGCAGAAAGGCCAGATACACTACTTCTCCTCGAAGCCCAAGTCTGCACATAAAACACTGCATTTCTCCAGTGTGTGTTTACTTAAACACTTTTCCTCACCCTTCCCCAAAGAGCACTCAAGAAACAGAAGGACAACGTTGTCCTGCAACATCTTACGCTGGGTCCCCTGGGCACAGTGGTGGCATGAAGGAACCCGACCCTCAGACAACAGCCAGCAGTGTGGAGGTGGACTCAGCTGGTGCCAGCAGTGCCATTTCTTGGAAAATCCAGCCACAGAGCCCCCACAGACAGGACTTTAATGACACTGGCATCCAGAAGGCTTTTTCACACTCAAGGCTCCTGCCTTCGTCCTGCCCCCGAGAGAGCCACCTGAAGGACCCACATAAGCTCAGGGCAGCTAGGGCTCTGCAGGGTTGGGAGACACAGGCCTTCCCTGGTGTGGCGGGAGCTGTTCAGGGCTGCATGACCCCCCAAGAGATGTCAACTCTGACCTAGAATCACAAGGGCTGAAAGTCGAATAAATTACAGAGCGAGGCTAGAAATTCTGAATAGGGACACAAGGGGAAGAGCAGAAAAGGGAGTGAATCTAGGCAGGAAAGGCCAAAGGTCTGACAAGCCAGACGAGGAGCTTAGAATCAGCCCGGAAACAGAATAAGGGATTAAAAAAAATTTTTTTTACTTACTTTATTTACTTTTTTACTTTTTACTTTAAAAAATTTATTATTATCATTTGCTTGGTTGGGGGAAGATTGGAGGGGCAGAGAGAGAGAGAGAATCCCAAGAAGGTTCCACACTGCCAGTGCAGAGCTCAATGCAGGGCTCGAACTTGTGAACCATGAGATCATGATCTGAGCCGCAATCCAGAGCTTAACCAACTGAGCCACACAGGTGCCCCCATGAGGATGAGGGCTCATTACTGAAGACATCGGCCCCCTGGCAGCCACTGTGCACCTCTGCAGATGGCAGAAATAGCTTACAATGACTCTTATAATGAATCTTATAATAATACCTTAGAATGAATCTCAATTTACTACACTGCATTAACTGACCTTTCCTCCAGCACTGTTCAGCCAGTCAACACAGGTTTTAATGAAGATATTACTTTTGATTTAGTGAAAGCCATCACCTCACCCATATCCCACCCCCAAAATAGCTGGCCACCCTGTTCTCAACCTATGACTCACAACTTCAGACATGTTATTTTTCTGTTGTAAATTTCAGGACCAATCAATGTATTTGTTCCGCCCAACTCCTGGAAGCTCCTTCCCCAGCCTCAGTCACCACCCCACTCCGGGATTCTGTTACTGTAGCCCAGGATCCCCAGTCCAGGTCCTCCTCTGTGAAGCACGAGGGCTGGGTTATGGGACTCTCCAGTCCTGCCGGCTCTAACTTGTCTGACTGGTCCTGTTGTGCAATGCACCATCCCATCCTCCTGGCTCCCACTGGAGCTCCAGCCCCGTTCTTCTCTGTCCCGAAGTCCCATGGGAGGGGGCCTAAGCAGAGATCATGACTAATCCATAATCAGATGGCTCACGACACTCGTGACCCCAAGGGCACCTTTCTAAAGCCCTTATCTGGGAACGGAAGTGAAAATACATCAACAAAGGGGAGGCTGAGGAGCATTCCAGCACTTCTGATTGTGCCCTTCACATCAAGAGACTGTTTTCCTCAACTTTAAAACCTGGGCTCTCTTGGCAGGATGTCAAATTGACTGAGTCATTACCTGTTTATGTCCACAGGCCTATGTCTCCATGACAGAAAGCTACACATGAGACCCAGCAAGCAACTGGTATGCAAGGACATGCCTTTCACTTTTGGAAGAAGTCACTCAAAGTGCAGTGACCAGCAAAACACCCCACAGACCAGAATGCTGCCGTCCACGTTGGGGCCAGCCCTAGGCACCCATGGGTCTCCAGCAGCTCTGCCACCAGCCACTGCCAGGACCCCTTTTTGTCCTTTTCTCTCTCTTCTCCTTTCTACTTGTTTCTAGGATAGAAAGTAGAGGAAGGAGAGCCTTGTATAATTCACCTGAGTTCTGGGATGTGAATGAAAACGGTCTATACTGATGAATTTTCTTCCAAAATGAATGAGTATACCAAAGGGTCTTAAGTGCTACAAACCGGCCATCTGCCTCTTCTTTCCCTATTTCTACCCCAACCCAAAATGCTACATCTAGAAGCAGAGCCATAAAGGAACATCAGGAAATTTGTGAGCAGTCACCTGAAATCCCAATGCTCATGGAGCTGACCAGAACACACAGGGCTATTAGCTGGCCTCCTATTCCTACAACTCTAGCTGCAATTCACACATATATATGTCTGTGTGCAAAACCCATAGAAGAGGTGTAAGCTTTAATGGGTGATTTATAAGAGCTCTTTACCAACTCCTACAACTGAGACTTGTTTCTTCATTTGTAACTGATCTTTGTTGGACTAAAAAGATTCAGATACCAAACTGCTATAGAGATACTTAAAGAAATCGGGGAGGGGCGCCTGGGTAGCTCAGTCGGTTGAGCGTCTGACTGTGGCTTGGGTCATGATCTTGCAGTTGATGAATCTGGGTCCTTCACTGGGCTCTGTGCTGGAGTCTGCTTTGGATTCTGTGTCTCCCTGTCTCTCTGCCCCTCCCCCGTTCACGTCTCTCTCTCTCAAAAAGAAACATTAAAAAAAATTTTATATAGGGGCACCTAAGTGGCTCAGTAGGTTAAACGTCCAACTTTGGCTCAGGTCATGATCTTGTGGTTCATGAGTTCGAGCCCCATTTCAGGCTCTGTACTGACAGCTCAGTGCCTAGAGCCTGTTTCGGATTCTGTGTCTCCCTCTCTCTCTATGATCCTCCCCTGCTCACATTCTGTTTCTTTCTCTCTCAAAAATAAACAAACATTAAAACATTTTTTAATAAACAAATAAATATGGGAGAGTGGGGTGACCATTGTGCTGGACTGTCATCTCTGGACTGTCATCTCTGGACTGAAGATGGAACCAGAGAGATAATGGGAAACCCAGGGTCAGGAGGCACAGGGAGGAGCTCAGGACTGGGAGTCAGAAGACCCAAGGGCAGCACCCAAAGGTTCCCCTTTCATAAGGGAGTGACAAGCAGCATCATCCCCTCTCGCAAAGGAACTGTCAGATTATCAGAGAGGACACAACACCAAGTGAAATTCACTGGACTCTTACCAAAAAGTGCACTTTTTGATTTTTGCCTTACTTGTGACTATACATGATCAATTTATAACATATGCACATAGCAGGGGCTCTGAATTCTTTCTGAGTACATGTAAACTACAAAAACATTACCATTTAGAGACCACTAATTAGACACGTTTTCCCTGATGTTCAGAGAAAACAGCAAACGTGTCTAAAGAATAACAGGAATGTTACAGTATATTAAAAAAAGATTTTGGAGGAGTGCTTGGGTGGCTCAGTCGGTTGAGCATCTGACTTCGGCTCAGGTCATGATCTCATGGTTAGTGAGTTCGAGCCCCACACTGGGCTCTCTGCTGTCAGCACAGAGCCCACTTCAGATCCTCTGCATGCCCTCCCTTCTCTCTGCCCCTCCCCACTCTCACTGTCTCTCTCAAAAATAAACAATTAAAAAAATTTTTTTAAGATTTTTTAATGACTGGACATAGAATGACACAGAACTATTCTATGATCTCATAATTCCACTTCTGGGTATATGCCCAAAGCAGGGACTCGAACAGATATTTGTACATAGCTGCTCATAGCAGCATCATATACAATACCCAAAAGGTAGAAACAACTTTGTGTCCATTGATGCATGAATGGACAAACAAAACGTGGTATATACATACAATGGAATATTACCTCACTTAGAAAGGAAAATAATTCTGACACAGGCTACAACATGGATGAACCTTAAAGAATTACATAAAGCCAGTCACAAAAAGACAAATACTGTAGGAGTCCACTTATATGAGGGACCTCGAGTAGTCAAACTCAGAGACAGAAAGTAGAATGGTGGCTGCCAGAGGCTGGGGGAGGAAGGAATGGGCAGTTATTGCTTAATGGGGATGAAGTTTCAGTTCTGCAAGATGAAGAGTCCCAGGGTTGAATGGTGGGGATGGTTGCACAACAATGTGAATATACTTAACCACTTTTTTAAGTGTATGGTTCCGTGGTATTAAGACAGCAAATTTTAGGTTATGTGTTTTGTATCATGTAAAAAAAATTTTTTTGTTAATGACTAGCAGTATTCAAATAGCAGTGGTGATTCTGTAATGATATCAAATATACCCATCCAGGACAGCACTTGACTGAGGACTTGTTCCTCAAAAGATATCTTGGTATGAACTCTGCAGCTACCTGGTCTCACCTACCAAGTCAGAAATCACAGTCAAGCTCAAACACCACTGTTTAAATTTTAGATCATAAAGCTGAACTTCTTTAAAGTGACTAATAATTCAGGGGCACCTGGATGGCTCAGTCAGTTGAGCATCTGACTCTCAATTTCAGCTCAGGTCATGATCTCGCAGCCATGGGATTGAGCCCCAGGTTGGACTGCATGCTGGATATGGAGTCCGCATGGGATTCTCTCTCAAATTCTTTGAGAATTTTCCCTCTGCCCCTCTCCCCCATTTGCATGCTCTCTCTTTCTCTTAATCAATCAATCAATCAATCAATAAACAAACAAAGTGACTAATAATTCAAGCAACTGCCTCAGACATCTCCACAGCTAGCATCAATTTGGGGCAAACCAATAATAAAGAATGTTAACCTATTACTAAGGCACATTTCTAATGACAAATCAGTACCAAAACTAAATCCCACTGTCCTGAAAATTTATTTCGACAAAGCGATTTCATATGGAAATGTAACATTTCTTAGTGTTCACTGATAAAGCACAGTATTGAATGAAATTCTACTAGGAAGCTATTCATATTACATTTCCTAGAAGTAGTTTTTTATAAAAATCTGTTTCATAATATCTGGAAAGTAAGTAGAATTGGATCCAGAAATCAAAGCCTACTACATAAAAAAAAAAAAAAAAAATTTAACAATCACCGCCAATTATTATGCCACAATCATGATTAACAACACGGGAAAAATCTGCATTTTGCCACAAGAGAAATTTAAGTCTAGTACAACTAAGACTAAAAAAGCCCATGTAAATGAAGCCACAGTCCCCCAGGATCAGGAACAACTGAAAAGGGAAGCTCTTACCGCTTGGTGATCTGGCTCGGCTCCTGCAGGTCTGGGTCCAGGTCAAAGACCTCATTGTCCAGCAACCTTCGGAGCGTCACGTCCGCCAGCTGTTCCATGATCTTGAATACCTCATCAAGGTTCAGGAACATGGAGAAATCACGCTCCTTACTCTGCGTGGTGATTCGGATGGTGTCCGTCAGAAAGACATTGGACGTTCTTTCTAACTTCTGGATATCAACCCAAGGGACTATAAGTTTAACTAGAAGAGAAGAAAAAGGCAATTACACATTTTAGCCTAACAATTGAGCCAAACTTGGGGGTGTATCAGCAAACAAGAGTCCAAGAATCTCCTTGACCTGAAATGCAAATACCTTTTAAACCAGAGCAGGAAAGAGGAAGCACAAAACTGCTGTGTGTTACAACTCAATTCATGTTTAACGATTTTCTTAAAGATTTAAGTGAAATTTTCTAAATTGCTGGCCACTGCACACAGAGGGGACACTGTTCTGAAAACATGAAAACTTCAAAAATATTTAAACTTAAATATTTGCAAAATATGCAAGAGTTTCTCAATCTACATAATTTCTGGTTTCAAAGGCAGCATTCATGGCGTAAGCTATGAAAAAGAAAAAGATATGCAAAAGAGGATTATTCATGACCTTGGATAGAGAAACAGGCTTAACATTTAGACTGTGTCAAATGACAGAGTTGTAGAAAACACAGTACAAATTTTTATGGAATTCTTTTTAAAGTAATATAGTAAAAACAGTACATTTTATTAACAAGGACTCTATTCTGGAAACTGTTTCTCGTACAGTGGGTAGCCAGGCTAACTTGCTAATGCAAATGGAGAAGGGACAATGCAACAACTTGAAATGATAAATGTTATCAAATACAAAAATCGTTTCTTTTCTTTCCAAACTTACCCTAACAAAATTTGGTTTAGTGACCATGATCCATCAGGGTCAGAAGATGACTCGTTTTTTTTTTTTCTTTTCCCCAAATCAAGAAGGGGAGCATTAAGTGTTTCTATTTCTACCATTTCTTTCCACTTATTTTGCAATAATGTTTTCAGTGGTTCAATAACTTAAAAGGCCACATATCTTCTCAGGCTTGAGAAGAAGCTTCTTCAGCTACTTCTAGTTGCTTTCACATAAGTCTCTTACACAAACACCCATACATACTTTATAATCATCAACTTTCGCTTCATTAAGCGTCTTCTTTGTGAAAGCCCTACACTTAAGAAGCTCATTCAAATAGAGAAAACAGACATGTAAAATAAGGAACCACTAATCTGACAAAATCAAACAGAAACACAAACATGGTATGAATTATAAGGGGACCAGGGAAGTCCCTGGAGGTGATAAAATCTGAACTGATTCTGAAGGGTGAACAGGAGTTTCCAAACAGGCCCAAGAACAGGGAAGAGAAAGAAATTAATTTTGAGAAGCATTTCAAGGGGCGCCTGGGTGGCTCCGTTAGTTGAGCACCCGACTCTTGATTTTGGCTCAGGTCATGATCCCAGGGTCCTGGGCCCGCATTGGGCTCTGCACTAAGTGTGGAGCCTGCTTAAGATATTCTCTCATTCTCTCTCTCTCTCTCTCTCTCTCTCTCTCTCTCTCTCTCTCTCTCCTTCTGCTCCTCTCCTCCTCTCGTGCTCTCTAAAATAAAATTAAAGATAATTTTTTGAGAAGTATTTTAGAAACTACAAGAATAAGGATAGCCAACATTAGGTCAGAGCGCATTCCAAGGGTGAGGAAAGGCTCTGTACACAGCGTGTATGTACTAGAGCATCAGAACTGAGGCTGGCGGCATGAGAAAGAGAAGTGATGACCCTGGGCAAGAAGCTGGTTCAGCAAAATTCAAGAGGAGCCCCTCCCACGGGTTCAACTTGAAATATAAACTTAGATGCAGGAAGAAAAAAAATTATGTATATAAACACATACATATACTCATTTTATATATACACACAGCTTCCATCCTGAAACATTTGGCTCCAAAAGAAGTATCAGTGGGAACTTTTTAAAAATTCAACATACAATGGACACTTCTGGCTTTTCTTTTTTTACCTTAGAATTCCATCATTTGGCACGGCAATGGTCAGTGGATAAATGTGTGAGAGGTTAATTACTGCCTGAATCTCAAGTGGACCCAGGTGAAGAATTCCTTCCCACTCCAAGGAACAACTGTATATCCTGCTACTCTTCCGGGAGCAGTCACGACCTTCAGGGCTGGGAATTTTTTTTTTTTAATTTTTTAAAATGTTTTTCTTTACTTTTGAGAGAGAGAGAGAGAGAGCAGAGTGTGAGTGGGTGAGGGGCACAGAGAGAGGGAGACACAGAATCCGAAGCAGCTCCAGGCTCTGAGCCGTCAGCACAGAATCCGATGTGTGGCTCGAACTCACCACAAGATCATGACCTGAGCCAAAGTTGGAGGCTTAACAGACTGAGCCACCCAGGCACCCCAGGGCTGGGAATTTTTTACATGTTCCACCTCTCTCCCCATCTTAAGAAACAACAATATGTTCCACTCCTTTAGAAGTACTGGGCCATCAGTTTTAACAATGTGTTTTCAGAGCAACATAAAGTAAAAAACCTTCAGAAGCTATATGAAGTGAGCTACACAGAAATGTTTAAGGCAGTAGAAAAAATGAATTTTCATGAAATCAGAGCTCATTAGGGGTAGCAGTATACATAAATACAATTGTCTGCACAAATCATTTGGAAGTTAATCAAGTATCACGCATTATCATCTCAACTACTCATTTAAATCTTTTGTTCTCTAACTCTTCATCTTGTCTCAGGACAGGAAAACATCCCGAGGATCAACTTCATCTGTGAGTGCCCAAATCGTTCCAAACGCCTCACTTACGTTCCTTGCCCAGGAAGAAGGAGTAGAAGCAGAGGTGGTTGATGCTGAGGTACAGCCAGCCTTGGCGGGGAACCCTGCCCTTCCAGCAACAGCAGGAGTAATAGGTGACCAACTTCTCCGCCTCTGGGAAGTTGAACCTGGCTTCGAACTTTACCAACGCCTCTCGGAACTTCTCCGGCTCTTCTTCCTGCTCGGCAAGCCTGCTGCTTGTCTCCTCAGCAATCAGAGCCTGATGCACAGAAAGATAACAGTCCCCATGTCAGTGAAAGGGACAAAGGGAGGAACAGGCAGAGACGGGAAGAGACAGCCAAGCACAGGCACCTGAGCAGTCTGGACTGCTCACCAACAGACATGCAGGGTGGAAGAGAGCGGTTCATCACACTATCTGCCCACCGCCCAACAACACAGCCACAATCGGCGGGCTGGGGGTGAATGAGCTGAAGGGGGCGGGAGGGGGGCGGAAAACCCAAGAACAAATCTCTCACTTGGCCACTTATCAGCTCTGAGGCTTTTGACAAATCACTGACTTTTTAGCCTGAGTTTTCTAACAAATTACTATTTTATAATACCTCCTTGTTCTCCCTACAGGGACGGGATGATCAAATTACTGGCTCCGGCATGAACTCAATGCATCAACTTTGAAGAACCACCCAAGTATGGTTTACAAGTTAGTCTTTTTTTTTTTTTTTAAGCTAATGAATGTCTTCCTCTTTAGATTCAAAAAATTTAATACAAAGCCAACAGGTGCCTGACTGTGTGGCATCTGGCACCTTCACTATCACTAAATATTCTATAGTCTTCTAAGGTAGAAAAGGACTTATGTTGGCCAAGGCTGTAAACACCTCCAAAGCACCCAGATGCACAAGGAGGCAAGACAGAAAAGAAAGCATCTGAATGTACAACTGCTTTGCCAACAAGTAACAACAAGGATCCTTTCTAAGTCTGGGGTAAGGCTGTAGAAGTGCCTAGAATTTAGGCTTGTGACCTATTCCTGAGGGGTGACAACTCCCTGACAAGATCAGAATTCTTGTGTTTCATGAAGGGCTAGGTCCCTTAAGACAAAGCCACTTTTGGGGCAAAGCTACCATATCCTGAACTATACAAGCGATTTTAGAAAATTATTTAGAAAACCTGAGAGTATCTATTAAAATAATATTTTAAAAATCAATCTGAAGGCTGATAAAATTTCAAGTGCTTTTCATTTCCTTCATTATGCTTTTCTTCTTTCCCAAACTTTATTTAACCTGATATTATAAACTAGAAAAGTTATAAAAAGGATAAATAATTTTAAAAGCATATGTATGGGACATGTGGGTGGCTCAGTCAGTTAAGCATCCAACTCCTGATTTCGGCTCAGGTCGTGATCTCACCATTCATGAGATCAAGCCCCACGTTGGGCTCTGTGCTGACAGTGTAGAGCCTGCTTGGGATTCTCTCTCCCTCTCTGTCTCTTCCCCACTCACTTGCTCTCTCTTTCCCCTTCTCAAAATCAATAAACTTTAAAAAAAAGAAAGAAAAGCTTAAAAAAAGAAGCATATGTAATATAGGGACACCTGGGTGGCTCAGTTGGTTGAGCATCTGACTCTTGATTTCGGCTCAGGTCATGATCACATGGTTTGTGGGATCAAGCCCTGCATCAGGCTCAGTGCTGACAGTGTGAAGACTGCTTGGGATTCTCTCACTCTCTCATTCTCTCGGCCCCCACTCTCAAAATAATTAAATAAACATTTTTTAAAAGTGCATCTAATATATAAAGCTCTGGACCATGAGGTGTGAAGACGATCTTAGGAAGGCTCTACAGCAAAGAGTCATGGAAGCACAACAGGACCCACAGACTCCAGATGCAGCCGCAGTGGTGGCCGTACAGACTCCGGGCTTCTGGGGACTGCAGGGTCTGGCGACAAGCACAGCTCAAAGCACAGGGATTTCTTTAAAGTTCTGGAGAGTGGCCAACTGTTCAGGATAAGAGTGGGAAAGCCTCAGTTCCTAATTCCTTTGGGTCTTCCCAGAGGAAATGGAGAACCACCACCTGATATGGTGGCCCCAAAGGTATAGCCCCATCTCAGTCCATAAGAACCCTTCCATCCCCAACCCCTGCTCCAGGCCAGCAATCTCCCTGGGACTATTTCTGTATTTTGGGATTTTTAAAAGGCATTTTAGCTTTGATGTGCAGGGGATCAGACTATGCCATACCAAAATATGCCACTTTGGCATAAGAATCATTCTGAAAACAACTGAGAAACAGCAGACACCAAAAAGGCTCTCTGCCCTCCTCCACTATTTGTCTAAAACAAGGACATCAATTCCCATTTGTGAAGGTATCTCCCTCTCCTGTACCAGCAGGAGGAGGGTAACTCTAGACTCTGACCAGTGCTGAGAGGATAACAACCCTCACAAAAATGGCCCTTCTCCTCCTTTCATTCCCCCTACACATTTAATTTACCTTCCCACAGTTTGCCACCCCTGGCAGCCAGATTCTTCTTTTCCTGTCACTTCTCTACAAACGTCTGGTTCTTTGTTAAATGCTGTATAAGCCCTACATTCTCCCTTCTGAGTTACTCATCACTGAGTTTCCCCCATGTGTATGCACACTGCACATGTTGATAAACTGGTTTTCTCATTAATTTGACTTTTGTCGGTTTAATCTCCAGGCCACGGGAGAACCTAGGAGAGTAGAGGGAAGGTTGCTTCCTCCTCTACAGAAGCCTTCCGAAAGCCACTGTAGCAAAAATGAATTTCCTTCCTCCAAATTAAAAGGAGAAACCCTAAATTAAAGAACCACCACAACCTACATTAGACTAAGGAGAAGGGAGATAAGTGTGAAAAATAACTATGAAATGGGCATTTCTGTAGCTAAGCCCCAGTGTGATCTGACCCAGGGAACCAAGCTAGTCAGTCAAACCAAGCAAAGATGATAACCCATGGGCTAGATAAGTCCCCACCACAGCCTGGGTCCACCTGCCAACTCACAGGCCAAAGGTGACATCGAGAGGACATCTGCCTAGATTCAGGAGGCCTTTGGTTTCTACCTGGTCTCACAAGTGTCCCTGATGCCCAGAGAAAAAGAATACTCTGTTTTGTCCCTTTAAAATCAAGAATTCACTTTGATGTCCTTTACTAAAAGCTGAAGTATTCAGGGTGTTAAAAAAAAAAAAAAAAAAAGAAAAGAAAAGAAAAGAAAAAAAAAACACGAAACAAAATCAATGGTATGGGATATTTTACCCTCAGGGAGGAAAACTGTATTACAGGCTAAGATGTTAAAGTGTTTGTCAGAATGAGAAACAGTCTCCCCCTGCCTCCTAGGGCTTTTATTTTTATTATTTTTTTAATGTTTATTTTTGAGAGAGAGAGACACACACACAGAGTGTGAGCAGGAGAGGGGCAGAGACAGAGGGAGACACAGAATCTGAAGCAGGCTCCAGGCTCTGAGCTGTCAGCACAGAGCCTGATGTGGAGCTCGAACTTTACGAACCATGAAATCATGACCTGAGCCAAAGTTGGACACTTAACCCACTGAGCCACTCAGGCGCCCCTGCCTGATAGGGCTTTTAAAACACTGGTTACCAATTATGTTATTGCAATGACATTTATAGGAAATACAATTTACAGGAGATATTAACAGATATCTTCCAAAATATTTCTCTCTTGCTTCTCAAAATATAATTGGTCTTAATTTCATTTAATTAACATATTTCAAAAATAAGCAGCCCCTTTTAGGAAGAGGAAAGTGCCGGGTCCAACAAAATAGAGTGACAAGCTGTCACAACTGCTAAAGGGAAGGAAGAACTAATTTAAGGAGTCAAATAACAGGGGTGCCTGGGTGACTCAGTCGGTTAAGCATCTGACTTCGGCTCAGGTCATGATCTCTCGGTTTGAGGGCTAAAGCCCCATGTCAGGCTCTGTGCTGACAGCTCAGATCCTGAAGCCTGCTTCGGATTCTGTGTCTCCCACTCTCTCTGGCTCTCCCCGGCTCACACTCTGTCTCTTCCTCAAAAATAAACATTAAAAAAAACTTTTTAATTAAAAAAAAGGAGTCAAATAACATTTTTGCTCTGCAAAAACATAAATTATAACATTTTTTTTTCCTGAGACAAAAGAGGACCTTCACTTTTATAAAGGATAACAAAAACTCAGTTCTGGGAATGAGGTTTGGATCTTTAAATTTCAGGTGTATTTTGCCCAACTGTCTGCAAAGTTTGACAGGTGACAAGTCTAATTGCTTTGCCCATGTATTAAAAGCCAATATGTTCAGTTATGGTGGAGAAAACTGTTCAAATCGGGTCAAAAATGCTGCGGTGCTCAAAACGTTATATGAAAGTTTAAGAAAGGGAAATGAGGAGAAGCATTTCAATCCCAGGACCTACCTTTACCTTCCCTTTGACAAAGCTGGCAATGTCATCTTTATTATCAAAGACGGACAAAGTATGAAGGAGATTTTGCTCCAGCCAGTCCCAGTGCTGGTTTATTTCTTCTAATGTGGCACCTGGGTGAGAACAGAGAAAGATACTGATATTAAAAGTAACTCCTAGCACATGAACTAATTTTCCAAATATTATGAACCCTGTGTTTGTTATTAAAACATCTCAGCTTCTCACATCCTGGCCCAAAGCCGACTTGGAAGGCCCCCTCCTTCGGAGCCACAATCTCCCTCACCACAGCACTGGGATTTGCAAACACCTGTCCATGGCCACATGGATGGGCCAGGGGACCAATCAGGTTACTCTTGGGATTGCTCTGTGGACATCCTACCAGCCTCACTGGTGCATGGACTTCCTACCACATGCACTCAAGTGACAGAAACATTTGTAAATGCAGCTGTTCTGGGAGGAAACAAGCCCCAAGAAGCAGGCCAGTTTTGAACAGTCTCACATAGTTTCCCCTGTGAGAAGAGGGATCCCTGAAGAGGGACCTTAGCCCAGGTTCACAGAGGAAAGTGCCTCTTGAAAAAGCGCTGCTGGTTGCCCAAGGGTGTCACCATTTGCAACGGGCTTCATTAAATACAATAGCAACAACCTAGGAAATTTCCAGGTTTACCCATCTATACCTTGTACCATTCACAACAATATCCCTTAAGAACATTCATAATAAGTCAGGCAGAGAAAGACTGATACCATATGTTTTCACTCATATGTGGAACAGGAGAAACTTAACAGAGGACTATAGGGGAGGGGAAGGGGAAAAAATAGTTAAGGAGAGGGAGGGAGGCAAACCATAAGAGACTCTTAAATACTGAGAACAAACTGAGGGTTGATGGGGGTGGGGGAGAGGGGAAAAGGGGAGATGGGCATAAAGGAGGGCACTTGTTGGGATGAGCACTGGTGTTATATGGAAACCAACTTGACAATAAACTATAATAAAAAAAGAACATTCATAAAATGAAGTTGTATAATACGTGTTAAAAAACACACAGTTAAATCATATATAGCAAGTTAATTTCTTTCAAAGGCAATTTAAAAAAACCCTGCCCCATTACTGAAGCAGTAAGCAACACTGTTACCAAAAAGCTTAGTTATTTTAGTATTTCCTCTCAAGGAGCCTCCTAATATCCTCCATTAGACAATAAGCACCTAGTATGGGAACAGGGCCAGCGCCTCGTGAAAAACCTGGCACACAGCACGTGCTCCATAAAGTCCCCCGACTTGAAGCAAGCATGGTCCTGGACAAGAAAAGGCACATGTGCATCAGGTGTGTGTAGGATGGAACTAGATAAAACGCCAAGCTAAGAGGATCAGATTTCCAAAATGGGAAGCAGGAGATATTCTAACTTGAAAGGTTAAGGGCTACCAAACACCAGTGCAGAATCAGCTTGCTGATGTGCGAGGCACAGTGGTCAACGGAGCCACACAGGCATTCTGTTGATACCAAACTTTGTGTCTGCTACTTGCAGACTTCCTCACTGTAGAGTGTAGATGCATGCAGGGATCTTGGAAAAACCTCAGGCATAAAATGCCAGAGAACTCACTCCAGACTTGTGTACTTGGGGTCGGTGAGTATCAAGAACATCTGTGCTAGGACTGTTGGTCTGAATGGACAGTTTGGGAAGGAGTCATCAGAACAAAGAGAATTCTTCATTAGGGAAAGAGAGAGCACTCTGGTCTCTCTTCCTCTTCTTATAAGGAATCCCATCATGAGGGCCCCACCCTCTGGACCTTCTCTAAACCTAATTAGCTCCTGAGGTCCAACGTCCAAATACTATCACATTGGGGGCTGAGGCTTCAATATATGGACATAGGGGAGGAAGACACCATTCAGTCCACACCAACCACTGATCTGCCCAGCCTTCCATCAGCCCCACCACCCAGCTTTGCTCTTTAAGGTGGGGTTTAGGAAAGCCAGCTCTGGGTGGGCAGGGGCAGGGTCCTCTCACTCTCCATCCCCCTCCCATCCAGGAGGCCCTTGTTTTGTTGTGGCAGGAACCCCTGGCCCCTCAGGCTCCCCATTTCTCTTACAAGGGGGAGAGATCCTTTTAAAACAAAATCAAACCAAGTGATCCCATGTTCCACAGCATGACTCTCGTGAAGCTTCTAAATTGTGTCTACCTGAACTCTGGCCCCACACTGCCTGTGTGGCTCTTCACATTCAGTGCCAAGGTGCCTCAAGCAGACGTCAGTTTTGCCCACCTCTGGCTTCAATCTCTGCCATTCGGTGTCCTCCAATGGCAACTGTGTAGGTGTTAGTTACAAAAACACCTCCTACATCTGTGGGTCAGCAACAGAGTCTTCCTAGCTGGCAGACAGCACATCACACCATCTCAAGAGAGTCCTTGGGTCTTCACTGAAGCCAATAAACTTGCACAGGTGCCTTGGGGATGTCTGGGTCTCTGCCCTTCTCTTTAAGGTTTACTCTTTCTAGATCTTTGTCTTTTATTATCTTTTATAATAAAACCAACTGGTCAGAATATTTTCTTATTTTTCTTTAAGGTTTATTTATTTGAGAGAGAGAGAGAGAGAGAGAGAGAGCAGGGGAGGGACAGAGAGAGAGGGAGTCAGAGAGAATACCAAGCAGGCTCCATACTGTCAGCACAGAGCCTGATGAGGGGTTCAAACTCATGACCTAAGCTGAAGTCAAGGGTTGGATGCTTAGCTGACTGAGCCACTCAGGCACTCCTAGTCAGAATATTTTCAATAAAAGCAAGGAATAAATGGGAAAGTTATTTTTATTGGTCATCAATCTTTTGAGTACGTTTTTACAACTTCTTAAAAAAAAAACTTGGCAGAATGAGGAAGAACAAGAAAAAGGAGAAGACTCACCTTTGTGACCTTTCTATTCCAGGGACTAGCTCACTGCTGTGTAATGAAGATTGAATGAGGAAATGGAGACTCAAACACCTCTCCAAGGTTAAATATATAGAATGAAAGGCAAGGGTAGGGAATGAACTCATTCTCTACACCCTTGAAGTACCGGGGGACCTCCCCTAAGAAACTGCATTTCAATTTCTTTTTTTTTATTATTTTTAAAAAATGTTTATTTTTTGAGAGAGAGAGAGAGAGAGAGAGAGAGAGAGAGAGAGAGAGAAAGCATGAATGGGGGAGGGGCAGAGAGAGAGGGGGACACAGAATTCAAGGCAGGCTCCAGGCTCTGAGCTGTCAGCACAGAGCCCAACGTGGGGCTCGAACCCACAAACCTTGAGATCATGACCTGAGTCAAAGTTGGATGTTTAACCAACTGAGCCATCCAGGTGCCCCATCAATTTCAAAGTAACATCTACCTAATCCTTAGGTCCATTACTTCCTCTGACCTAAAAAACCATTACAAAAAATCCATTTTGTGTTTGTACTTACAGTCGTTCCACTTTCCTGAATGCATCTTCCTGGATGACCTGAAACAGGTTTTCATTTATTCTATTAAGCTCACGGGTCCAGCACAGTTAAGTGTTAACAGCTAAACAAGTAGGTTGTCCTCTACTGATAATCACAGACAGCATGAATAAACTATAATCAAGCTCCAACAGTGGAGCACATGGAATTCAGACTTGAGACAAAGTCATCAAAAATGTAGGCCTCTATTCTTTAAAAGATTCTTCTACCTGTGGGGAGAAGCTTATGACAGGGAAAGATAATTCTAAAAAAAAAAAAAAAAAAAAAAACAAGCCTACACCTTGAGAGAGAAAATTGGCACATAAAAATATAAAAATCTGTCACTGAGCCACAGATAGATTTCATTACAATATGCCCCGTTCCTGAATAGAAGACATTGCTGTTATGCCTCTTCTGGCCAAGACAATCAATATGATGAAACTTTTCCACCCTACTGTCTTCCATTTCCTACAAAAGTTGCCAAATGGCAGGGAAATTTTCCAAACTAGAATTTCCTTTGCAGGGAAGTCTTATGATAGGCTTCCAAAATACCGTAAATCAGTGCAAACTAACTGCATGTCCTCGGCCCCAAAGGACTAAAAAGGAAAGTCACTATCAAAGCTCACACACCAAAGTTCTGAATATATGCTGTAGCCAGGCTTTCCAAATTACACAGTAGCCCATCAGAAAATAGCTTTTGAAAAAATGAAATAGAAAAGAGAATATGTGCTACTTTATAAGGGCAACCACTGATTGTAAAGTACTCATTAGAGGTAAGCACACATAAATATTTTTCTGTGAGTCATGCCCAAAAAATGTTGAAGGGGCACCTAGGTGGCTCAGTCGAATAAGTGTCCGACTTTGGCTCAGGTCATGATTTCACGGTTCGTGAGTTCAAGCCCAGCATCGGCCTCTCTGCTGTCAGTGCAGAGCCTGCTTTAGATCCTCTATTCCCCTCTATCTCTGCTCCTCCACCCCTCAAGAATAAACATTTTTTTAAAAAGTTCAAACATACGAGTGGGGCAGGAAACGTAAAGAGAAAAATAAGAACATGAGAATGTGTCACCACTGAAAAGGCAAAATGATAAAAAGTCTACAAATGAACAGCATAGCAATATTCCCACTGCTTCTGCTTCAGGCCTTCCAAAACCAAGACAGAGGGGAGTTGTTCTGGACTGAAGTGTATCTCCCGCCCCAGACAAATGCATATGCTGAGGCCCTAACCCCCCAAATGACCATATTTGTAAGACAGGACCTTGAAGGAGGCCATTAAGGTTAAATGAGGTCATAAGGGTGGCACCTGGTTGGAGAGAACTAATGCCTTTTTAAGAAGAGGAAGAGAGGCACCTGGGAGGCTCAGTTGGTTAAGTGTCTGACTCTTGATTTCGGTTCAGGTCATGATCTCACAGTTTCATAAGTTCAAGACCCGCGTTGGGCTCTGTGCTGGCAGCATGGAGCTGATTGGGATTCTCAATCTCCTCTCTCTGCTCCTCCCCGTGCCAAATAAATAAATAAACTTAAAAAAAAAAAAAGTCCACCTTTAAAAAAAAAAAGAAGAAGAAGAGATACCAGGAATGACCACGTGAGGACAAAGGGACAAGGCAGAGCCATCTGCAAGCCAAGGGGAAGGGCTTAAGAAACAACCAATCCCGCCAGCTCCTGGATCGTGGACCTCCAGCCTCGAGCACTCCGAACCAATAAATATTGGTGTTTAAGCCACCTAGTCTGTGGTATTTTGTTATGGCAGCCGTAGGAGGCCAATATAGCTGTTTAAAACCACACTTTATAGGAATACTGTGGATTTTAACAGGAGTCCAATTGGCAAAATTATACCCTGTTTCATTAAGACAAAATAAGACTTCTATTGTTGCAGAATAAGACTTCTATATCCTAAGAAAATTAAAGTTCAGAGGATCTTAAACATTACTCACACAAGAACTCAAACCAAGTTTATAAATGCTGATGCAAAACTAAAATCCAGGATTAGAAGCCCCAGTTAGGCATAGATCAAACAACCGTGATAATTTATACATTACCAACTCTAGGCAGAACAACCGGAGGTGGCAGACACAGGACGTTTTCTGAATTCTTAGCATGTTCACAGGCATTTTGTAGATATGTCATCCACTTGACATTGTTTATCTTAATAAAAATAGCATGAGGTAGGTGGTATTATTTTCTGGATAAGAAAACTCAGGGCAGAGAAGAGCCAAGCTCAAGGCCACCTCTCCTGGCTCCTAAGGCCTCGCTCTATCATAACACACAGTGGAGATGGGAGCCTGGGGAGCTGGGCGGGCAGTTCCCAAGAGCTGAGTCACTTTCAACCTCACACACAGTATTTATTCGCCTAGGTTTCCCCCAGAGAGGTTTTCAGGAAATAAAACAAGCATCTCATTGTCTATACCTACAGCTTTGCACGAACACAGCCATAAATAACATGATCCAAGCTTCAGTTTTAAAAAGGAACTGTTTCTCTCTGCTTAATAACTATCCAATTGAATTAAGGGTCTTTCCTGGCCACCTACATCCTAATGTACAATGAATGGGCATTCCATGTTCGTAGTTCAGATCTGTTTCTTTGAAATAGTACATTTCTCTATTGTCCAAACACTAAATGTCTATCATCCAATGCCTGGACTAAAAGCCATATGGCCCATAAAGGGGCTAATTAAAAGCAACACTGCATTTCTCAATTTCATTCAACACTCATCCTATACAGAGTAACTCAGAAACAGCGTTTGAGTAAAAATCACAAGTGAGCAGGGGAGAGGGTTGAACCAAAGCCTTTAATTTTCAGAAACTTCATATTTTTCAAGTGGATACTCTAACATCTAACCCATGCCTGAAGCAGTATCTTTACAGAAACCTACGAAACCCCAATATCAACATCACGTCATCATGACTGACAGTATTTCACCCGTGCACATCTCACTATGCTGCTTAAGAAAATAAGTTTTAAATGCTTTTACATAATTTCCTTGACCTTTTCTGCCTTCAAATTAAAATATTAAGCCCCTAAAAGTCTTTGCAAGAAATGAAAAGATCAACCTCCCTGACACTGAAAGTAAAATACATTTAATTTGTAATTGAAAAAGTCATTAAAATGTCCTTGTATTAGTGCCATCAGAAACACTTCTCAGAATTAGAAGCAAAGGAGTAAGAAAATTTGACCATTTACCAAAAGAAAAAAAACAAATCAATAGAAATGGAAACAGAAAGGACACAGATAAAATAATCTATAAACAAGGACAAAAACAGCCATTATAAGTATACTCCAAATATTCAAAAACCAGAGGAAAGCATGAGGATGGTGAGAGACCAAATGGAAGATACGGAGAAAGATCCAAATCAAACTTTTAGGGATGGAAAAACAGTGTCTGAAATCAGAAATATACTCAATGGGATTAAAAGTAAACTACACATTACAGGGAGGAAAAAAGAGGAGGGAACTATAGTGATTAAAAACTAAAATGAAAAGCAGAAGGAAAGGGATTAACAAGAGAAATAACAGCATCAGTGAGCTGTGGAACAGCAGCAAGCAGCCTACTAATTGGAGTCCCAGGGGAAAAGGTGTGAGGGGGTGGGGAGGGAGCAAAGGCCAGAGAACAGAAAAATGTGTATATATTGGAAAAAATAGCTTAAAATGTTTTCCAATTTGATGAACACGATAAACATACAGATCCAAGTATCTCAACAAACCCCAAGCAGAAAAGGCATCAAGAAAAATCACATAAATGCATTTCTAATCAAACTGCTGAAAGCCAGTGATAAAGAAGAAAAAAAAGACAATGATTATGGAGCAACAAAGAATGACAGTAGATTTGTCAGAAATGGTGCAAGCTAGAAGACACAGTAGGAAAGCTTTAAAAGTATTAATAAAAAAGTTAATTTACAAGTACTTGGTGAAGTTGAGTGAATTCATGCATAACTTGGGAATAATAAAACCTTTCTAAAGATGCCTCAAAATCATAAAGTCGTTTAAGCATCCGACTCTTGATTTCGGCTCAGGTCATGATCTCACAGTTCATAGGTTCGTGCCCCGCATCAGGATTCGCGATGACAGCACAGAGCCTGCTTGGGATTCTCTCTCTCCCCCTCTCTCTTGGCCCCTTCCCTGCTCACCACATTCTTTCTCTCTCACAAGATAAATGAATAAACTTAAAAAAAATTTTAATATGAACTCATGATTTATTTTCCTTTTTCATAATACACACTTCTTAGCTCATGCTTATTTGAAAAGTCTTACAAGCAGTGACAATGCAGTAACAATGAAGGACCCCTATACTAGACTGTGGTCCCTATATTCCCTTCTTCCCTAAAAGGAACCAAGGGCTACTGGAGAAATGGCAGACCCACACAGGAGGCAGAAAATACACAAGATGAACCTTCAACATCTCACTGGCCAGCAAACAAAGAAGCACTCAAAGGTGACTTGGGAGCAGGACCAAGTTCCAGGAGCCACAGAAAAGGGCTCCAAGGGGCAGATGAGCCTGACAAGCACAATCTGAGCATGACAAAGGACGATAATTAATGGACACACACTGGATGTATAAAAACTCCTGGTGTCTAGCATGCACTGTACAATCCTCCCAACTTCCTGTACTTTGAAATTTTTCATGATAAAATATTGGGAATGAGGAGCACTTTAAAATGATACTAAAAAGGGGGAGAGTGGGTAGAAGGAAAAACCTGAAACAATTCACTGTCACCACTGCAGATCACCAGGGCACCCCCTTCTCATGCTGACAAGAGGCAAGTAAAAGGTCAACGTCAGCATTCTCCTCCCCCTTTTCTGAATGCACCACTTCTCAGGGTGACCAAGTAACCCCAGTTAAGGAGTTAAAGTTCTACACAGGCAGGCTGAAGCTCACAGCTGTGAAAGCACAGACTGAATTAGGAGGGTAGGAATCACCAATGTGTGACACGTAGAGGAAAAAGTTCATTGGGCAGTGTTTATAACAGGTGAAACCACTAAATGAAAGACTGATGGGGAAGAAGGCAATGAAAAGGACCACCTAAACTCATTAGGTAGTCTAAGCATCACTAAGAGTAAGACACCCAGGGGATACGTGCCTGCTGAGAAGATGCGGTATAAAAGATATGGAACCACCTACCAAGAATTTTTTTAAAAACTGTTGGGGGCTTCTGGATGGCTCAGTTTGTTAATCAGTCCAACTAGATTTCAGCTCAGGTCATCATCTCATGGTCGTGAGATAGAGCCCTGCATCAGCTCTGAACTGGGCAGGGAGCCTGCTTAAGATTCTCTCTCCCTCCCTCTGCCCTCTCCCCCACTCGTACTTTCTCTCTCTCTCAAAAAAAAAAAATTAAATAACTTAATAACAATAATAATAATAATAAATAAAATTTAAAGACACTGAACCTGAATTTAACTGAACATTTCCCAAGTACCCACCAGTGGGGGGGACATACAAAGCAGTAAGCCATACAAACAGAAGCATAGCTCATAGGACATTCTACATAAAAACTGACCCAATTTCTTCACTAAGTCAATGACTTGGGGGAAAAGAGGAGGGTGGGGGAGGGGGAATGGAGGATTTCATGACTAAAGGAGACAAGAGACATCACCACCAAATGAGGTGTCCAGTCCTTGTTGAATGTGGATTAGAACCATTCAGACCTAAGAAGGACTCTTTAAGCAGACAGGTAGCCTTGGGACGGAGATTACACATGACATAAGAGAGTCCCCGTTAACTCCATGAGTTTAATGATGCCATTGTAGGGGCAAAAGAAGGGCCATAGATTCAAAGATCTCTACTAAAATATGTAGAGGTGAAATATCAGTTTCTATGCTTTACAAAATACACATCAGGGGGTGAGGGGAAGGCAGAGAATAAGAAATAAAGCCAAGTGGGGAAAACCAGGAGCCGTGTCCTGATCCCGACACATGGGCCTGGAGGATGTAATTACACTGTCCTCACAACTTGGGTATGTTTCAAAATCCTCACAATGAGAAACACTTTAAAACCTCTTCTTAACAAAAAAAAGTCATCAACTTGGATAAACTGACCTCCACACCTGAGGAAGAGTATTTTGTAAAATCAGAAGCGAAAATAAAGAAAACAGGGTGGAGGACTTCACACTCCCTGAATTTCCTTATTTTTTCAATCAGGATCACTCTCACACCCAGGCCACTCAGATACATCAGGTTCACACTGTAGGTCTGAGAAGCCAGGGCGACAGCAAGCCCTCTGGGATGTAGACAGCTTCGATGGCATGGAGAGCAGGGTGACCCCAATCAGACAACACACCCAGGCCAGCAAGACCTGAGGGAGAGGAGCGCTCTGGGCACCACAGTGTGTCTGGAGGCTTCCACTTCCAAGCTTTGCCTTTGTTATTGATCATTAAGGAATCATTTAATAAAAAGACATTCACCAAAGTCATCTTATTTTGAAACCCATCGGTCTCGGTCAGTCTCCTCGAATCTACTAAAATGGAAGGGATGAAACCAGATATCTGCGAAGATCCCCTCCAGGTGGTTTCTTTGGTCCAAGAGGTCACGCTCTGCACAGGTGTCAGGCAATCTGTGAGATGCCAGAGAGATGAGTCCCAGCTTCATAACTCTAAGATTTAATGCAGGTCATATTTATTCTGATGTATGTCCAACAACAAATCCAGTCTTAGGTAAGGAGAGACTTCATGGGGAAGAATTATTTCAAGAGGGAGAAACGGAGCCTGTTGCAAGAGAGGGAGGGGGCTGAGGCTACCTGGGGAACACAAGACTATGTGGTCTGCAAGTATCTACCCGGGTTAAAAGCATGCATTTTTTAAACAGGACTTTTGACATTCAAATTTACTAAGTCTGAAAGTTACACTCAGGATTTTCTTGCTTTTAAAAATAATTATAAGCAACATCCCTCGTAGACGAACATCTTCAGTGAGTTTAATTATTTGAGCATAAGCAAAATTATTTAAAACAGTAGGAGCCTGGTGACAGAAACTCCCCAAATGAAAAGAAGCATTAGCCGTGGCATGCCTCAGCCATTTCCAAGTGTAAATCCTACATGGAAAATGCCAGCTAGTATTATTGAAGGAAATCCCAAGCAACTAAAAACAAATGTGACAACTCACACTGAGTGACCTCAGAGTGTGCACCCAGAAAAAAGTTCTTACTTTACTCCTGCAGGGCTGGCTCCCCATTTTTCCTTGAAGTGCACAGTGAGTTCTGTTCTTGAAAAAAGATCTGGCTGGCACTTCCTTTGCTGCCCTGGCACCAAGTTCACCGAGACACTAATCTGATCCACCCTGGAACATTTCCTCCCGTAATAAAATTCTCTCTCCAAAGACAATGCAAAAAGTGATGCAGAATATAAGAAACTAAAACATCAGTCATGGTCAAGGGCAGAGATAAGAAACTACACATCAGAAAGAACACTTGGAGAGAACGTTCTAGAAGGGCCTGTGTCTGAGCCACCCAGAGAGGCACTCCCGATGTAAGATGTGGCCCTGGCAAGTTACTAAGCAACATAAGCCTTGCTTCCTCGCTCTCCAAAGTCAGTAATTATACATACCTACACATTGTTAAAAGGAACAAATAAGGAAAGTGTGTAAATGGAAAGTGTTTAAGCTGGAAAGCTTAACTCCTGTGATTCTCAATGTTTAAAAATATATGGCCACACATTTTTATTACCAAAACTAACTACCACAGCTTCCTTTAAGGACCTCAGAAATTTCAAAGTTTTGTATTTTTTTTCATTTTCCAAACTGAAAATACTAAGTTTTTTCAAACTACTCACTTAACTCCCTCTCAAGATGTAGGTATGCTTCTGCCCATGCAGGTGGGCACCTCCCTCTGGTCTGCTTGAAAATCTCTGTACTCTACTGAGATAAGGTGTGTCATGGCATTGTCATGCTCACCTACTAGCCTTTCCCCCATTTTCCTGCTCTCCATCATTTCACTCAAACAATGGGCCTAGACCTTGCCGGGAAGATGAAAACTGCGCACAGCAACAGCACGGAGAGTCACCTACTAACAAGAACATGAAATGATAAATCACTAACTCACAGCCTGGCATGGCCTGGACTTTTCAACTGCAGGATAAAGCACAGGCTGAGACATCAGATGAGAAACCCCAACAGAGTCTCCTTGCTCTTCCAGGGTCCCTAAGAACTCTTCATGCTTAGGTGTCAATTCAGTCAGAAGCCGGCTCCAGGCTGGAGCCCTAGACCTCTCATCCCCTCCCCCTGCTCTTCCCTCCTCTCCCAACCCAGACCAGGAATTGGCTCCAGGGAATTTACTCTCCTGGTTCCCCATACCACATCCTTGCATTCTACTGCACCAATCATTATATCCAATTTCAAAGGGAAAGCAGACATGCAATAGAAGGTTATTCAGTCATAAAAAAGAAAAAAAGACACTCTGACACCTGTTGCAACATAGATGAACCCTGAAGACATTACGCTAAGTGAAGTAAGCCAGTCACAAAAAAACAAATACTATACAATTCCACTTGTATGAGGAACCTAGAGTAGTCAAACTCGTAGAGACAGAAAGGAGAATGTAGGGTTGCCATGGGCTGGGGGTGGGGGTGGGCAGGGAAGAATGGGGAGGTTGGGGAGGTTGTGCTTAATGAGCAGAATTTCAGCTCGAGAAGATGAAAAATATCTGGAAATGGACAGTGGAGATGTTTGCACAACAATGTGAATGTACTTAATGCCCCTGAACTGTGTGGTTAAAAATGGTGAAGATGGCTAATTTTAGGTTATCTATGTTTTACCACAATAAAAAAAAATGCTTGTTTGTTTTTTGTTTAAATAAAACAACATCCCTCTTTTGCAAGTTTTTCTACTGTTCAATGGCGGTGGCTCATTACAGAGCTCCTGACCCAGGCCCTCACCCAGCCATGGAACTTCCCTGCCCTGGCTTCTCAGAAAGTGCCAAGAAGTCTATTCGTATTGCATGCCCACCTCTCACTCCTCCCGGACAGGACACTGACGTGCTGAGCCCATCACCTTCTCTGAGCAACCAACTACTTATTCATACCTAAAGCAGGAGTCCATACTTAACTGCTTCGGCTTATTTGCATACCTACTATTTGCTGAATACTGGGCTCTATCTACCCTGGACACTGGAGGGTTAGTGGTGAGCAGGACTCTGAAAAAACTTTTATTTTCATTAGAGAGGCAGACAACAAAGAAAGCTGAGTGACAGCAGAGGTAAGTGCTGCAGGGGCTCTGCTGGCAGAGTGGGCAGGGGGGTTGGCAGGGGTGTGTGGGGTCTCTCGGAGAGGGCATCTGAGCTCCAACCCGAAAGACAGGACACAGTCCTCCTCCCCCTCTTCTACACAAGCCCTCACCACTCTCTCACCATGTGTCTTTTATCTGGCGAGGCCTGTGAGCTCACAAACCCTTGAAATTCCTTGGTCCATGCAAGTTAAATAATAGCAACTTTTGCTTATCCCTTCTAACCACATTCATCCACAGATCTGCTGCCAAATAATATTGTTCACCCATGGAATTCTCTACCTAGCTCTTCCACCTCTGCTTAAAAGCAAATAGAAAAAAAAAATTATTCTCAAAAGCTCTCCTCTGTCTCCCCATCCTGCCGTGCAAACAGCCGAAATCAAATGAAGATATAAATCGTTCTTGCAGGCCACTCTTCCTGTCCCTGCCCACGTCCTGGTGCCGCCCAGGCCCTTCCTACAGTTCTTGTTTGTACTTTATCTGAGACTTAAAACCCTGGGCAGGGAGGGCAGGGATCCTTTCTCAATGCTCAAGACACAATAAAATGTTAAATATGGTGAGTCAATATCACAGTGCAGGATGCCCACATAACTCCCAGAAGAGACCTAAGTATCTAAATCAATACCACAAGCCCAAGACACAAATACCCTCCCCGTTCTCTCTTCCCTAACCCAAGAAAAGCAGCACTGGAAAGAACCGCTGCGTACACAGGGGACCTTCTGTGGGCAATACAGCACGAGAACACGAAGCATCTGTATGCCTGCCATGGGTCAGGTCCAAAGCAAATACTCAGCCAAGTGGAAACTAAAAAAAGCAGATCCTGGATCTAGAGAAAGAATGTTCTAGGAATTCAACCTGCTCAGGACTACACTGCCGGTGGTGGAGGAGGGGCGGGGGAAGCAAGTGTAAGCTGCTGCCACCTTTATAGCATGCAGTGTGGCAGTGTATGTACAGATGGCCTTAGAAAGGACATCCCTCTGACACAGAACTTCCTTACTATGTGCTCGTCATGGGCCTTGCCATCTCTCGCTTTCCTCATCCTTGGGCCTGCTGTACCTGCCACTTCCAGGCTGCTCTCTGTATTCCCCAGGGCCCTGGAACACCAGATGGAGCGAAACTCCCCTCACACACTCACCAAGGAACCCCAACACCAAGCACATGTCTGGTATGTGGACATGAATGGACTTTGAGGATGAAGAAGTATCCTGAAATATTTAAGTGTATGGATGGTCATTTAAGTTTTTAAAATACTGAAACATCAGAATCAATTAAGTATCTAATGAAGGACTGGATGGTAAATTAGGCCACAGCCATAAGGTTGAGGGCTGTGCTGCCATCAACTCACTGTGGTCTGAAAGTGTTCTGGGAGCCCCCAATGGCTCCTGTAGACCTCTCAGGCTACACAGATTCAGGAACTGAGCAGGGTCCCCACTCCATAGACTCCCCAGAAGTCAATCTAGTGAGGAGACCAAACTCCAGATGTTCCCATTAAAGCCCTAAATCTAGAGCAAGACCAACTCTTTGGCCTGGGGCAGAGTGAGGGGAGAGAGACCAAAAAGAAACCAGAGAAAGGCAGAGGGCCCTGCTGCCTCACATCCCACATCCAGCCCAGCAGCACACCTGTCCTCTCTGCTCTGTCCCCTAAATACCAGTCAGAAAATCAGACATCAGACAACACTGGTACAAATAACAGTGTCAGTCTTAGATAACCATGTCCAAGCATGAGCTTGTCCAGGGATGCAGAGAACAGCACAGCAACCAAGCCAGCATCTGACAGCAAAAGAGCATCAACAGATGAACAGAAGGTGTTCAAAAGACAGAGACTGTGCCCTAGAAGAAAATGGAACCCTCAAGGGAGAAAGGGAAATTCTCACAAATGCTTCACGCTCCAAGACAGTAAGAACATGAATTCAGTAAAACAAGAACACGAAGATGAGATGATGAAATTACACATGAAAGGGAGAGCAGATACCTAAGAAAATCATGATCAAAACAACACAGCAAGGGGCGCTTGGGTGACTCAGTCAGCTAAGCATCCTACTTCGGCTCAGGTCATGATCTCATGGTTTGTGGGTTCCGAGCCCCGCATTGGGCTCTGTGCTGACAGGTCAGAGCCTGGAGCCTGCTTCAGATTCTATGTCTTCCTCTTTCTCTGCTCCTCCCCTACTCATGCTCCCTCTCTCTCTCTCAAAAATAAACACTAAAATAAATTCAAAAAAAAAAAAAAAAACATAGCAAAAGGAGGAAGTTAAGCAAAGTGTGGGATCCAGGGCTGAAAAGAGAATTATTAACTTGGAGGAAAGGATTGTGAACAGCACAGAGGATGCTAGCTGAAAAGACAAATCAAGAAAAACAGGAATGAAAAGCAGACAACAGCTCTCCAACATAAAGGATCTTTGAGGCAGAGATTCCAACAAATGAAACATAAAATACATTTTTAAAAACACATACACAGAACAAGAAAATTTCGGGATTAAAGAAATCAATCTACATATTTTTTAATGTTTTTATTATTTTTTTAATGTTTTTTATTTATTTTTGAGAGACAGAGAGAGCCAGCGCGAGCAGGGGAGGGTCAGAGAGAGAGGGAAATACAGAATCTGAAGCAGGCTCCAGGCTCTGAGCTGTCAGCACAGAGCCCGATGCGGGGCTCGAACCCACAAACCGTGAGATCATGACCTGAGCCGAAGCTAGACGCTTAACCAACTGAGCCACCCAGGCACCCCACAGTTTTTATTTTTGAAAGAAAGAGCATGAGCAAGGGAGGGGCAGAGAGAGAGGGAGACACAGAATCTGAAGCAGGCTCTAGGCTCTGAGCTGTCAGCACAGAGCCCCTTGTGGGGCTTGAACTCACGAACTGTGTGAGATCATGACCTGAGCTGTAGTCGGACGCTTAACCAACTAAGCCACCCAGGTGCCCCTCAATCTACATACTGAAAGAGCACATCAAGTTCCAGAAAAATGGAACAGAATGTGCTCAAGGCACAATGAAGTTACTAAACTACTTCACTTCAAGGATACAGACAGTTATTATATGTGGCAAAAAAGCACATCACCCACAAGGGGATAAAAAGGAGAGGAAGAAAAAAAAAAGGCCAGCCTAAGCTTTCTCCCATTGCCTCTTTAAATAGGGGAAGACCCTGGAGCAATGGCCACTATACTCTGGATGGCCAGAGACTATCATACCCAGCCAAGGTGTCATTCAAGTCCAAAGGCAAGGAACAGACACTTACAAATGTGAGACATAACTGGGTGAAGAAAATGGTCATCTAGCCAATCAAGAGATGAGCCAAAATTAAAGATTCTATATTAGGAAAGCCCTACCTGAGTAAAAGCATTAGATCAATTTAAATAGAGGACAGAACCAAAGAATGATGGGCAGTATGGTGGCAGACAGAATGAACATTACAACACTGAGTTAATAATAACACATTTTTAAATGAGGGACTGGAGAGGAAATGGGGGGGGTACATAAGTAGGCTGGCATCCTTGTCCTCCGGGCTAGGGAGTCAACACACATGGTCAGAGTTGCAACACTGCTCTAAAAAGCCGCAATTCTTATCCTGTGACGCTTTCACAAATCTCTTCCCTTAACGTAACCTTTTAGAAAATAAGCTCTCATGTTAAGGAAACATTTTTGAAGTTTCCCTGGTTTCACTTCAGCTTCTTGTTTATTGAAATCAAGTAAAAACATAACAGTTTTATTATAAAAGTGTTGTCAGGTAGGTTGTATTTTTACAAAGATACTTCTGACCATCTTCAAAACTATCGTTGAATCTGTCCTAAATGCAGTATAAAGTGGTCTCGATAAGGTGAACCCAGTGTGGCCAGAGGTTACTTTGGGTGGCTACGATGTGGGGCGAGAGACATTTTCTTCTTTGAACTTGTCAAGGGTTAATGGATTATATTGAACATGCATGGTTTTTTATCATTTGAAACCAAAACTAGAAGCTTCTATGTGTATTAGCACATGTACTCAGAAGAGTGATGAGCACTGATAAAGGGGTACAGAAGATTTCCTTTACCTTCTCTCTTACCAATTTAATTTCTGGAAGGTGAACGTTTATGACTCATGTGATTAAAAAAGACACATCTTGCTTTCGTTATTTAAATAGAAGGGGCTTCTCAGATGTAATGATTGTTTCCCAGCCCCAAAGGTGGTGGAGTGGCAAGTAGAGCATTAGACGGTGCAGGAGGACTGAAATACCAGAAGAGGAGGACGGGGAAGGGGGGATTGCAAAATTCCCGTGGGGTGCAGCAGTCCAATGATGCAGCACAAATGTGGAAGAAGGAGTGAAGACTTCCCTAAGTCAGACATGGCCCTCAGATGCTTCCGCTGCTCCCCATACCCTTACAATAGGTGCATACACCCAGGGAGGCATTCGTTATGTCAGAAACAAGATTCAGGAGAAAAGGGTTCCATTCATACTCAATGATATACAGCACTCTGGAACAGCACACCACGCAAAAAGCCTGGCATGCCCAAGCTAAGGTGCCCAAGCTTGTAGCCTTTATGTGCTTTTGATGGGTGGGGAAAAAAAGGCAGGGGAGGGGGGAAAGAGCTCATAAAAGCAGATGAGTTTCTAAAAGGAGTTACCTTCAAGCTTCACCAACATGCAGATACTCAGCATGCTTAGACCTTAAGGTTTGGAATATTCCAACTGGAACAAAACTCACCAGTGGCTATGGCCCAGTAAACGTCTGATCCACTCAGTAACTCACCACATGCTATGGGAGAATAAACCTGGGACCCAGGCACTTGAAGCAGAATTCGAAATGGAGCGACCCGTGCATTGGAATCCAGCACTGCATCCAGAGCACCTACCAGGCGACCTTCAAAAGAAAAAAGAAAGTGCACCACTGAACACAGAGACTGACCAGCTGCCCACTCCCTGCAAAACAAGGCAGTCTGCTTTCTGTCTAGACTTGATGCCAGTGGGCAGCAAGCTTGCGTCCAGTTCTTCAACTCACCTCACCAAAGCCTGAGATCCAGGAGGCCCAGGGCTCTGGCTGCCTCGTACCACTCACCCAGCATCTATCTGGAACAGGGCCGGATGTTAACAGGCACTCGGCACAGATTTGCAGAATCCAATGACCACGGGAACAAGGGACCCTGGACAAGTCACCTAACCTAGCTAAGTGTTCGCTTTCCTGGGCGTCTCAATTACAGAGGCAACATGACTCTGTAAATAAGACCTGGGGATCTGGAGTCAGAATGTCTGACTCAAGTCTTGGATCCCCAACATTTAAGCTCTGTTACCTTGGGCAAGTTACTTAACCTCTCTGTGCCTTGATCTCATTTGTAAAATGGCATAATCACAGTATATCTACCTCATAGGGTAATTGTGAGAATTAATGTATGCAACATTCAAAGTTCTTAGACTATTTATTGTCTGGCTGTAAAAACTACCATTATTCTTGTATCATATCCTCAAAGGTAAGAGAATCATCCCTGCCCACTAAAAGGGGACTGAGAGAAGCAAATAAAATATTGAAGTCCTTCACAGACCAGGGAGCATACAAAGTAAAGGTCTATCATTCTGTTGTAATGAATATCATCATGAATCAACAGCAAACACACACACACACACACACACACACACACACACACACACACACACCAGGTGGCAAACGATTTTGTATTGTCCCATTCCTCATAAGAGTGTTTGCCAAGCTTCTGCACTGTAAAGTTACTCCTTTTTCCCTTTGTAATTAACAAGTATTCTGTGAAGTTCTTTGAAACTGTATTCCTCCTTAAATTTAACTAACTTATTTCTATCAGTATGCTTTTGTGTTTCCCTACTTTATCCAATCTAGTATTATGATCATTTTGATATTCACGTTGTCTCTGACTTGGCTGGTGGGTACCCCTTCAAACTGGCTTCTGTGTCCTTTGGACATGTCCCTATTAGTCTACTTTCTGGCAAATAATCCAAGTTCATCCTGTACTTTTCCTGCTGTAGCCCTGGAATCAGCCATTTCTCCAAGAAGCCCTGGTTCATTTAGTGAAGAATGATATTTAAAAGCCAAGATCTGGGAGCCAGGTACACATATTGGTCTGCAGGTGCTTGCTCCTTTCAGTGGACAGAGCTTGGGACTGTACATATATGCACATATATGCATATATGTATGGGCGTATGTATGGGCATATGTTTACATATATACACACACATGTACTAATTGAAATTTTCATTTTTATACTGATTTTATACATAAAAACTGAGTTCATACCAATACCTCCAATTACAATCCAATACCAGTGTTGTGATCCAATACCAGGGTCATTCCAGTTTCTTTCCCTATTTGCAACTCTCTTCACCAACACAGGAACCTGGCTTCCATTATTCTTAATCTATTTACTTATCTGATCAGTTCTATCCCCTTTCCGACAGATGCCCTCTTCACCCTATCTAGGCTCCAAATGACCATCCACCCCACCCATACAATCACCTTGATCTGTCCCAATTAATGGCTTTAGGGAAAGAAGGAAGGAGGCATGAGTTTTTATAGCAATTATTCCTTAGGCTACTCAGAATTTTTGCCTTACTGGTTTGTTTGGATAGAGAGAGAGCACACACACGTGTGAGCCAGGGAGAGGGACGGAGGGAGAGAGAAAGAATCTTAAGCAGGCTCCACGCTCAGCACAGGGCCCAGAGCGGGGCTTGATCCGGTGACCCTGGTATCATGACCTGAGCTAAAATTAAGAGTCGGACGCTCAACGGACTGAGCCACTCACTGGTTTCTTCTAACATGTAGTTGAGGGGGCCTGAAAGCTATCAGCTGAATAAAGGGGCTGCTACTTTAACACAGAACTTGTGCAACTGCTTAGGGGAGCGCTGGGATCAAAAGCACAGGTGGGGAGCACCTGGGTGGCTCAGTCACTTAAATGACTCTTGAGGGCTCTTGATCTTGGCTCAGGTCATGATCTCATGGCTTGTATGTTCGAGACCCACAATGGGCTCTCCACTGGCAGTGCAGAGTCTGCTTGGGATTCTGTATCTCCCTCTCTCTGCCCCTTCCCCACTTGTACTCTTTCTCTCTTGTGCGCAAAATAAATTTAAAAATGAAACTTAAAAAAAAGCACAGGCAGGAAGATGGGACAGGGTAAAGTTAAAGTTGCATTTGTGTAAGATTGATAAAACATTTTTGCCTGTCAAAGCTTGGAGGCGGTGAGAGATAGGGAAGCGGATGGAGACTAGAAAGATGCTAAAATCCCCACCCATCCCACATGCAGACCCAGTACTTCCCAATTTAAGAGATCTGTTGTAGAACCCCCATCTAGTTTGCTAATAAGAAAAACCTGAGCAACAAAAGAAGGACGGGAGAAGGGTGGGCAATAACTTGGTGTCGCCATAACACAGAAGCAGTCTTTCTGATCCGAAACAGTGATTTTTTTTTTTTCTTCAAGACTCAAGAGCTTTTGCAATGGTCAGGATGTTTTATACCAACACAACCAACCTGGTAGGAAGGTGGGGAGGACAACAAGGAAGCGAAAAGGGGGACTTCTAGTTTCAGCTCCACCGCGTAAAGAATTTGAAGTCCTCACTCCCATCCTAACAACAAGAATCTGAGCAAATCTGAATACCCGCAGCTTTTCTGGGACCCATCAGAGACCGAAGGGCCCAGGACAAAATCCTAACCCAGAAATCTGGAGAGAGGGGACAATCCAAAGTCACAGCCCAGATCTGCTCACCTGAAGCAGAAGCCGGTGGGGCCATAAACTGACAGTAACACTTAAATGGTGTTTTTGACAAATTGCTGGGGGGCTGAGTGTGGACTAGCAGGAGAGTAAGAAACTCCTGATGGCCACAGTCTTAGGTTTTACCTGTTCAGGTTTTACTACCAGGAACTCCACCAGGTTCTCGCTATGAAGACCCAGGAAAAACCTCTCATGATCTCCCACAGCATCCTCCATAACACAGGCCTGCTCTCCAGGAGGGCGGCGGGGTGGAGACTTTCCAGAACCTTATCCCCGCTGGGGGAGGGGCATTTCTCTGACTCCAGCCCCTTTCAGCCTTCTGGTCTCACTTGGTGAGGGGGGAGGGTCAGGGTAAAGGAGGCGTCCAAGACACACTGTCCAGAGCACATCCCAGGGACACAGACCCACTGAAAGACCAAGATTTTTTGGTAAGATTTACAGGGTGCTTCTTCTCTCCATACTTTACCACCATATCAACAGGTTCTGACCATGACACTGGGAAGGACTGGAAGACTCTCAGACTCCATGTGAGGAGTTCAAGTTTTTAAATTTTTTTTTTAATGCCTTTAAGTAAGCTCTAAGCCCAATGTGTACCTTGAACTCACAACTCTGAGATCAAGAGTCACATGCTCCACGGACTGAGCCAGCCAGGTGTTCTGGAGTTCATTCTTAAAGAAGCCCAAAGACAAAGAAAGAGACCAAGGCAAGGACACCTGAGGAATCTGAAAACCTTGGGCATCTGTAGCTACAGCAAACAAACAGCCCAAGTCCTAGACAGAATAACATAAAACTCACACTAAAGAACGATTTCTTCAGTTCTTGTTACTCCTTACATTATTATGTCTGGCTTTCAAAACAAAAATTACAAAGAATGCTGAAAGGCAAGAAAACACAGTCTGAAGAGACAAAGCAAACATCAGAACGAGCCTCATGCGTGACACAGAAAACATACTTGACCAGTACTATCAGAACTATCAAAGTCATTAAAAACCAGGGAGGTCTGAGAAACAGTCACAGCCAAGATGACAACTTAATGTGAGATGTATTCTGAAAGGGATTCTGGAGCATTAAAAGGCCAGAGAAATCTGAATAAAACATGGACTTTAATTGGGGGCAGGGGGAGGCGCCTGGGTGGCTCTGTCAGTTAAGAGTCCGAGTTCAGCTCAGGTCATGATCTTATGGTTCGTGGGTTTGAGCCCAGCATCGGGTTCTGTGCTGACAGCTCAGACCCTGGAGCCTGTTGCAGATTCTGTGTCCCTCTCTCTCTCTGCCCCTCCCCAACTCGGGCTCTGTTTGTTCTGTCTCAAAAATAAACATTAAAAAAAAAATTTTTTTAAACACGGACTTTAGTTAACAATCACTGTCTTTATTTTCTACCACTGCTGTGACAAGTTAGCACAAACACAATAGGTTAAAAGAAGACAAATTTATTATGTTACCATTCTGTAGGTCAGAAGTCTGATACAGATCTCATTGAGCTAAAGTCAAGGTGTCAACAGCCTCCTCTCTGGAGCCTCAAGGTGAGAACCCCTTTGCTTGTGTTTCCAGCTCCCTCACTGAGCTCTCAGCCCCTTCCTCCATCTTCAAAGCCAGCAACACCAGGATGACTGCCTCGTCCAGTTTTATAAACCCTTGTGATCACACTGGGCCCCCCTAGATAATGCAAGCTCATCTCCCTATATTCAGGTCTACTGATTAGCAACCCAATTAATTCTATCTACACACTTTAATTCCCCTTTGCCATGGAACCTAACACATTTGCAGGCTTGAATCATTCATTACTCTGCCTACCACCATAACCCATCAGAATCAGTTCATTTGTTGTAACAAATACACCACACTAATATGTCAATAGGAGAAACCAGGTGTGGGGTATATGAGAACTCCCTATACTACCTTCACAGTGTTTCTGTAAATCTAAAACTGTTCTAAAAAATAAAGTTTAGTTTTTTTAAAAAAGTGACAAGGGGAGTGAGGCCGACCAGTGTCTGCCTGCAGACAAGGGCCCTCCATTCCACATCTGCGCAAATGCAGACTACCCCTGCAGGAACCCCAGGGGCGGGCAGGGGCTCTGAATCCAGGGTAAAGAGCACTCAGGGTGGAACCAACCAAAGCATAAACACAAAAGCAGCAGACGAGGGTCCAAGATGGCAGAGAAGACGCACAAGTGGGAGATAGAGCAGTGAGAGTCCTCAGCAGGAAAACCAAAATGGGAAATGAAAAATCCGAAAGAAAAATACATCCTTAAATTTCTGCTGAATGGTGAAGGAAAATGGTTAGTGTGGCAAAGAAATCATTCAAAGTCATTAGAAAATAGGGTATGATGTCCACAAATTTCAAATGGGTCAAAAACAAAACTATATACATACATACATATCTGTAGGGCAAATATATGGCAAAATGTTTACGCACAGCTCCTAATAACAGGGCATGCAGCCCTACTTATTTTTTTTTTATAAGGAAGTTGAAGATAACTCACATGGATGGCTCTGAGGCAGTATTTATTCGCCAGACTCAGGCTCATTAAAAAGAAAAAAATACTGAAGTCTATTATCTCATTAATTTTCATGGCCACCTTTGGAGGAAGGGATGAAGTGGCTAAGGCTCTGAGCAGTGCGGACCAGCTCCAAAGCCAGCCTCCTCTTCCCCTGCTCTAGAGCTGTTTAAAGACAGGGGGGCCTGGCGGGCTCAGTCAGTTAGGTGTCAGACTTCAGCTCAGGTCATGATCTCGAGGTTCCTGAGTTTCAGCCCCACATCTGGCTTTCTGCTATCAACACAGAGCCTGCTTGGGATCCTCTTGTCCCCATCTCTCTCTGCCCCTCTCCTACTCATTCATTCTCTCTCTCCCCCCCCATCTCTCTCTGCCCCTCTCCCACTCATTCTCTCTCTCTCAAAAATAAAAAAACATTAAAAAAAATTAAACACAGGGTAACAATTATTTTCAGAAATGCTCCACCGCCCACAAACCTACACTTCTAACTATGTTCAGACTGACTTTGTTCTCCCAAACCCCACCTTGCTGAGTCGTGGCTCTGTCTCCAGGAACAAATCCCTGCAAACGCAGGGCAGCTCGCGAGGAGCACTCTGGTCTGCCTTCTGTGGCAGCTCCATATGGCCTGTCTGGCTCTACAGGAAAACCCTCCTGGCGGCACAGTGAGTGCAACACTCCTATTTTTAGGCTATTAGAATAACAACTCTGGCTGAGATAGATGTCGAGTGACAAGTTTTATAATGAGGGCCCAAAAGGGGCCTATGAATAATTTGCTTCTAAGTGATAATGCTGCAAATCTTGCATTCTGTCTGGATTTCATGCACATGGGTGGCACCGAGTTTAAGACGAAATGGCAGCTACTGACATAGAACATACAAGGACACTTGGAGAAGCCTTCCCACTGCCTCCTGGTTTTATATAACCTCTGTGTCGGGCCTGGGACATAACCACAGGCAGCAGTGACAAACTGCTGTGCTCACCAGTAACAGCACCCTCGCATAGTAAAACCCATTTAAAACACAGCAACACCCAGCCCCCACGGAAAGCATTCTAAGGAAAGTTTTAAAAAACCCAGAAAACAGTCTTATTTTTTACCCTCTGCACTGAAGAAAGCAGGTCTCCCTAATGACTTTGGGCTTAGAATAGACCTCAGCAGCCCCATGACAAAAAAAAAAAAAAAAATTCTTTGACTCCAGTAAAGAGCTTCTCATCATTACACCCAAGTCATTGATGTGACGGCATACCCACAATGCACCACAGCTCAACACCATAATCCACAGTTGGGAAACTAATCTGGTCTCCAGCTCTGTCTTCACATTAGGGCTGTTTGGTTTGGCTGCTATCACTGTTTCGGAGACATAGGGGAAAAAGCAAATAAAGAACCAGAATAAAGGAAAAAAACTTTTATTTGTGAAAAGTAATAAATAACATAAAAGATCACATGAAGTCCTTCCTACTAGGCTTGAGAAGAGAAGATAAATATTGGGGATATTTGCATTCCTGATGAGAAAGCTCTACCTATTCAAAGTAAAATTCATAACCCAAATTACCAGACTCCGACTTTTTTCTACAAAGCATTTTATATAATTCAATATACCTCTCAGTGTGAGTCCCTTATGATTCCCACAAATCTCCATGAAACCAGGAGATGATGGTGCTATTTTCAGAGTGCAGTCAATCGGTGGGCAAAGCCACAGGGTAACTGACTCACACGGGAAGCTCGGGAGCCAGCCACCTGATGAGCTCATCTTTATAACGAAGTGCCTAATCCAGCAGCCACGTGCCCATCATGGTGACAGGATGAGCCTGTCAAATCCACAACACGAGTCTGAGCAAGTGCAGGTCCAGAGAGGAGAGCTTCAAGGGCACCCCAAGCGAGGGATCTGGCCCCGGTTCTCGAGAACAGGACAGGCAGCCACCGGGCCCTCAACTGCACGCTGCATCCCGGTTACATGGGGACAAGGACAGCCACATGTTGATCCTATGCTTTCTCAGGAAACCAAGAGAGGACGGTGTGTACAGCAGGTAGCTCTGCTCAGCCAAGAAGAGTAACAAGTGCAGACCATTAGGTCCTGTTCACACTGGAATTAAGGGAGAAAAGAATTCTTTCTGCCTTCACTCAAAAGCTGTGAAAATTCTTCATTGGGAACAGAGTTTCTGTTTTCCAAGATGAAAAGAGTCCTTGGTGATGGTTGCATAACAATGTGAACTGTACACCTAATACCACTGAGCTGTACACTTAAAAAGTTGAGATGGTCAACTTTAGCTATGTGTATTTTACCACAATTTAACAACAACAAAAAAAAGGCCTGATAATTCTAATGGTCAGAAATGTCCACATTGGGCTCCTAAAGTAAATATAAAAACAACTTTTCCGAACTCTATTCCCCAAGTGATGAATCATAAATGCATCTGAACATAAATGCACTCTGGGTCCACACTGCTGAACCCTGACACGTTCTTCTAGTGGCTCCATAAATAATCCTTGGATGGGAACCAAGCCGCTTGCTTTGGCTCAGACTGAACATAAGGATCCTGTCATGGTGAACCTCCAAGCAGGGTGATGTAATGCTCGAAGTGCCTGACAACAAGAATCCTACACAAAACACCATCATGACAGCCGGTTCCAAACACAGGTACTGCCCTGCCTTAACAGACACATGTTGCCGTGGATATAATGAACACTGTCTTGAAAATTCTCCAGCTTTTCCATCCGCTTGACCGTTCATATATCTGGTCTTCAGGCATGATGATTATGTAAAGCAATTAGGATTAAATTCTTCCAGTACAGGGATGAGTCAAGGCTATAAAATGAAAGGTAAAAGGTACAGTAACCAACAAGTTGACTTTAAGGCCTGATACCATCTCCAAATGAAATGCCAGGGGCCAGGGGTGCCCAGAATGGATGGGGATGGTCACCAGCTCCGTCTCTACTGCCAAGCCCAGCACAGTCGAGGATTGCCCATAGCTCTTCCCTGTATACTAACATATCACTTTTGGCCCCTCCCAACGGCTATAAAATGGGACCCAAGTACTCTAGGATGACGCGCTCACCATCCTGGTGGTTCTAGCCTCATGCTAACCTGCCCTTCCCATTCTGTTCAGCACTTTCCAGATACTTGTCACCCCTTTTTTTTTTTTTTACATACAAAAAGGTATATATAATTAACATATGAGTTTTAAGTAGGCACCCATGAAACCATCACCATAATCTATGCCATGAACATGTCCGTCGCCTCCAAAAGCTTCCTCCCATGTTCTTATAATTAATACACAACATTGTGATAAGAGCATTTAACATAAGACCTACCCTCTTAGCAAATAAATTTAAGTATAGAATACTGTTAACTAGAGGCATTATGCTGAATAGTGGACCTCTAGGACATGCTCATCCTGTGTAATTGAAGCTCTGTACCCTTTCACCAATTCCTCCCCATTCTCCCCTCCCTCTAGCCCCTAGCAACCACCCTTCCATTCTCTGCTCCCATGCATTTCACTATTTTAGACTCATCACAGAAGTGGTATGATGTAAAATTTGTCCTTCTGTGACTGGCTTATTTCACTTTGCAAAATGTCCTCGAGTCATCCACGCTGTCAAAATGGCAGGATTCCCTTCTTTGAAGGTACTCATTTTAATCCTGAAACTTCCTCCCTTAGATTCCAGGAACCCCTAACCAGTGAAGAGTAGAACCATCCCCTAACCCATGAAGCCTAGAAATACAAGTCACAGTAGCACCTGGGTGGCTCAGTCAGTTGGGCATCCGACTCGATTTCGGCTCAGGTCATGATCTCACAGTTCAAGAGATCGAGCCCCAAGTCAGGCTTTGCACTGACAGTGCAGGGCCTGCTTGCGATTCTCTCCCTCTCTCTGCACCCCCCCCCCAACTCGTAATAAATAAATAAATAAACTTAAAAAAAAGGAAAAAGTCACAAAATTATGTTATACTGACCCTGGTGTATTCAAATGTAACAGAACAACTATATCCCCTTGCTGGTTTCTCCTTCCTCAAAAGAACCAAAATCCTGGACAAAACATCTCTGAACTCTCAATTTTGTTGAGAAACTATCTGCTTGGGCCAAAGTCCTTAAACAGCCTGGTGCACTCAGGTACCTGCAGACTTTGACAGTAGACTTCCTGTTTAGGATGTAATAATTTATCACTTTTGACATCCCGTGATTAACAAGCCCAACAGGTATTGCCGGTACTCCCAAAATCGCATTAAGAGAACCAGTTATAAGGAATATCTTTTCCCAAAATCTTTCCTAAAATAATAAAGTTTGGTCTCAATTTGCCCTGCCAAGGCAGCCTGGTTTTTTTCTTGATTGCAAAATAGATATATTTTTATTGTAAGACATTTTGAGAAATCTATAAAACCACAAAGAAGAACATTTATCTCACATCTTGCCCCTTGACAATAATAACCCTTGGTACATGTCCCTCTGGCCTCTTTTCTAACTAGTCACAGATAAAGACTATTCTGTTCCCACATTGAGGATTTTGAAAAAAGGAAGTTAAAAAACAAGGCTGAGCATGAAGTTCAAAGAATTGTCCCCTCCTGCTCAGAGTGTTAAACTTGTTCAACAAGACTCACATGTGGTGCGCAAACCAGTTTACCAGCCAAATTTCATTAAGTGCAGCCTGCTGCCTGATAGCACCTTATGCTGTTACAGTCACAACCACCTTGCCAACCACACTTTTGTTTAATGGCTCTGTACATAATTAAAGGCAGGAAATGGAGCTTAGAGGCATTCAAGGACCACAGGAAAAAAAATAAATAAATAAGGTAAGGCAATAGTACCTCCTTTGCAAAATGGAAATCAATGTGAGAGTCAAAAGGGTCAGTGAAGTAAGACATTTCCACAGACTCAAGTTCAAAATGAAAGACAGTACTTCACTGGATTCCAGCTCCTCACATGGAAAGAGCCCCCTGGGAAACTGTAAAACTGCAAACATGAGTCTGCCTGTTTCATCAAGCTCACCAAGATACATGTATTTCAATACAGCAACTCATGTGCAATTTTTAAGACACTTTTAGTGAATACCTACTATGTGTCCAACACACTTAAGTTTGATTAATCCTTCCCCAGAGGTACTGTCGGCATTCTTAAAGTGCAGCTCATGAGGCCACAGTGGCTTCCATTCATCTTGAGAATATGCAGCGATGCCAAAAGAGGTCAAGCTTTAGCACACCAGTGTTTGGCACAATTGTTTACAATACTCTTTACTACCTTTGCAATAAAGCCCATACTTCTGACTTCAGTTTCAACATTTCTGACCTTGATAACAAGAGTCTTTTTAGGCATCAAATTACACCTAATTTGCTATAAATTTTATATGTTTACAACCTACAGAAGTTTCTTATTTTATAAATAAATACACACACACACACACACACACACATTTTTTTTTTTAAAGTAAGCTTCACAATCAGCACAGAGCCTGACATGGAGCCCAACACAGAGCCCAATGCGGGGCTTGAACTCACAACCCTGAAATCAAGACCTGAGCCAAACACTTGATTGACTGAGCCACCCAGGCACCCCAGAAGTTTCTTACTTTAAATCCAGGTATAAGGGGTTACAAGGGAAAGGCAGGGATCCTTTATCCATTCCCAACACCCGGTGTACCTGGCTCCTGGTATGCCTTTAATAAATATTTGCTTAACAAATCCTCTGAATAAAATAAAATCAATGAACACAGTTCTTTAAGTTCACTTAAATTATTTTTTCATAAGCTACAAGTAGCTGGAGTTTTGCTCCCTGGATTCTGATCTTGAAATCCAATTATTCAAAGTCTGCCATCTGTCACTCTCTTTCAGAGACTTGCAACATATCAACAATTACATGGTTTGTTACAGAACTCCACTAATCTTATCTCAGACTAGGCAGGAGGTAAGTGTTTCAGTAACTAAATTTATCTTAGGGATTAAATAGATTTTCTTATTTTTTGTTTTGTTTTGTTGTTAGAAGAAAGCACACAGCACACAAGTCCCAGCCTGTACTAAATATGTACCCTGCTTAGCCCTCCCTTCTATAGCATCAAACAGAAGGGAATTTAACCATTAATCCAGGAAAGGCAGAAAAAAACAGGACAACAGGGCAAGCTAGAGAGTAAAGAGAATACCCTATCTCCCCGAAGACAGGTGTTCCATCCCATGGAAATAAGGAAGTGAATTTACTCCTATGGCCCATGGTTTACCTTCCCCATCAGGTGACACTACTACAGACCCAGTCTGTAACAAGCTGCCAGTCAGCACATCTCATAGAACCTGTTGCCATCTTCAGGTTCTAAGAAAGCCTTGGACCAGGGCTTAGCCACATGTGGGTCATGAAAGTGTCCACGGCAGAATCAGGGAAGAAAGGGACAGCTTGCCCCTGTCTCTACAGCCATCATGCATCATGGTAACAGTGGTCGCCTAACCCTTTAGAAAACGTTTCTTTCTGAACCCAAGATGCAGATCTACCAATGTCCATGAGCAGAGAACCTGTGGAAAAAAGCAAAGTTGGAGCCAGTAATTAGGGAACAAATCAAATAATATTAAATTTTAATAAGATGGAATGGAGAAGCCTTAGCAGCTGCAATTTACTCTCTCAGACTCATGGACAATGTTTTATTATAGGAGTTTTCTACTGGGAATTCTGATCTTGAAATCTGACTGTTCAAAGCCTTCCTCACTTAGGAAAAGCTGCAGCAGCCTTCAAGACCCTGGCCCTGGATCCTTGCAACAAGCCAGCAGTTGTTGGCAAAACACTCTGACATTTATTCTGTGGACATACACCCCATGGTAATGAGGGAACCGGGGCATTTCATGACCTGGCTCTTCCATTGAGAGCATTTTTGTGCTAGAGAGCCTGGCTACCAGTAGAAACCGGGTTAAGTCCTTTTCACATAAGGCTGAGACATGAGAAGATCCCAAAAGACAAACAACTTTCAGCAGGGTGTTGGGTAGCCAAGATCTAAAAGGCTTCTCTTTATACCGTTTAGGAGGAATTTAAGTTGTTAGAGCAGAGTGGAAATAAAAATAAACATATGACAAATCCCAACTCAATCCCACCAAATCAACAAATCAAACTATCTTCATATTTCTGTGCTTCCTTCTAGCAAAAGGGTGATATTGATTTCACAGAGAAAGGTGAAGACAGTGGCAAAGTAATAGCCCAGTACTCAACCCTCAGTTGGTCTAAACTAGGGAAGTCATATATTCAGGAGTCCCAAAGTCCTGGGTTCAAATCCTGACTCTGTCCCTTATTAGTTGTGTGGCTTAGATAAGCATCCTCACCTCCGTCAGTCTCTGCTCCCTCATCTGTCTAGTGAGGTCCATGTGGATCTTGAAACATGTGCAGAGTACCTGGACCACACGCCTGTTACAGACTGAGTTGTATCTTTCCAAAAAAGATGCTGAAATCCTAATCCCCAGCACCTCACGGTGTGACCTGACTTGGAAACAGGGTCTCTGTAGATGTCATTAGTTGCAGTAAGATCATACTGGAGTAATCTAATATGACTGGTGTCCACATAAGAAGACAGACACACGGGGAGAATGCCATGTGATACTAAAGGCACAGATTGGAGCTGCACAGCTGCAGGGAATCCCAAAGATTCCCAGCCATCACGAGAAGCAAGGAAGAGGCAAGAAAGGATTCCCCTTCAGGCCTCGGGGAACATGGCCCACCAACTTCTTGATTTGGGACTTCTGGGCCCCAGAACTACTGTTCTGTTTATTTAAGCAATGCAGTTTGTGGTTCTTTGTTATGACAGCCCTAGGAAACGAATGCACTGACCAACACGGAAAGACTTCCTACTGGTCCGTGTACATGCACACGAAGAGTGGGAAAGCTTCCAACATGCAATGTACAACCGTCTTCCTATACCCAAAGTGGATTTCATAACCAAGCTCTATTTACTAACTGTTAATGTTAATTATTTTACTTATTGTCCTGGCTTGTCAATAATCTAAGTACAGAAAAAGACAAATTCAGGAAAGAGGCATGCATTCATTCAAAGTCAATGTCAGTTGATTAGAGGGAAAAGCATTTTTTTAAGCCTTTAGAAGAGTGAATGCCTTACAATTTCCCTATAGGGGATTTGGGGGAATAGCCCCCTGCACAGAAGGTGGAGAGTCTGCTCTTGATAACTTCCTCATGATCAACATGAACACAAAGCTTATTTGCAGAAATTCCTTGAAATAGGGGTGCCTGGGTGGCTCAGTCGGTAGAGTATCCAACTCTTGGTTTTGGCTCAGGTCATGATCTCACAGTTTGTGAGTTTGATCCCTAAGTCCGGCTCTGCGTGGACAGTGAGAAGCCTTGGGATTCTCTGTCCCCCTTTCTCACTGCCCCTCCCTCCTTCCCTCCCTCTCTCTCTCTCTCAAAATTAAGTAAACTTAAAAAAAAAAAAAAAGAAGTTCCTGAAATAGCCAAAGCTATGGTTATCATAGTTCCCATCAGTCACAGAATCATGCTCAGTTGAGGACAAGGCCCACTTCAAGGTAGGGGGCAGGGGGTTCTCACCGCTCCTGGCACATGGCCAACACCCCAGGCCCTGCCCATAGACTCAAGTCCTATGGGCCTCAGGGCCTGGCCTTGGCATTTCTAAGTGCCCTCAGGGGGTCTGCTGTGCAGAGGGGTGAAGACGAGCAGCTGGTCCAAATCCTTTCCACTCCACACAAATCTGGGGGCTCCTCACATGAAGGCCCCTCTAGCCATGGGCCCAAAGGGACATGGAAGCAAGGAAGGTTGGATACAACCACTGTACTCAGATTCCTTCACACCATTCACCTGGTCCCTACTTCCCTGCTGACTGAGGAGCGCACATGTCTTCTCCACCCCAATGTGTCCCATCTCCACCTGCCATGTTGCTCCCTTCCGGACAGCCTCAGAAGAGACACAAGCCCGTCCATCCATGTTCCTGACTCCTTCTCTCCTGGACCTGGTTTGTTAATGACTCCTTTAAATCTCTAAAACAGGTGTTCCCTCCAATCTTTGGCTTCAATGCAGAGTAGCCTCGGGAGCTTCCAAAATACCGATGCCTGGGCCCTGCCCCAGAGAGTCTGGCATAACTGGTCTGGCGTGCTGCCTGGGCACCAGCACTCCTACAGGTTCCCCTGTGATCCTGCTGTGCAGGCAAGACTGAGAACCACCATCCCAGCATCTTCTCATTCTCCTGAGTCCCTAAGGCTCTGGACCCTGCTATTTTGCCCTTAACCTGCTCTTTTGTTTCACTACTTTCACCTTGAAAGTTACAGAATAGTTGGACACACTTGCCACTCCCTTTCTTCTTTATCCATACCTTCTGGCCTCCATCCAGACTATCCTTCTGTGGGGGTCCCTGAAAGGACAACTATGTCTTTGACACATGGCTCATTCCATTCAAGCCTTAGTCTTATCTGTAAAATGAGGATAATAACCACCCTCACTGGTCATGGTAAGGACCAGATAAAACAAGGTGACATATACCAAGATTTCTCTCTCCACAAAACAGGAAAATAAGCCAAGTAAGTAGAGGACTGGTGTGGAATCCTCGTCTCTATGGTCCTGGCTGCTCCTGGCCTTTGTCCAGGGGCTTGTGCACACTGTTCAGGGAAGACCCCTGACTCCTGCCATTGGAGGGGAAGGGGGCCAACGGCAGTGACGCTCTATCATCTAAGAGCCAGCTCCTCAGACCAGTAGGGATGACATGAACACTCACACATGCTGAGGGCCACTTTGACCCTTCCCAGCCACTGCTCCCAACACAAACCATCTCTCACTCACCCTTCCCGGGCTCTGATCTGCATCTGTGCACCCATCCCACACATCTAAGGATTAGCCGTGGGTCACTCCACAAGTTCTTAATCCCGCCTGAGCCCTGGAATCTCCTGGAGAGATCAAATCCCAATCCAGAGACTTGTGGTTTGGCCTGGGATGGGGGCTGCTGAGAGCTCTCCAGGGTCCTTAATCACTGGTTCTGGACTATTATTTGCACAACAAGCAGGGGCCTTCATTATCTAATGAAGCTGCTAAAAAGAACAAAAAGTGCAGGTAAGAATAAACCAATCCATGATAGCCAAGACATGGGAACAACCTAAGTGTCCATTAACAGCTGAATGGATAAAAGACGTGATATAATACATACACACACACACACACACACACACACACACAGAGGAATATTATTTAGCCAGGAGAAAGAAGGAAATCCTACCATTTACAATATGGATGGACCTTGAGGGCATTATGCTAACAGAGAAAAGACAGAGAAAGACAAACACTGTATGATATCACTTATATATGGAAGCTAAAAGTGCGGAGCTCCTAAAAACAGAGCAAAATGGTGGTTACCAGGGGGTAGGGGGGTGGGGAAACCATGGAGATGTTTGAGGGTACACACGTGCAACTAATAAATAATTTCAGGAGAGCTAATGCACAGCATAGTGATTATAGTCAACAATACTCTATTATAAACTTCAAAGTTGCTAAGAGACTAGATCTTAATAGTTCCCACCACAAAAAAGAAATAATCACTATGTGGCAGGATAGAGGTGTTAGCTAACACTACAGTGGTAATCATACTGCAATTTATAAATGTATTAAGTCAACATGTTATACACCTTATACAATGTTATGTATCAATTATATCTCAATTTAAAAAAAGAATAAACCAACCCACATTTAGGAGAGAACCACCTCTCAGTCTCCTTAGTAAAATAACTACATGCAAAAGTACAAGAAGGGGGAGTGCCTGGGTGGCTGAGTCAGTTAAGTGTCTGACTCTTGATTTCAGCTCAAGTTATGATCTCACAGTTCCTGGGATCCGCATCAGGCTCTGTGCTGACAGCCAGGAGCCTGCTTGGGAATTTCTCTCTCCCACTCTCTTTCTGCCCCTACCCTACTTACACTCTCTCTAAATATATAAGTACAATAAATAAAATAAGCAAACAAACAAACAAGTAAGTAAGCAAGTACAAGAAGGCCCATGTAAGAAATGCCAATCTCAGGTTCAATCTGGCAGCAGAGACACTGGATAAGAAACACAATCCCGGGAAAGCTCTGGACAGACACAGGGACAAACGGGGCAGCTGATTCATGTGTGATCCTAACACTGGGCTAAGAGCATATGGTCTTTGGCAAGAAGGCATTCAGAGGGCATGAGCACATACTACTCATACACCTGAAACAACTTCTGAGTGGGGTCAATTATGCTTAAAGCTCAGAAGCTGGCCCCTATTATTATAGTGAAACACCAGCAATCCCTTGAAGGGTGTATTTCTTTTTTAAACTTCTTAGCCCTTAGGAAATTTAGCAGCCCAGAAATAGTGAACTTACAAGTCACATGACAACATTGACCAGCCTCACCTAACAGAGTCTATGACAGAGCAACTCCATCACTCCTGATGGAATCCAAAACTCTTTTGGGAGGAAAGAAATATAAAGTCAGAGAAAAACAATTCCAAAGAGCTTTACTGAAGAAATACAAAGCAATACCGTATTCTATCCTTTATAACACTGTTACCAGCGAGGCTTATCTGAACACCAGCCATTTCAGTCCCCCCATCCCCAGGTTGTGGACATCTTACTACTGTCATCGGCTAATACATTATCACATACCTAGCAAGTGGCAGGGACTACAACAAGCTCATCCCACTCATTACCTCAGTTTAAGAGTCCCAGTGCTAAATGGTTTCACTCCTGAGGCTCAGAGATTATGTTGCTGGTACAAGGTCACAAAGCAAATGAGTTGGGGAGGAGCCAGGACTCACATCCAGGGAAGTTGTCCCCAAACTAGCCTCTTTTACCTCCTATGCTTAGACTGGCAGCCTGTGTTTCTAAGCAGACCAACTTGTATTCTGAGCAGAGACAACAGAGTGGCAACATGGACCCCTGGCACCAACAGGCTACTCACTAAATGAGGAATCCTTAAAGTCAGGAAGGCAGTCACTTCACCAGAGGGGGAAGAAGGTTCCCTCAGGAAACACCCATACACATTCTCCATGCCATCACAGAGATCCTTGAACCCAGAGAGAGCCCCTGGGCAGCCTTCACCTACACTCCAGGTCCCTAGGGAGAAAAGGGTCTGACAGGAGTCCATGCTTGGCATCTACCACCCATGTGTCCCCTATGCTGCTGGGCCAGGAGGAACCAGCCTGAATTTCTGCAATTACTTGACTCTCATTCAACCAAGCAAAATGTGGGTTGTCCGTTCAGGAGTGAATTCCATATCTCACAAGAAGAGATAGAGAGAAAATATGGGGTGAGTATGAATTCTGTGCTAACAAGGCATAATGCTTCTTGCAGGACACATGTTTAAGAAAACATGTTTCCTGTGAACACATGAAATCCAGTCACTGGTAGCAATACCACCCAGGACTGTCACCACCAAGGAGATGATTAAAGAGAATGATTAAAAGCTACAAATGAGAGGGGTGCCTGGGTGGCTCAGTCAGTTAAGCGCCCAACTTTGGCTCAGGTCATGATCTCACGGTTTGTGATTTGAGCCCTGCATGGGGCTCTGTGCTGACAGCTCTGAGCCTGGAGCCTGCTTCGGATTCTGTGTCTTCCTCTCTCTCTGCCCCTCTCCCACTCACGCTCTCTAAAAAATAAACAGTCAAAAAATAAAAATAAAAAAACAAAAAGCTACAAATGACATTACTAACATCCTAAAAGATGAGGAAAACAATCCTGGCAGACAGGTAGTATGTGTGCAGAAGACCAACTACAAAGGGGCCCAATTCATCAACACATCCATATTTTTTTTTTTTTAGCACTGACCCTTGGGAAGACAACTCAACACAAGCCTCTTAACCATCCTGTTAGAGTGCCATGACAAGGAAGAACAGAGTGTTATTTATTCACCAACTGTGCAACCATGGGCAAGTCATTGTTTTAACAGCTTGGCACAGTCTAGTACCAAGTGTCAAGCAAGAAAAGATGAGATACCAGGAGTGACACAGGCCACCTCTCCAGTCTCAAGTTCCTCATCCAAATCACAAGGGTCCCATTCATAGACAGGCCTGAACCGAGGACCAAGAATGAGCACATGCTTCAAAACCATGAGGCTGGTGGGAGCCCAATGTGTCGACATCCCAGGCAGCCGGCTGGGATGGCAGGTCTGGGGCATGCACAGGAAGAAGGTGTCGATGCACAACTCTGGTGGGAGGAGAGTAAATCATACAGACACACAAAATATGTTGTGACACATTTTCCAGTGCTATTATTCTGGTAGATGAAGAACAAGGTACCAAACTGCATATCCATATGAGCTTGATTATTTAAACAATGGATAAAGCTGGAAAATCAACTAAAAAATGTTAACTGTGGTATTTGGGGTTTTATTTTTGTTTTTCTATATTTTTCTCCAATTTTTGACAAGCAGCATTTATTTACAAGATCATGGGAGAAAGCATCACTACAAAATGCTGTGTTTTTTTTAACTTTATTTATTTTGAGAGAGAGAGAGAGAGCAAGCAAGCGGGAGAGGGGCAGAGAGAGATGGAAAGAGAGAATCCCAAGCAGGCCCTGTGCTGCCAGCATGCAGCCTGACCGGGGCTGGAACCCACAAACCATGGGATCATGACCTGAGCCAAAATCGAGTCAGACACTCAACTGACTAGGCCACCGAGGCGCTCCACTACAAAATGTTTTTAATGTTTTGTTTTATAATTTAAAGAATGAAATTATGACCAGAAATTATCTTTTTTATACTACATTGTTTTGTTAAGTCTACGTACGTGTCAAGGATAGTCAGCTCTCTTGGCTGCATATTACATAAAATTGTACATGGAACCAAGACGTACTTCCAGACCAGTCAAGATCCCAGCTAAAGGCTTTTAAATAACTTTTTAAAACAAAATAGTGCTCCCAAATTTGGAAGACTGGTCCACCTGTATTCTCACCAGTGCACAGCTCACATCAGCATGCTGCAAGCCCTACGCAGTGGCTCCAAATGTTGGTCAAAGTGTAAAATGTGTTTTGCCACAGCCAGGAATACAGACCTGCACTGTGGTATCTGTTGAACAAAATACTAGGCCCAGCAGCTATGTAACGTGGGTGTATAAACTACAGCAAATGAAAGGTGAAAGGCACAGGAGAATGTCAAACCAGCACCTATGTTCACCAGACCACACAAAGTCAAGGTCCTGCGAACACATGAGACAGCGTGGGAGAGTCAGAGATGGACAGAGACGCAAAGCACAAACCAGGAAAAGTCATGAGCCAAGAGATGGTGTGACACCACGGCACTAATTGGCTGTCACTGTTGCTAAGGTGCTGAGCTACATTCCAGCAGTATCCAAAGTACGCGTCATCGCCAACTACACTGGGATCCACCACTCTAGATGTAGTAAGCATCTTAAGCATGCTCCCAAAACCGTGAACAAGGCTGGTAAGGTATACACCTCATTCTCAACCTGTCCCTTCACAATCTGTGAAAGGTTGGTGTTTTTGAGCCTTTTTTTCATTCTGTGATCTAACCACTACTCCTAAGACAGGCCATTTTACTCTTCCTGTGTGGTGTAACCTGGTCACTGCCACGGGTCTGTCTTATCAAAGAGAGGAGGATTCATCACCATAATAGACAGCTAGTTGTTTAGATTCGGCGAGGTGCTCTTGGGGTTCTCCAAAGCCAGAGAACATATTTCTCCCACAGCCACTGGCCACATCTCCACCCAGCACCTAACAAATGCATGGTCAGAGGCTGCCAGAAACAGCAGGAGGGAGGAAGTAGAGGATTTACTGTTAAGTAATCTCCAACAACAGGATCACTCAAACCTTTTTCCTTTCTCTTTTTTTTTAAGTTTATTTATTTTGAGGTGGGGGGTTGGGGCAGAGAGGCAGAGGAGAGGGAGAGGGAGAGAATCCCAAGCAGGCTCTGCACTGTCAGGGCAGAGACCAGTGTGGAGCTCAAATTCACGAACAGTGAGATCATGACCTGAGCTGAAATCAAGAGTCAGACACTTAGCTGACTGAGCCACCAGGTGCCCCAAACCTTTTTCCTTTCTTTACATATATTCAAGAAAGTATGTTCATCATTATGTAAATGCAGCATTAAGTACTGTGTGTCTAAGAAAAGTTCATTTGATATTCCAAGGTTCTATGAGAAACGCTTTCAAATTTCCTAAAAATAATTGCTACAGAATCCTAAGAGGGTTGTTTGCAGGGTAACCAAGATTAACAACAACAACAACAACAACAACAACAAAACTACCACATTTCTATTCCCCAAATCCAAAAGACTCATACTAAAAAAAACAACTCTTCAAATTTAAGGGAAAACTTCACATTAAATTGATATATATTCAGTTGGCTGAAGGGGAGTGAATGGATTTGGCAAGGGTTTTAAGTAAACTCTCAGCTGACAAAAGGTGAGCAAGGGTTAGTCCCCAAGAAATTCACTGAAAGCAAGACTGAATTTGAGGACCAGACCCAATATAACCTTTTCTTTCAATCGTCCTGAGGATGTGGTCCCTTTTTCTTAGCCCAGGTCTACCAGCTGCCAATAGTACTTGCAGATTATTCCTTGGGAAGCTGCAGGGGTGTGGGGGGGAGGAGGTGGGAAGGGGGAGATCCTACAATCAAAGAGTCACAAATGGCAAACTGGGCAAAATTAAAGCATTTGGAGACACTCTGTAGGTCTTCCCCACAGCAGGACAGGACCAGCACTCCCCTAAATGGGCTTGTGAGCAGAGAGACTCAGAGCCCTCACCTTGTCAAGTGCCTTGGAACTAAGCTCTTCAATATGCAAATTATCTCACAAATGAACAATACAGATCATCAAGCTATACATTCATGACATTTGTGTGCAGACTAATTTCCTTTGAGCAAATACTTTTATGCGTGTTTAAAAAACAAGTAGTCTCCCATGACAGATGCATACCTCATCCAAACAATCAAGTGGTCTTCCGGCCACTCCTCTGTCCAGCAGCCAACAAGTACATTGGGCAACCCAGCACCTCTGGAGCCCGTGGGGCGCCTGGGGCCAGGGTTCAGATTCTGAAAACAGAGTCCCACATTCCTGAACCTGCTATTCACAGCCACTCCCTCTCAAGAGTGGACAAAATGAACTGTTTAAAAAAATTGTAGAAAATAGCCCATTTCCATGCCTTATGTATTCAGACTTGAATACCAGCACTTTTACAGATTTATGAAGCTCCTGCAAAGTCAGAAACCTGAGAAAATAGACCTATAGAGGTTTAAAAAAGAAAAAAAAAGCTTCCTTGCAGAAATTTTATTTCCACAAAGACAGATTCTGATCTATTCAAATTTCATTTATTTTAAAAATCTTTGTTTCAAATAAAGTCCTACCTTTATTCCCAGTAATCCTCTGAAAAAAGCAACCAAAATCACAAGCCCTCAAGATCAGAAATAAATTATGTTAGGCACTGTTTCCTGTCTTTTTACACCTAATAATAGTGTGAACTAGCTTGCAGATATGAAGTATAGCAGCTTTTACAGTGTAGCACTACGATATAGAGCCCAGAGGTTTAGGGATATCTAAATGCATTGTTTAAAAACTTTCACCTAAAAAGAATTTTCTTTTAATAAAATAAAACCCGTCACCTTTCCCTAATACCAGAGTCAGGTAGAGTAACCAATATGTATATATTAAATTCAGAGACAGCCCCAAATGTCATTGGAGTTTACAGCTCTTCCTTCATCCATCAGACATTTTAATTCCTGGCATTAATTAATTGTAATAATTAATTACAGGTAAAAAACTTGAACTCCATCCTCGTCCCCTTAAGACCCTATTAGGTTATGATGTCTTGAGAATAGGAATTCTCTATCACAAGCATCTCTGCTGTGCACATTGGACTTTCCATAAATACTTGTTGATCCTGATTGATCAGCTTTAGAGAAAGACAAAGTGCCAGGATTCTGTAACCAATAGTTCGGCAAATCAGATGGCCATACCAACCTCATTTTGCCAAATGAAGATACCCAGCATGCTGTTTGGCCTAGACAAATCTTCATGTATAGGTTAAATGAGATAAAGTAGATGAAAACACTAAGAAAAGTACAATATGCAAAAATGTTGTATTATTATTGCAGAGTACTAAGCAATAATATTTATAAAAAATAGGAAGTTTGGAAGAAAAAGGCATTACAAGTTGGCTATTCTTTCCTGGAGAAAATGAAGACAGACAACTGTAAGTAATAAAGACAGACAAGGTCGATCATAGACATTGGTCAAGTCTTGAGGCGGGCAGAGTAAGAGAGCTTTCCTGTCTAATTCTTTGAAGACAGCTTCACTCTATTTCTGAGCAAGTCAAAATTATATCCACAGCCCCTTCTACTTCCTACTCCTCCCCTTTAATTCTTTTCCTCTCTCAGATTAGATGGACTCTCCCTATTCACTTGCTAGATGTGGCTAGCCCCAAAGACACAGGTATTTGGAATTTGGGGCAAGAGCCAGAGACTTGGTACCCAAGCTGGTAACAGTAAAATAAATCTAGGACCCAACCTGGCCCAAAGAAGCAGATCTTCAAATGCCAGAAATTCTCAGTTTACTTCATACACCACAGAAGGGATATGTCCACCACCTACAAAGAGTAGGCTTGCCTATGTAGAAAAAAAAGAACTCTGCAGTCAGAAGAAGACTATGCAGGGAGGAGGTGGAGAGTGGCAGGTGGCAAATGGGTGAAGGGGGTCGAAAGGTACAAACTTCCAGTTATAAAATAACTAAGTCCTAAGGGTATCATGTACAGCATAGTACCTATAGTTTATAATACTGTATTGTATATTTGAAAGTTGCAAAGAGTAAATCTTAAAAGTTCTCATCACAAGAAAAAATAAACTTGTAACTATGTACAGTGATGGATGTTAATTAGACTTATTGTGGTGATCATTTCACAATATACACCTACATGAAGCCATTATGTTGTACACCTGAAACTAATATTATATGTCAATTCCATTTCAATTTAAAAAAAAAAAAGACTAGACACAAACAGCATTTTTGAAATCACCAACCTTTTAGAGCTACAAGGAAATGCAGAGATGACAGGGACCAGCCTCATTTGACAGGTGAGGAACTTGAGCCTCGATGAGGTTGGACAGATGTCTCAGGGGTCACACAGCACTGGGAATTAACTGCACCTGTGAGACTGGAGCCCAGCTCTTGAGTCCCGCCCCCAGCTCTTCCCACTGCTTGGGGTTCACCCTTCAAAAGTGAGGACCACCTCACACCCTCACCTACAACTTCCAATTATTCCAGGATAATGGGGGGAGGGTAACGAATATTAATTAAGCACTGCAGCTGTCAAGCACTGTCCAAGTACTTCAGATCCTGTATTTTTGGGGTTTTTTTTTGCTATTTACTATCACAATTACAACAATTTATATTAGTAGTTATCAGCTCTGCTTTACAGAAAAGGAAACTAAGGTCTAAGGTCATACAAGTAGGAGAGGATTTCTCTCCTTTTCTAACTCCTAATAGTCCTATCCTTTTCCCCAACAATGCTTAAAGAAATGAGATATGGATGTGATTGAGAACATGGTAGAAAAATCCACTGAAACCAAATTCACCTTAAGCATTCTATTCCATATCTTAGCTTTGAAAAACAAATACATATGAAATCCAAAGCAAATAACATAATAATAAACCTGAATATGCCTAACTCTAATTCGAATTCTTGTTTGTTTAATGAATTGCAATGCACCTCTAAACAAATTTTAGTTCTTCCCTTCAATTCTCCACTCAGCCCTAATGGGAAAAGAAACAAGGGTCTCAAGAGCTAGACTGAGGGTACTCAGGAAGCTGGGAACTCAGGACCAGGGGCTATAGCCCCAGCAAACCGAGTACACCTCTAGCCATTCAGTCAAGTCTACAGAAGCCAGAAAAAACTGACAACCACACGTAAAAATCAAGAGTTTCCTCAAAAATTAAATATATAATTACTGGGGGTGCCTGGGTGCCTCAGTCGATTAAGCATCCAACTTCGGCTCAGGCCATGATCTCATGGTTTGTGGGTTCGAGCCCTGCGATGGGCTCCGTGCTGACAGCTCAGAGCCTGGAGTCTGCTTCAATTTTTCTGTGTATCTCTCTCTTTGCTCCTCCCCCACTCACACTCTGTCTCTCTCTCTCAAAAATAAACATTAAAAAATTTTAAATATAGAATTACTGTATGATCCCACAATCTCACTCCTGTATACCCAAAAGAACAGAAACCAGAGACTAAAATAGATATTTGCACATCTACATTCATAGCTGCATTGTTCACAATAGCCAAAAGGTAGAAGCAATTCAATGTGTATCAATGACTGATCAAGCAAAATGTGATATATCCATGCAGTGGAATCTTACTCAGCCTTAAAAAAAAAAGGAGGGAATTCTGACACAGAATACAACATGGATGAACCCTGAGGACATTATGCTAAATGAAATAAGCCAGACACAAAAAAACAAATACTGTATGAAACTACTTATATGAGGGACCCAGAGAAGTCAAACTCCTAGAATAGAAAGTAGAATGCGGGTTGCCAGGGGTTGTGGGGAGGGAGGAATGGGGAGGTCATGCTCAATGGGCACAGAGTTTCAATTTGGGAAGGTGAAAAAGTTCTGGAGATGGATGTGGTGATGGTTATATGACAATGTGAATGTATGTAATGCCACTGAATTGTACAGTTTAAAATGTTTAAAATGATAAGTTTTCTGTTCTGTATATTTTACTACAATTTTTTAAAAAATTTGTTACCTAAGCCATTTTAATAAACAAAGTAAAACAGGTTCTCAACAGATGCCAGCCCAGCACAAGACGAGAGGGAGCAGGTCTGGAGGAGCTAAGCAGGGCTGGGGGATGCAACCAGGGGGACACCTGTCTCAGGAGTCCCTTCGCCTTTCTGGAAAGGGCTAAGCCCGGTCAAGTGAAAATAGATCAAGAGCATCGCTGCCTCAGATCAGCTCCTCATCTGTACACGAAGGAATGTGGCTGGTGTTCTCCAAAATCCCGGCTCCAGCAGTCACCTTGCTGTGACCCCCAGAGGCGTAACCACTGGGAGTCCCAGAAGCGGCATGGAGGCCATGCTCGTGACTGGGAGACTTGAACCCACAGCTGCTGAGGTTAATTTTAAATAGGAAAAGGAGTCCACCTCATTCCAGTCACCTATAGGAGGCTGCAGAGTGCTTCTACAAAAGGGAAAGGGAGCAGGGGCTCCAGAAAATGCTGCAGGAGCCCACTGTGCCGACACTTCCAGAGCACAGGAAGGCTAAGCCCTTGGATGGACACCCCAGGGCCAATGCACAGCCCAGAAGGGACCAGAGCCAAGCCATCCTTACAGGTATTCCAGAGCCTCTGTCCCTGATGAGGATGAGGGGTCAGAAAGACTTCAAGGGGCCAGAAGCTACTGTCACAAGGCTCACAGATAATATCCGTAAGGCTGCCAGGAACCTACAAGATAGGGCTCAAAGGCCTAACTTATTTGACTAAGTATTTCAGTTTTTAAAAGCAAGGACTACAAAAGCCAACCTCTTATAGTGTGGCAAAAACAACACAAAATGTTTTAATGAAGAAGTTTAAAATGAGGTTAACATAGTGAAGGGGATTTGCAGCGCACACCTGAGAATTCCAGTCCTAGGTTAATTACCAGAGTTAGTAATTACAAGAATAAAATCACTCTAGATTAATTATAGTAGAGTAAGTTCCCTGAGGGCAGGACTTTGTTCTGTTCACTGCCTGGAAAAGAGCTAGGCACACATGGGCACACAATACCTGGTGAATGAATTTCTTTTCCATGATTTTCATTCTTTTAAAATTCAGCTATTTATTGACCACATCCAAGGCCTACCCTAACACTGTAACATATACACATGATATTAAAAAGTCTTATGTCACAGTCACTTACAGTTTGGGGCAGGTGGGAAATATCTATATACACCACCCACCCTGCTGCACATAGTAACAGGAACCCCCAAGAAACCTCAACTCTTTAGAAAGCATGTTACCAAAATGGTTGTTTCAATGAAAAAAGCAGAAGGTGCTTAGTTCAGACTCATAATAAAGTTATTTTTCCTGCAGAAATTTACTATTGGTTTTTTTGTTGAAGTTATAGGTGTATTTTATATTTTATTATGGGCTAAAGATACCTCTATCAAAGTGGACAAGTGCTTTCGGGTCACACTTAAAATCATTTTTTTTTTTAATTTGGAAATAACTTCAAGCTTCAAGAAAAGCTTCAGGAATTAAAATAGGACAAAGAACAGTCATATACCTTTTGCCAAGAATCAGATTTGCCTACTGTTAACAGCATACCTCATTTACTGTATTATCTACTCTCTTTCTTGATATGATGCGATATGATTTAATTACACACACTTTTTTTTCTGAATCATTTCGAAGGGAGACCTATTCCCATGAATAGGGGCATTTTCTTACACAACAATACCACCGTTATCAACCTCACTAAATGTAACACACATGGTACTTTTATCTACCACTGGTATTCCAGTTTGGTCACTGACCCAACAATGGACGCCCTTCACAGCATGTTTCTTCTTCTGGTTCAGGACCCATCCTAGTGTTGGGCATTGCATTTAGTCATGTCTCTAGCTGCCTTTAAACCTCAGCCTTTCCTTGTCTTGTACAACTGACATTTTGAAGACAAAGGTCCCCACCCCCCTTTTTTGTTTTGACAATTTTGATCAAATCATTCTCTTTCTTTCCTTCCTTTTCTTGAGAGAGAGAGAGAGAGAGAGAGAGAGAGAGAGAGAGAATGAGAGAGAATGAGAACGAGCGGGGAGGGGAAGAGAAAATCCCAAGCAGGCTCCGCGCTGTCAGTGCAGGGCCCAATGCAGAGCTCAAATCCACAAACCGTGAGATTGTGACCTGAGCGGAAATCAAGAGTCTGAGCTTAACCAACTGAGCCACCCAAGCACCCCTATTTTCAGTTTATAATAAAAACATGGTCACATCTGAAATATCTTTATTCAAATTTATAGATTTTTACACAGTTTTAATCATTTGCTCTGTACTTAATGTATCTCTCTGAAGTTGTGATAGGAAAATCATCTAATTTATACAATTCTGATTCTAAATAAAACTTTACAGGAATGTATACAGCAATATTATAAATATAGCATATTAGAGCATGTGTTCTCAAAGCTTCTGTAATTATGACCTCTTTTGGTGTGAGTAAATCTACCATTCAATTATCTAAGATGCTCCTTCCTTCCCTCTCCCTGCTTCTTTCTCTCACTTTCCATTCTTTCCTTCCAACCCTCCCTCCCATGCACACACAGACTTTCTAATGATCCTTCTGGTATAAATGGATGCTCACCTATGGAAACTCTGGTCTTGAATCTTACCAAGATTTCAGGCATCATCAACACATTTCTGGCTTTGCCTATAGTTAAGGTTTCTGCAAATTTTAATTCAAAGAAAGTAACTAAGTATACTATTACATGGTTCTAACTTAACTTTTGGCTATGAAATACAGAGTACTCAAATCCAGCTTTCCAGGTAGTACAGGAAGTTAAAAAAATCACACAAGAAAAGTGGCTTTTGCAGCGGGATACACATCGTATCAAAGAGAACTTCCCAGTTCTACAAGAGGCTCTCCAACCCCATTTCTTCATACCGAAATGTTTTATTTGGATAAATGAATATAAGCAAAAGGCTGCAAGATAAAACAATGCATTGCAAGCATCTGAGCAGAAGACATCAGAACTGTAGTTCCAGCTGCCATCGGCCTCACCTGATAGCAATTCCCAAATTAATACACCAAAGTGTAATGTGATCCCTCCTAGCCTCACCTGGCCATGAAGCTGGCTCAAGTAAGTACATTACTTCAACTAGCAGGTGGCGGTACAGCAGACACACATCTCATATTTAACTTATCAAATTCAACAATATGCCCTTGCCAAAACGCAGAGGGGAAAACAACCGCTCAGGCCAACTGCCCATCAATTAAGGAGCACAGGCCCTGCTGTGAGCTCCCTGGGGGGCTAGAGGCCCTGGGCTCCACAGAGGCCCCCACTTCCCAGGAACTCCTTGTAACATGAGCAGATTACCAAGATGGGGGCCCTGCTGATTTTAAGGGTAATTTTTCAAGCAATTTTTGTCCTTCATGTTTACATTACCCACATTAAGAGGCAGCTCCATTATATTGAGATTAAACAGTATCCACTTTGAAACTTGACTGAGTGTCCAAACTCTCCTTTACTTCAAAACCATAGGGAAACTAAAGGTTAAAACAAAAACACACAGGCACACGCAAAGTGCGTGTACCCACACCCATAGTTTTGGGACACTGGTTTCATTAAAACCTAATTTCTCCACCCAAATCCTTGCTGTGATTGAATCATTAATAGGTGGAAGATCATGAGCTATACACTCTTAAACCAATCTTAATGCCTTGCTTACATTTCGCATTTACTTCTCATTATAACAGCAATATAACAGAAACCTAAAATCCAACATTAGCTCACTATGCTCCCAGGGTAAGTGTAATATCCAAATCTCTACCTGAGGTTGAACTATGCTGTTTCTTCCTTTTAAAATTGTATCTGTCATGCAAATACTGTTTCTCAACTGAAAAAGTCTAGAAGTTCCTTCCAAGTTAGAAGGCTAACACACTTCTTATGAAAATATCCCGATATCCCAAACATTGGGCCACAAATTTATTTAAAACTCTGTTGAATGGACTCAATAATTCAGGATAGCCAAACTTCTGCTCAATCTTTGTAATTTACTGAAATGATATTTAATCTGTATTTTCCTTCTAGAAATAAATCCTATTGTTTGAATTCCAATAACATTATTGATAACAAAAGACTATTTATATAGTAAATAAATGGTAACCCACACACAGGAACCTCAACATGGCATCAAATGCCAAGCAAGTCACAACCAATTTTTAAGTTGCCATGGTTTCCTCGAAAAATTTCTTTTTCCTGGTGAAACAATCACCATCCAGTGCTGACCCAGCATCCCTGGGATCTATTTACAATAATTCATCCTTCTGGTGACCAGTTACAGATTCTTTGAGGTAATTTTTTCTGCCAGTACTTAGTATTTAACCTTACTCCCAAATCGAAATTCCTTGGGAATTGTCTCCTGAGGTCCTGCTCACCTGAATGCCTTACCTCCTTTGCTGACCTATTTAAAGCCTAGCCATGGCCCACTTCAAGGCCCAGCAGTTACACATGCAGCATTCAGCAGACCTTCCATTTCCTGGTAATTTGTGCGTTTTTTCCTCTTTTTTTTTTTTTTAAGTCTCTTTATTTTGAGAGAGAGAGAATCCCAAGCAGGTTCCACACTGTCAGTGCAGAGCCCATTGTGGGGCTTGAACTCATGAACCATGAGATCAGGAACTGAGCCAAAACCAAGAGTCAGACCCTTAACTAAGTGACTCAGGCACCCCAACAAATAATAAATTTATAATAACGACTAAAAACCAACCAAATCCCACCTTGATAAACCTGCCCTCCCGTGCACGCCTACTTCCTTCCCACCCATCCACTCCACCATGCCTACCTGCACCCAAACTGCTCTCCCTGAGGGAGCCTAGTCCCTTGAGCCTTTGCCATACCATACTGCAGAATACATCCCTCTCCCCTCCCTCTTTCTTGAATACACTTTTCTCTTGGCCTCTGGGAAATACACTCTGCTCATTTCCTCCTGTTCTCCTCACCACTCCTCTGTCCCCTCTGTTTTCCTCCCCTACAAGCCTTTCTAGATAGCTCACAAGCACATCAAACTGAACTTGTCCAGAACAGCTTCTCAGAGTCCAGAGCTCTTGCACATGCTCTTTCCTTTGCTCAGAAGGCTCTTTCATCCATGTTTTACCCAGCTAACATCATTCTACCTACCCTGCGGGTCTTAGAGGAGACCACAGGTCCTCAGAGAAATGCTTCCTGACACTCCCAACCTAAATTAGCTTCCCCACTAGTCCCTCTCATCGCCCTCACCTCCCTGCACTTACCACCATTTATAATTCTGTCTTTTGTGGTTTAATAATCACTCCATCACTACCACTAGCTTTTCCCATCCCTCTAGATGATAAGCTGCATGAGAACACAGGCCTGGCACGGTTGAATGAACTGTTTTTTCTTCTTTAAATACAAATAATTAAATGGGGGTGCCTGGGTGGCTCAGTTGGTTAAACAGCCAACTCTTGATTTTGGCTCAGGTCATGATTTCACAGTTGTGAGATCAAGGCCCACATTGGGCTCTGAGCTGAGCATGAAGCCTGTTTGGGATTCTCTCTCCCTGCCTCTCTCCCAGTCATGCATGCATGTGCTCACTTGCTCTCTCAAAAAAAACAATAAAATAAAGTTTAAAAAAACAAATGGATTTTGACAACATATCTAGAAAATGAAGCAATTTGAGGTATGAAATCTTCCACTGTTATTATTACAAAATTCTTAAAATAACACCAACAATAATTGTTTTTCAGGATAAGAAACTGACCCCCAGAAGGAATGGGTTACTCACAGAACCACATCTCTGAAGCTAGGTAAGAGATAAAAATCATAAACTTGTAACTCTAAACCAATTTCTTCTCTAGAGGAAAAAAAACCCAAGCTATCTTTTAATTTCAGATAAAAGTACCTGACTAGATTAGATGCATTTCTGAAAATAGTTCCTAAGCCACAGTGAAACTGACACACCCCACACATGCTAGACATTTTGAAGGCTAAATATAGTTTACCGAGAGGACAAGTATCTGAAGCATGGGTAATCCAAGAGTAATCATGGTCCAAAGGCAAGAATGCAACACTGCTTCAATGCCTCTCTTTATCTCCATTACCCACACAGTGATGGTAACCAGAAATACTGCCAAGCTCTCCAAAATTTTAGATTCAGTCTAGATTTTATCCAATTTACATGTGTATGTAAAAAAATATATAATTCTACCAGGCTCAGTGAAAAATACAACAGCTCCCTCATGACCTTCCCTGCTCCCACTTCCCAGCCCCCAAAGGGAACCACTTCCCATTCGTAATGGATTCTTTTTGCATTTACCTTCACATCTCTGATTGTATCATTATTTCTTGAATTTGAGAGCTGAGCTTTATAGTAAAACTCTGAAACCTGGCCTAACCTACACAACTTTTGATTTTCCCTGGAGTTAACTGCCCAGAATTCTTCACTGATTTAGCTTTCTGTGTATCAATAATTTACCCACAATTCCTCTCCTAGTGCACAGACCTTCCTTCAACATGTGCAAGGAATGGAGGTCCTCTACCAATCTCTCTTCCCCTAAGAGCTGTCTTGCAGCCTTTTGCCCTGCTCCGATCTGAACTGAGGGGTCTCTCAGCTGTCATTTCGGGATTTCCCTTCACCATCATCCTGGATATTCCCCTGTAAGGATCTTTTTAAACAAGTAACAAAAAGCAGAAACTCTTGGGGGGAAAGACTGTACTTGACCACATGAAAATTAAGGATGTTGGTTCTTCAAAAGACCAAAAATGAAAATAAAAAGTCCAGTCATAAAGTGATACATTTTTTAATACTTAAAAAATACAGAACACATAGACACATGTGCATGTACACACACACACACACACACACACAGCTCCTAAAGTAAGAAAAACATACTTCCCCATGTCTTTAAGGTTACAAAGCCATGTGACTTCCTTTTGCCAATATAAAGTGAATAGGGGCTCCAGGCTGGCTAAGTCAATAGAGGATGTGACTCTTGATCTCAGGGTCATGAGTTCAAGCCCCACAATGAGTGTAGAGCTTACTTAAGAAATATACAGGGGAACCCGGCTGGCTCAGTCAGAAGAGTGTGCAAATCTTGATCTCAGGGTTGTGGGTTTGAGCCCTATGTTGGGTGTACAGATTACTGAAAAAAAAAAAAAAAAAAACCTTTAAATCAAGTGAATGGAAGAGCAGGTGTCACTTCCAAGTACAAGCTCTAAAACCCAACATGAGATTCACCAAATTCCTTTCCCCCTTACCATGTAACCATGGAAGCATTAGGAATGGAGCCTCCAGCAGCCCATCTTTGAATGTCTACAAGAGAACCCTGAGAACCCACATTGGATATATAACATGAGGGAGAAATACCACACTAGATACATAACATGAGGGAGAAATAAACTAATGTGGATCCACAGAGATGTTTGGGGTGTTTGTTACCACAGCATAACCTAACCTAACCTAACCCATTATGGCTGATACACCCAACAAGATCACTCACAGGTATATTCTTCAGAGAAACTTTCACACATATGAACGTCATAAAAGAACGATCATAGCAGTATTATTTTTAATAACAAAAACAACAACTAGAAACCCAAATATCATGTGACAAAAGAATGAATAAATAATGGATCACTACCCATCACTGGAAATGAATGAATGTGGCTATATGCATCAACATGGTTCAATGTTAGGGAAACATTATATATATACATATATATGTAAAACTCTAAATATAAATATAACTGGGATGTGGAAAAACAAGTTTCAGAAAAAAACATAAAGTAAATTATTATTCCTTTTGTATAAAGTTTAAAAAGCACACAAAACTCAACAATGTATTGATTAGGGAGAGGAATATCAGGAAAACACACACGAGATCTTTTAAACAATGGAAATACTCTATTTTTTAGTAACAGGTGATGGGTATTGTATTACTTATACTTTATATTTACATTATATACCCCTATGCACACAGATTTTGTATTTTAAAACTTTAGGAAAACTACCATCCTATTTATTATTTTTGAATGCCCATTCTCCATCAGTAACTACTTATTCAGAATAAAACCAATCACAGAATACAGTACCCTTTCCTAAGGAGAACTTTTTTGTGGCTATTTTGCTGCTGATTTTCCCTTCCTTTTTTTAAAGTAAAAAGCAGGAAGCAGAAAAATAAAATCTGTTGGAGCACCAGACCCACCAAATGTTCAAGAATATTAATGACTCAACTTCGCAGAGCTATGTCAGTTGGCTGGTGATGTACTGGGGAAATCATTCCGAGTCTGTACAGGATCATTTACATAAAGGTTACCAACGGGCAGTTCTAACAGCTGGGCTGGCACAGCTGACAAACTACTGCTAGTCCTTAACAGGCATGCAGGGCAGGCGTGAGAAATAGCAATGACAACACTCGATATTATTTATTCCTGCTTTTTGCATAATTCCCATTTCCAGGATGATACGAAACATTTCTCAGCCTCAGACGCTCACACTTACCAATTCTACTTGGACATCCATGTATTCACTAAGTATTTATTGAGTGTTCCAGCAACAGAAACTGTTCCAGTGCTGGAGGCATGGTGGTGAGGGACACAGACCTGGGATCTCTGTCCTGGAGCTCATGGTCTGGTTCCCCAGAAAGTGATAAAACCACAAAGGGCCACATCATGGCAAACAGGGGTGAGTGCTATAAAGGCGAAGCAGAGGATGGTATAAGAGGATCAGAGGAAGGAGGGGTCCAGTGCATCATCACCACACAGCTGAGCTCAGGCTGAGATCTGAAGGGTGTCAAAGGGACAGAAGAATTAGCCAGGCAGAGGGGGAGGTGAAGGCACCCCCAGGCCGAGGAGACAGCAGGTGAAGGTCTTGGGAAGTGCCTGACAAGCTGTCCTTACCAGGAGAAGGTGAAGGAGAAAGAGCCTGAGAGGTCGTGCACAATAACAGCTCTTACAACACCCAAACAGCTATTAAAACGTGCTCAGGGCTGCTTCAGTACAGATGATTAAAGTTTTTTAAATTAGGGGGGAAATCTGTCTTGGAAATTTGATCAGATTTACTACTTCCATTTAAAATAAATTCCTCCTCTATCCAATGCTGCCAGAATATAGAGTCAAGATCATAAAACCCTATTCCTTCACGGCTAATAAATGAATTCTTTAAAAGCTACAAGCCTCTCAATCATTTTCAGCTCTTCCTAAAGAATTCCAATTAGGCTGAAATGGCTAGCCTCCGCTGCAGCACCACCCACACATTTGTACCTCATATTATTCCTCGAGGGACACAGTCCCTGCCTTGTTTGATTACCTAATTACAGTGCCCTTATTATGCTTTTATTAAATGCAACTGCTGGAAACCCCAAAGTTTTATTAATGGCTTATCAGCCCTTAAAAACGTTATCAGTTATTTTACCTGTATATTTGTATTGGAAGATATCTTCCAATTTATGCTCTTAAAATCAAAGTACTTCCTTTATTTGTGTTCCTTCCTTAATGTGCTTTTGGAAAATAAGACCAAAGCATGTAAGACTCTAGAGCCAATATCTAGGAAGTCTACACAATGCAAAGGCTGCCCAAGTGAACCAAAGAATTTTGTTGGTAGTAAAGATGAGGCCCAACAAATTCAAGGGCACCTGGCTGGCTCAGTCAGTAGAGCATGCGACTCTTAATCTCAGGGTCATAAGTTCAAGCCCCACACTCATCGTGGAGCCTACTTAAAATAAAGACAAGGGGCACCTGGGTGGCTCAGTTGGTTAAACGTCCGATTCCTGATTTCAGCTCAGGGCATGATCTCATGGTTCATGAGTTCGAGCCCCACATAGGGCTCTGCACTGACTGTGGAGCCTGCTTGGAGTTCTCTCTTTCCCGCTCTCTCTCTGCCCTTCCCCTCTTCGTTCTCTCCCCATCTCTCTCAAAATATAAATAAACTAAAAAAAAAAAAAGTCAGAAAATAGCAGGCAAAAATCCAACAAATTCAGCTACCTGCGCAAGACTAGAGCCAAGAAAGGCAACACCCAAGCTGAGCTTCACCAGTTTCCAATCTTTCTGCAGAATCATTCTGAGCAAGGCTCGTGACCCCACACGAATCCCTGGTGTCACTTTCGTATCCCCCTGTTTTGGGGACACTGTCCCAAAGACAGTAGACAATTCACTCTGAACACAGTCACTCGATGCCTGGAACACCAAAGTGAAGTTCCCTTTATTTACTAGTATTTAACAAAGGATTTCAAAGAAGCTCTGTAAAACAAATCCTGCTAGCACAAATTCTATTTAAATATTTAACTTTCTGGGGCACCTGGGCGGCTCAGTAGGTTGAGCATCTGACTCTTGATTTCGGCTCAGGTCATGTTCCCACGGTTTGTGGGATGGAGCCCCACTTCAGGCTCTGCGCTGACAGCATGGAGCCTGCTTGGGAGTCTCTCTTTCCCTGCCTTCCCCCGCTTGCTCTCACACTCTTTCTCTCAAAGAAAATAATTTTTTTAAATAGTTGAAAATATAAACAAATAAATTTTTAACTTTCTGGGGTGCCTGGGTTGCTCAGTCAGCTGAGCATCTGACTCATGATTTCAGCTCAGGTCATGAACCCTGGGTCGCTAGATCGGGTCTGTACCTAGTATGGAGTGTGCTTAGGATTCTCTCTCTCCCCCCCTCTGCCCCTCTCCCCTGCTTGCATTCTTTCTCTCTCAAAAAAATAAAACTAAAATAAAAATGAATGTTTAACTTTCTGGGGTGACTGGGGTGCCAGTCAGTTGAACATCTGCCTCTTCGTTTCAGTTTAGGTCATGATCTCAGGGTCATGAGACCGAGCCCCTACTGGGCTCCACAATGAGCCTGGAGCCTGCTTACGATTCTCTCTCAGAACACCTGGGTGGCTCAATAGGTTAAGCGTACGACTCTGGATTTCAGCTCAGGTCATGATCTTGTGGTTAATGAGATTGAGCCCCACATGGGCTATCAGTGCAGAGACTGCTTGGGATTCTCTCTTCTCCTCTCTGACCCTCCCCCTGCTCACACACACTGTCTCTCTCTCTCTCTCTCTCTCTCTCTCTCTCTCTCAAAATAAAAAAATAAACATTAAAAGCAAAAAGATTCTCTCTCTGCATTTTCCCTGCTTGCTTATGCATGCTCTCTCTCTCTAAAAAAAGGTATATTTAACTTTCCAATTATACTTATTAAATACTGCAGTAATAGAGATAAATGTTTTTTGTATCCTTCACTAAACAGCAACTTCTTTACAACACTTTTATTCTAAGAAGCCTTCTTGTTAGTCAATTTTTTAAGTGTTCCTTCTCTTTTTTCCCAAACAGACTAGGTGGCAAGCCCAGGTAAGCCCTCCATATAGTTCTAATTCTAAGCCTTGTTTGAATTGGTACCCTTGTGCATTGCTGGTGGGAATGTAAAATGGTATAGTCACGGTGGAAGTTTCTAACCCTCTACAGTAAGCTTCCTTATTGTCCCTATCTTGAGGCTGTTACAACTAAGGCTCAAAGAAACTAAACTAGCACAAGGCTTCTCTGTCCAGATTTGTAACCAACAGACTTATCTTGACTCAAAGCCCCTATTTTCCACTACACCATACTTCCTCCCGTGACCCTAGCTATTTAGGAAATTGTTAGCCCCTATTATAAATGCAATGACAGGAACAGGGGCTGAAGGTAAACCGTCCAAAAAGTAGAAAACATCAATATTTTCTTCAAATTACAACTTTTTAATTGCCAGCCTCTTTGGGAAAAGAACTGCAAGGTTATACAGAAACGCACATAATAGAACACTGAAAAATAAAATCCTTCAGAGGGGCATATCCAGGTGGTGATATTATTAGGTCTTTAAAGGTACATTTGTGCTGCTCATTTTAAGTGCTTCAGGGAGCACTGGAGGAGAAGGGAGCGATGATGTGTTCTAATGCTAACTTCTCCCACTCAGTTCTCCCAGAGCTGACTGAACTTTCATAACAAATATTCCTATCCACCTGAAACTAATGTAACATTGTTTGTGAACTACACTGAAATAAAAAAAATAATAATAATAAAAAATCCCCATAGGTTGGAGACTGTATTCAAGTGAATACTTTTGTACCTTGACTTCCTCCCTTCCAGAGCAAAATCATTTCTGTCCCAGGAGCTTTGGAAACGTTTTATAATGCTGTATTCAGCCACACCATGTTCTAACTGGAGGAAAAGGTCGCTGCCTCCCACTACTGTCCCCAAGCCCAGGATTTCCTTCTCCTAACAGGTCCCAGGGGGTGGTAACAGAGGCCGCCTGAGAAGCTGGTGCCATGATCCTTCCCCCTCAAAGAGAGGTACGAAAAAAAAAAAAACAGGAGGAGGAGAAGGTCTCTGTTTCCCACTCATTCCCTCCAGCTTTCCACAATGGTCAGACTGCCAGGTAAACAGGAAGCGGAGAAGAGAGAGGGGAATGTTCCTGCCCCATGTGATCAGCTCAGCCTCAGTCAGAAAAGCTGGGCCTCCACTTTCACCCAACTTTTAAGAAAAAAGTAGAATCCATCATTCATGCATATATTTATCCATGTAGTCACCCTACAAATGTTTAATGAGCATATGCTATGTTGTAGGCACCATCATAAGTGAAATACCTGCCCTCACAGGACAATCAGTAGGGAGAAACAATGAATCAAATGATTAAGTATATTGTATATTAGAAACTGAGGAAGAGCTATGGAAAAAATAAAATTGGAGGTATATATAGGGAACAAGTGTGTATTAGTAGGAAGATTAATTATATTCCTCAGTGAAATGAAACCTTATTTCTGAGGGTAGGCAATTTTTAAACATGTCAGACTAAATACCAATGGAGACCTCATATGTTTAAGCTCCTACTAATAACAAATTCAGCATTGCAATAAAAAAAAGGACTTCGTTACCACACTCTTATGTTTTATTTCCAACCCCTCTTAACCACCTCTACTTGCTTCTCTCCAAAGAAAAGCCTAGAACCAGTCAGAATACCCATCATGTTAGCCCTCATTATTTTCATACACTATTTTCAATTTTAAACCTTTAAAATAAATTGCTCAAAGTCTGCCAAATCAAAATTCTAAACCATCACCAACATTAAGGTGCCCTCTGTGTCACACAGGCTTGATTTTAGAACATTCTTAAGTGGTTGGGTTAGGACCAGCCCACTGGTGGATGTGGTAACTCTGGGTTGCTCAATTAAGCACAGCTACCTTAGCTGCTACCCAGCTAAATGTAAAGGTAAAGCAGCCTAGGAAATGTCAGGCTTTCACAATTAACAGGAGGTTCAGTGTCCCCAAGAAATAAAGGGTCATCTGTCTTTTCATGGGGTATTTTTTTTTTTGGTTGATCATTATTGCCTTTAAGAATATTATGCATATTCACCATAAGCCCAAACCAAAGTATCACCAAGTAAGGCCAAAGCTACAGGTATGATAAAAGAGACCCGCTTGGTGCACCTGGGTCCCTCAGTTGGGTGAGCATCTAACTCTTGATTTTGGCTCAGGGCATGATCCCAGGGTCATGAGATTGAGCCCCTCATAGGGCTACTTGCCGAGTGTGGAGCCTACTTTTCTCTCTCTCTCCCTCTGCTCCTCTCCGCAGCTGGCACTCTATCTCTAAAATTAAAAAAAAAAAAAAAATTAAAAAAGACCTGCTTGATTTTGGAATGCAAAAGGAGGTGGACTTCATCATCTGGAGTTCATCGCAGATACAGACTCTGGACAACAAAGCCAGGCTCTCGGGAATCTCCTGACTCTCCATTAGCATCATAGTTGAGGCTTTGCCCAGCTTGTCTGGACCTGTCTCCCTTGCTAGATGGCAAATAACCAAAAGCCTTTCCCAAAGCAGCCTGTACCCCACACAGTCAGCATGCAGTGAACTAAGCGATGAAACCACTTTCCCAGCAGATGATCCCCATGTTTCCCATTTCACAAACCTTCAGACCCTGTCCTCACCCTCTAAAGGAGACCATTTACATATAGGCCAGGTACTGTGCTAAAACACCAAAAATTAAGATACACTGCCCTCAAAGGACTGGAGGGACAAATCCCCCCTGTGGCCTTGATATGCTACTCAGGGGCCCTGCCAAGGCCTCCAGGGCCTCCTGCCCCCTATACTAACTTCCTCCCTCAGAGCTTAAAACAGCTCCCAGAGCGGGCCCACCTGCTGCTCAACCTATCTCCACTACTCACCACCACCATAGGTCACCCCACTACTCCTTTCATCCAGATTCCTCAACTACCCAACCATGCTTCCATTCAGAATGCCACCAACTCATACCCACCCCTTGAGGCTCAGTGAAGTCCACCCTCTTAAGGAACCCAACTGCCAGCTTTCTCACCTTCCGGGTCTAAAGTACAGGAAAGATAATTCCCTTTGCACTTGGTTCTGTTTCAGGGCCTGTTGATCACATTCCCCCATTAAACTTTACTTCAGGAGGACCTCCCCCAGAATAAGCAGACAGTGGAGTCACCAACAATGAGGCCAGGAACCCAAGCTCAGTCCCTTTACCTCTCTCTCCAGCCTTGGTTTCATTCTCAGTATAAGGAGGAATGTGATGGGAAATAGATCTAAGGTCTCCTTTACTTCAGATTCCAAAATTCAGAAATTCCGTATAGATTCCCTACACACAAATGAAAAAAGCTAATAAACTGTTCTTCCACTGAGCCATTTAAACAGGTGGCCCAGCTATGCAAGCTGGCCTCAATTTTTCCAAACGCTTGATCTTCACAGAGCCTTGGATAGTAACTTTTAGAAAAAATGCTTTGTTTTTTCATCAATTTACAAGCCTGAGTTTTTTCCTCCTATCACTGCTTGGAAGAAACAAGTGGGGGAGGGGATAACTGACCTGCTCAATTTTGCTACTAAGAACATAAGCTTGGGATTCGCACTGCCTCTTGTTTCTCCTCCGGGCGCGCAAACGGTCACCGGCCCGCCCTGCCCACACGCCCGACAGTCGGGGATTGCCAGGGTCCGTGGCGGTGGCCGGCCGTGTGTCCCCAGCCGAGACACCACCTGGAGCCTCGGGCGCGTCCAGATGGCCGAGTCGGGGCCGGCCGGAGCGCACCCCGCTGTCACCTGGCCCCGCACAGCGGCCTGCGCTCCTCCCGGGGCGGCCCTCGCTCCCTCGGATAGAGCTCCAGCCAGCGCTTCTCCTTCGATTCCTGAGCCGAGTCTGGCCTCCAGGCGGTCACTGGGCCAGGCAGCAAAGGCACCTGCCTCGCCCGCAAAAACGCACGAGCCCACAAGTCCCTTTTGCCACAACCTCGACGGGGGCTTGCAAGAGAAATGCAGAAGAAAGGCAAACAAGCCCGGGGCAGGGCCGTCCCGGCCCGGCGTCTCCCATGAAATCGCCACCTGCGATGCACCGCGGGCTGGGGGCCGCGGCCCCGGCGGGGAGCGAGGTCCGGGGCCCGGCCCGCTGCGCCCCCCCGCCCCGGCTCGCCCCTTACCCGTGAGGCGGCCGCCCCCTTCGCCGTGCCCGCGGCGCCGCTGCAGGATGAAGTAGCAGCTGCTCTTCTGAGTCACCCAGAGCTTCAGGGCGTTCTTCAGCAGCACCTCCTCGGGCTTGAGCCACATCGCAGCGGTCCGGCCGCGCCCGCGGGCTCCGGCTCACATCGCCCCGGCCGTCTGACGCGCCGGGCCGAGCCCGCTCGGGAGGAAGCGGCGGCGGCGGGGACCGCAACCAGCCGGCGTCCTGCGCTCTGAGAGTCCTGGGAGCTCGGCCGGCGCAGCTCCAGGCTCGCAGCCCGCGCAGCCGCGCAGGCCCCGCCCCGTCTAGGCTCTGCCCTCTTCCCCGCCCCGGTCCCGCCCACAGGCCGCCCCCCACCCCCCCCCGCTCCCGCGGCGCCGCCTGGGTTTCCGAGTCCCAGCCGCTCCAGCGCACAGTTCCGGAGCGAAGGGAGGAAGTCCCATCCCAGCTGCCAGGTTCCCCCCTCCTCTCTCCGCTGCGCTTGCGGGGAGCGCCTCGACTCTTCTCCCTCCGCCCCTCCTGGGAGGCAGCTTGGGACCGTAGGACTTGACTCCCCGCCCCTCACTCTGAGAGGAGGAGGAGTGAGGGAAAAGGACATCTTGTTCTCACAGCTGCAGGTTGCCCAACGGAGGGCATTTAGTTATCTTTAGGGGAGCGGAATGCACGCCAGAAAATCCAGGTGTGTTTGGAATAATGTAGCATTTAACACAAGGAAATTTTTTACAGATAACAAAAAATAGCATTAAAAATTAAAAGCAGTTACTTTCCAATTTTTACAAAATGCTTGGCCCACGTTTTACATGCTCTCACAATGGATCCGACAGAGCAGCTGACGAGGCAGCAGCGATATTGTAGGACCCTGAGACAAGGCATCAGACCAAACTCAATCTGGACGTCCTCATGAGTATAGAAGACGGCGACATTGGGGCTCCCCTGCAGGTCCCCTACACCGCAATCAACCCAGTCGCGTTTGTTCTAAGAGAGTTGTTCTAATAGAATTTGTTCTAAGAGAATTGAAAGGGGACACGGAGTAGGTGATACTAAAGAAAAGCTATAGGGAAGGTAGAGGTAGGGGTTTTAAAATGAATATTTCCTCAAAGCTGTTGTAGAAATAGACACATGGTAGCTGGCCTTGAACAGGTTAGTGTTCCTCCTAGCAATGTCCTCAGGGAGGCAGTTAAATCCAACACCCCTGCCAAAAGAGAAGTAAAGGAAAACTCCCATCAAAATGACCCTCGGGTTTTGACAAAGGAGTCCCTGACGAAATGTGACTGTTAATTAGGACAGAACTGAAAAGTAGAAGTAAATCCCCCACAGAACGTGCGGGAACTGAGTGATATTTCTCACTGCAAGGCAAGAAATCTTCAGAGAATCAGAAGGGATCAGCTCAGAAGCCTGGACCTAACTGGGTAGGTTAGAAGGCACGTGAAGAGAAGAGCCCTGTGGGAAGGACAAACAGAAATGACCGCCCAGACGGCAGAGACCTCTGTGGTTGAGAACTGGCAAGTCACGACAAATATCCTCTGAGTAAAACTGAGGAAGAAAGTCAGCTATAATCAGAGGGATATGGGTGCAGTGGAGCATACAGAGCACCCAGGGATGGCAAGAAAATACTCCTTCCAGAAATATTCACTGGAACCTCCCCCTCTCACACATGCTGCCAGGCCCTGGAATTGCAGAGAAGAATGGGAGACAGGCCCTGCCCTGATGAACTTACAGGTAAGCAAATAGGTACAAAGGGTAGTGGGAGTCATGGTGGGGACAGTGGGGATGCACAGAATGAGGGGTAAGTTCCTCAGGGAGGGGATTGAGAAAGCCCTACAGAACAGCTGTTGCTTGACTGGGGCTTGGGAAATGAACATGTGTTTGCCACCAGGTCAAGTAAAGAGTCGTGTCTGGTAAATGGATCAGCATGTATGACATTGTCGTTTAGGGCATAGGGGATGCAGCCTGCAGAAGTCAGCCTCCTGGGCACAGAGCAAAGTGAAGAAGGTTGGAGAGGGGAACGGAGGGGCCAGTGGAGAATATGTCACATAGTGGTGACACTTCCTACTCTTGCTCATCTCTGGGTACTCCTCACCTCTTTTTGGTATTATGGTTTTAATTGGGTCCCCCTCCCAAATTCGTGTGTTGAAGTCCTAATCCCCAGTACCTCAGAATGTGACTTTATTTGGAAACAGAGTCATCACAGATATAGTTAGTTAAATTACAGTAAGGTCATCAGAGTGGGCTCCAATGCAGTGTGACTGGTGTCCTTTTAAGAGGGAAGGTTGGACATAGACACGCACACAGGAAGAACACCTTGTGAATTTTGGAGTTATGCTGCCACAAGCCAAGGAACTACCAGAAGCTAGGAGAAAGTCCTGAAACAGATCCTTCCCTAATGCCCTCAGATGAAACCAACCCTATGGACACCTGGATCTCAGACTTCTAGCCTGTAGAACTGTGAGACAATTTCTGTTGTTTTAAGCCACATAGTTCGTGGTACTTCATTGTGGCTATTCAAGCAAACAAATACAGCTGGCTCCCTAAGCCTGTCCACACCTGTTCAGTAGCAAGTCTCTCGAGCCATTCTGAGTTGGATTCTGTTTCCTGCCAGGACCCTGACTGATGCCTGGAGTGGCCCCAGGAAACACATTTCCTCAATAGGGAATTCTGGCTGGGCTCCTCACCTATCTGTGCATGCATAAGGAACAAAAGGGATGTAGTAAGCTGTGGCACACAGAGGCAGAAAGATACTCAAATTAGCCCTGTTGGTAGTATGAGGGGCAGATGGGGGACAAGGCTTTTGGGACTCTTGCTGTTGCACTTGATTGCTATAGCAACCATGATAACTACAAAAATTGTAGAGTGAGGTGGCTGTTTCTGACTGCCCTAGAGAGTTTGTTTATTTGTTTGTTTGTTTAAAGATAAGCATGAAGTATTAAATTCCCACCTCAAGGTATAGATACGGTGAAATTGAAAGAATCTTTTATCTGGTATAGACATAGGACAGGCAAGGGTCATCTTCCGATTTGAAATACAGTAGTTCAGGTTACAGAATTGTTGGAAAAGTTAAGTGTTCAACCTCAGCAAATTCTCTTGCTGCAATTAGGACACTTGATTGGGAAGTAGGACCATAGACTCGTGATAGGAATATTTGAAGGGATGCAGACAAAGTGATAATTACGTGACACAATAGAGGTGTTAGCTAACACTACAATGGCAATCATATTGCAATATAAATGTATCAAATCAATATAGTAGTCCTCCCTTATCCTCCATTTCAGTTACCTGCTGTCAACTGCTTTCCAGAAACAGATGATCTTCCTCTGATGGAGGAAGTATATGATTCCATTTGTATGAAATGTCCAGAATAGGCAAATCTATAGAGATAGAAAATAGGTTAGTGGTTGTCATGGGCTGGGGGAGAGAAGAGTAGGAGAAATGGAGTGTAACTGTTTAATGGGCACAGAGTTTCCTTTGGAGTCATAAACATGTTTTGGAAAATGTAATGATGCTTGCACAACACGGTGAACATACTGAAAAACCCAGAATTGTACACTTTGAAAGGTAACTTGTAGAAGATAGTGTCCAAAGCAATGCAAATAAACTCTGGTCCATAGAGATACCCCCACTGGATATTAATCCATTTTGCATCTATTAGCAAAATCACTTCAACATTTCTAATATCTAAATCTGTACCTATTTATCTGTTCTTCAGATTCTCCTTTGAACTAGTCTTAACATCTTACTGGTTCCTTCATTAATTACTGAATCGAATAAAACTGTTATTTCATGTTCATTTCATGGCTGCAATGACAGTCATGCTTTTAACTTTTTGAAAATTATACTTTAGCAGTAAGAAGAAGGGGAACCATGCCTAGCAAGATGCTGAAATTATTTCATTGTAGTAGAAAGATGGGGAATGGAGAGAGAAGTTACCTTCAAAGATATTTTTGCTGTCTTACAGAGAATACAAATACCCCCAATAAATATACCCTGTGGCCCCCCCCAAAAGATGCTACTTAGTCCAAAACCCTTGGCAAAGCAAATCTGGAGAAATAGGCCTGGTCTCTAGGACAGGTCTCTCCTCTGAGAGCACTTGAACCCTAGTGGCCATCTGCTCTTACTCTGACTGCAGTCTGAGAAAGAACATGGGGACACAGGCACAGATACATGCCCTGGGATGGTAACCGTTCAGAGATGAAAGTATGCCTTCAATTCAAAACTTGAGTAACGCTATTTGCTTATGGTTATGGTTAGGGTTAGGGTTAGGGTAGGGTTAGGATAGGGTTCAGACAAGGTTAGGTTAGGGTCAGGGTTAGGTTTATGGTTAGGATTAGAGACTAGCTGTCAAGTGATTGGCCAAAGTGGCCATGGGTTTAGTAACACCAAAAGTTTTTACATTAGGAGAAATGGAAAACTGCACATATCAGTCTTTCCTTGTAAGAATTTCCTACACCTGAGGATGGTAAGTGATCCAGGATCCTGATCCTGTCCTCAGTACCCTGACTTTTATCTCCTGTCCACATCCGTGCACCTTATCAGTTTCAGCCCCTCCCTGCCATCAGGTCCTTCCCGTAAGCTGTTTTTCACACATGCAATTGTGGAATAATGAAAAGGAATTTGGAGAGGGAAACAAAAGGGGCACCCGGGTGGCTCAGTGGGTCCAACTTTGGCTCTGGTCATGATGTAATGGTTTGTGGGTTCGAGCTATGTTGGGCTCTGTGCTGACAGCTCAGAACCTGGAACCTGCTTCAGATTCTGTGTCTCCCTCTATCTCTGCCCCTCCCCTATTCTTGCTTTGTCTCTAAACAATAAAATGTTTAAAAAAATTTTTTTAAACGGGAATGGAAAGCTAAATATTCTCCAGCTCACCCCTGATGCCAGACAGAAATCCTAAGAGAACTTTTTGGTTTCTGTTCACAGTTGATGATCTTTAATTCCTAATAGAATTGTCATTTGTGTTTTCTATAAGCATCCATTAGTTGGCAATTAGTTATTAAATGTAATACTTTTCCATTTTTCTTTGATTTAATTTCTTTAATCCTGGAAGCAATATGTGTTTTTGACATTATTGATTTTCTTTTGAGCCCCACTTACAAATTCTGCTAGTCGACTTGACTTTTGCCTCACATTTTCAGCCTGTGACTTCTCCTAGTCATGACTCTGTGTTTCCTCTTATAACATGAATACTGTGAAGGCAAACCTGTGACCTAGGGCATAGTTTCTTGGTCTGTCTATTAATGACAGTCCATTTGAATGTAATATATGGGGAAAATATTCTCTTTATCCCTACACATCCTTGTTACAGTACCTTCCTTCCAATGGGCTCAAAACCCTGCTCAAAACCAGTCCCAGAAAAAGTTGTAGGAGATTAAGTCAAAGAACATCCATTGATTTGGTTCAACTAGCTAGCACTATGCAAAATTCCAGGGATGCAAAGAGGAGTAAATCCTAGCTCTGATTTCAGATCTTACCAAGGGAATATTCCCCCAAAGGAAAAGGAACACTGCAAAACAACAACAACAACAACAACAACAAAAACTCTTATGTCCTAAGTACTGTGCTTGCTGTATTTCTGAAAGGTATCTCACTTATTTCTCACAATAAAGCTAGAAGAAAAATAAAATCAGTCCCATTTTACAGATGAGAAAATTGAGGCTCACAAAAATTTTAGTAACTTGCCAATATCACACATCTGATATATAGCAGAACCAGGATTTGTCACTACACCTTTCTGAATCCCAAACCAATGCTTTTAACATTAATGCACGCTCTGAGTTGATTTCAGTGTTGTTCACAGAAGCAGAGTGACATCAACTTTTTTTTCCTTAACATTACATTCAGTGAAGATTAGAGCCGTCACCGAAATTACATGGGCTCCAAGGAGGCAGACCTGCATTCAAAATTCTGGCTCAGTCTGTTAAGCATCTGACTCTTGATTTCGGCTCAGGTCATGATCTCATGGTTCATGAGATCGAGCCCTGTGTCAGGCTCCGTGCTGAGAGCAGAGAGCCTACTTGAGATTCACTCTCTTCCTCTCTCTCTGCCCCTACCCCACTCATGCACTCTGTTTCTCTCTCTCTCTCAAAATAAATAAACTTAAAAAAAGAAAAGAAAGATAATTTGTTAAAATGGAAGCAAGTCACAGACCAAACTGAGGCACATTCAGACATGTATTAAACATTTATTAGAAATAAAGCCCAGGGGTGAGGGGCAATATGGAGGACACTTGTTAGGATGAGCAGTGGGTGTTGTATGTAACTGACGAATCATTAAATTCTGTTCCTGAAATTATTATTACACTATATATTAACTAATTTGGATTTAAGTAAAAAAAAATTAGAAGAAAGAAAGCCATATAGTCCTACACCTTATCTTATAAATTCCTGAAGTCTCAGAGCTCTGACCACACCTGGCATTAAATGTTAGCTCAAGACAAAATCACAATCATATCCCAGAAGTAATTTTGTGGCTGACATCAGGCAATCAGAATCCTTGTGTCAGAAATTGGACATAGGAATGTTTAGTTTAAGCCTTACATATCATCTGAGGCATAAGAGGTGAAGGGCTCACTACATTTTAGTCAACTCACCTTCTCAAACAAAACAAATGTTGGGGTGCCTAGGTGGCTCAGTTGATTAAGTGTCCGACTTCACCTCAGGTCATAATCTCACCATTTGTGAGTTTGTGAGTCTCATATTTGTGAGTCTCACATCAGGCTCTGTGCTGACAGCTTTGGATCCTCTGTCCCTCCCTCTCTCTGCCCCTCCCCCACTCACTCTTGCTCTCTCTCTCCCTCTCAAAAATACATAAAAACATTTTTTAAAAAAGAAATCAAACAAATTTCACCAATAAAGTCACTTTTCTTTTTTTAAAATATAACTTATGTCAAGTTAGCTAATATATAGTGTATAAAGTGTGCTCTTGGCTTCGGGAGTAGATTTCCATGATTTGTCACTTACATACAACACCCAGTGTTCATCCCAACAAGTGCCCTCCTCAGTGCCTATCACCCATTTTCCCCTCTCCCCCACTCCCCCCATCAACCTTCAGTTTGTTCTCTGTATTTAAGATTCTTTTATGGTTTGCCTCCCTAAAATCACTTTTCTAATCCATTGGGTTGATTAACAAATTTTTGTTTGCTGATTGGAAAGAAAGACAGCTAAAGTGTGGGCATTTGATTATATGCTCCCCAACTACCCCTAGAGTGTGTATTCACGTTTAGAACTAGAATGTCTGATGCTAGCTCCAGAGCGTGGATTAAAACCAACTCTTACATACATATATGTAACTTTATAACCCATGCTAAAGCATTTTAGAATGAATTCCTGCCAGTACCACAATTGTCATCTGTGTTCCAGGAGTCGTGGCAATCTATGGCTCTGAGGCTTAGAATACAGTCATTATAAGCACCTCTTCAGGGATTTGTGCAGCAGGAGAGTCCTTGGCATTCCGTTTTGTAAGGACCGTGCACCAATCCTTCTGTAATCTATGGCAGTTCATCTAACCTCTGCTTGCATTTTTTCCCATGTCTGTACTTACATAAAGAACATTAACATGTTTGGAAAGAGTCCAACAAAATACAGTTAGTGCTCAGCTCTTTAGAAATCCCCTTCCCAGGGACTGTGCAGGCTCAAACAGATCATTCTTTTCTCCCTGGAGAAACAATGCACAAGAATGAGGCCAAAAGAGACAGGAGAAACAGGGAGGAAAAATGAATCTTGTATTTTTTTTTCTTAGCTCTTTTTGCATCTTGAAAAAGTTATAATCCGAGAAATCATATCAAATGGTAATACTTATGAGTCTGTACATGTGCCAAGGAAAATTACACAATTAGGAAGTGTACAAATGAGCCATGTCCTGTTTCAAATTGTTTCCCTATTTTACAACCAGTTTGTTTCATTTCTTTACCTGATAGAGAACCTGTATTAATAACCCCCACAAAATAGATGATCCTTTATTTTACATCATGATAATATTAAATCAAAGGACAAACTTTGAAACACTTTCTAATTAGTGCTGAAAGATTGCTGATCGATAGCTGATACAGAATCTGAATTCTCTTTCAATAATAAGCTTCTTAAATAGAAAGAAGATTTTGATAAGTTAAAAGGATCTTGGTAAATTAGAATCTTCCCAAGGTAGAAGTTACACTAATCTTTCTGAGGATCCAGGTTTTGTTTGTTTGTTTTTACATATTCAGCCATCACCAATAAGAGTGAAGTATTCTTATCCTGGTATGATTTCTAATTGTTACTCAGTAGAATATATTGTGAACCTCCCTTTTTCACTTCTTCACATATATTGATGTTAACAAGGGCTCACTTTCAAATGAAGGATAAGATTTAAGGACCCAGTTCAAAAGAGCCCAACAAAAAAGGACCTATCCCAAGGCACATCCTCATGCTATTTCAGAGCACCCAGGAAAGAAAATCCTAAAATCTTCCAAAGAAAAGAGAAAAAAAAACAGATCACAAACAAAAGATTAGGAATCAGAACAATATTACACTTCTCCACAATAACACTGGAAAGTAAAAGACAGTGGAATAAAACCTTCAAAAATCTAAGGAAGAATGGCTTTAAACTAGGAATTATATACCCAGCCAAACTATTAATCAAGTATAATTTGTTAATCAAGTGAAGACATTTTCAGATACTTTACAAAACTTTACTTGCCAAATATACTTTCTCAAGAAATACTGAAGAATTTGCAAAGAGGGAGGAACTCAAGGAAAAGGGGAAGAAATGGGAGCCAGGAAGTAGAGGACTCAACACAGGAGAGTCAAAGGGAGCTCACACTCCAAGGGTCAAGGTAAGGCCCCACACACAGTCCTATGTGATGCAAGCAACCGAAGGGCAGTGGAGAGTTTGGTACCTGAGGAATTATCTGCTTGAGAACAACTAGGTTATAAAGAGTTTGAGAGCTCTGGTGGAGGGTTTGAGAGTGAATTTGTGTTGAATATGTAGAAATAAACAAATTTTTTAATTGAGAAAATGTTTAATGGAAGGGGGATGAAGAAGTTCAAGGAGAGAAATATAATCATTTATAAATAGATCTTGGCTATGAACAGTATTAATTTTTTTAATGTTTATTTTTGAGAGAGAGAGAGACAGAATGCAAATGGGGGAGGGGCAGAGAGAGAGGGAGACACAATCTGAAGCAGGCTCCAGGCTCTAAGCTGTCAGCACAGAGCCGGACATGGGGCTCAAACCCATGAATTGAGGGATCATGACCTGAGCCGAAGTTGGACGCTTAACTGACTGAGCCACCCAGGTGCCCCTGAACACCATTCATTTAATCAAAATAACATAACCAGTGAGTGTTGGTTTTAATTATGGTGGGAGAATGGGCTATGTATTGGGGAAAGGGAAGGGTAGAAAAATGAAATTCTCATCATTTGTAATAGGAAATTACTTGATAATATCTTATGTTGAAAATCAAGAATTAGTAGTATAAGCAGATGGTTTAGAAATAGGGATGCAAACCGCAGAAGAAAGAGCAAAAAGAGTTGAAAGAGGTTGTAGGGAGTAGACATAAGGGGTGAGGAGGGATAGGAACAGGAGGCTGTTATAAGTTTAAAGAAAGATATGCCTTCTTAAAATTTTATTATGTTACTATTTTAATTCAGTATAGTTAACATACAGTGTTATATTAGTTTCAGGTGTACAATTTAGTGATTCAACAATACTATACATTACTCAGTGCTCATCATGACAAGTATACTCTTTAATCCTATTACCTATTTCACCCCTCCCCCTCCCCCCACTTCTGGCAACCATCAATTTGTTCCCTATAGTTAAGAGTGTGTTCAAATAACACCAGCATTCTTCATAGAGTTAGAATAAACAATCCTAAAATTTGTATGGAACAATAAAAGACCCCAAATAGCCAAAGCAATCCTGAAAAAGAAAACCAAAGCTGGAGGCATCACAATTCCAGACTTTAAGAAGTATTACAAAGCTGTAATCATCAAGACAGTATGGTACTGGCACAAAAACAGACACATAGATCAATGGAACAAAATAGAGAACCCAGAAATGGACCCACAAACGTATGGCCAAGTAATATTTGACAAAGCAGGAAAGAATATCCAATGGAATAAAGATAGTCTCTTTAGTAAATGGTGTTAGGAAAACTGGACAGCAACATGCAGAAGAATGAAGCTGGACCACTTTCTTACACCATGCACAAAAATAAACTCAAAATGGATGAAAGACCTAAACATAAGACAGGAAGCCATCGAAACCCTAGAGGAAAAAGCAGGCAAAAACCTCTTTGACCTTGGCCGCAGCAACTTCTTACTCAACATAACTCTGGAGACAAGGAAAACAAAAGAAAAATTAACTATATGATTTTATCATCAAAAAAAAAAAACTTTTGCGTAGCATAGGAAACAATCAGCAAAACTAAAAGGCAACCAACAGAGTGGGAGAAGATATTTGCAAATGACATATCCAAAATCTATAAAGAACTTACTAAATGCAACACCCCAAAAACAAATAATCCAGTGAAGAAATGGGCAAAAGGCATGAATAGACACTTCTCCAAAGAAGACATCCAGATGGCCAACCGACACATGAAAAAATGCTCAAAATCACTCATCATCAGGGAAATACAAATCAACACCACAATGAGATACTACCTCATAACAGTCAGAATGGTTAACATTAACAACCCAGACAACAATAGATGTTGGTGAGGATGCAGAGAAAGAGGATCTCTCTCTTTTGCACTGCTGGTGGAAATGCAAACTGGTGCAGCCACTCTGGAAAACAGTATGGAAGTTCCTCAAAAAATTAAAAATTGATCTACCCTACGACCCAGCAATTACACTACTAGGTATTTATCCAAAGGATACAGTAGTGCTGTTTTGAAGGGGAACATGCACCCCAATGTTTATAGCAGCACTATCAACAACAGCCAAAGTATGGAAAGAGCCCAAATGTCCATCAATGGATGAATGGATAAAGAAGATGTGGTATATATATACAATGGAGTATTACTCAGCAATCAAAAAGAATGAAATTTTGCCATTTGTGACAAAGTGGATGGAACTAGAGGATATTATGTTAAGTGAAATTAGTCTGTCAGAGAAAGACAAATATCATGTGACTTCACTCATATGTGGAATTTAAGATACAAAACAGATGAACATGAGGGAAGGGAAGCAAAAAGAATATAAAAACAGGGAGGGGGACAAAACATAAGAGACTCTTAAATACAGAGAACCAGTGCGCCTAGGTGGCTTAGTCAGTTGGGCGTCCGACTTCAGCTCAGGTCATGATCTTGCAGTTCGTGGGTTCAAGCCCCGCATCGGGTTCTGTGCTGACGGCGCAGAGCCTGAGGACTGTTTTGGATTCTGTGTCTTCCTCTCCCTCTGCCCCTCTCCCACTCGTGCTCTGTCTCTCTCTGTCTCAAAAATAAACTATATAAAAAAATACAGAGAAAAACTGTTACTGGAGAGGTTGTGGGTAGGGGAATGAGCTAAATGGGTTAGGGGCATTAAGGAGGACACTTGTTGGAATGAGCACTGAGTGTTAAATGTAGGGAATGAATCACTGAATTCTACTCCTGAAATCATTATTGTACTATATGCTAACTAACTTGGATGTAAATTTAAAAAAATAAATTTTAAAAAATCTGTTTCTTGGTTTGTCTCTTTTTTTCTTTGTTCATTTGTTTTGTTTCTTAAATTCCACATATGAGTGAAATCATACAGTGTTTGTGTAGTTAGTGTTTGTGTAGTTTCTCTGACTGACTTATTTTCACTTAGCATTATACTAATATATAACTATATGTTAAATTCTTTGGGGGGAAATAAAACTGAGCCTTGGTCTTTGCCCCTCTGATTTATTGTGAAAGGATTCCTTGACCTCTTTTCTCTGTCTCCTGACTTTCAAGTATTTCAGTGGTTCCCCTGAGCTCTTCTTTCTCGCTGAATCTCTCTTAAAAGTCTTAAATGTTGAATTTCATGGTCATTTTAAGGTTATATGCAGGATTATCTTACCGCCTTCCTTTGGCTAGTGCTTAATTCTGTTTCAGAGGAAAACTAGACTTCCCTACATCCCCACCACACACAACACAGACAAAAAGACATTTGCAGAATCATCAACATTTAATGATCCTGCTGAAATTAGTCTCCTCGGATGCAGCTAATGGAGAATGTGTGTCTGCTTTGAGATTCCCAACCGTCCCCAAGGCGGCTCTGGTTCTTACCTGACCCCTTTATCAAATCTGGCCATCAGATACCATCAGATTGATTTCACTTGGGGCCCTTTGGTGGAGGAAGCAATCAGAACAGGTTGGCTGAGGGTTTGAGGTGAGTAGAGAGGGACAGCCACGCTGGGCCCCAAGCCTGCGCAGGGTCTCAAGGCCCCTCAAAAATGTTTCAGTCCTGGAAAGAAGTGTTATGGGCTCCAAAATATGAAAAGAAAATAGCACAATCAAATTAATATTTATTTCTAACACCAAATTGTCAAATCTTTAACATTTTTAATAGCAACATGCATTTATTATGGAATGTCAGCTACCTAAATATGTCTAATGTGGTGTGGCAGAAGGGGCCTGGGCCCGGGCAGCAGGAAGACACCCCAGGCCACAGGAGGTGACCAGGGCTGCTGTCGGGTGAAGAACCCAGGATGCACACACTTGACTGAGGTCCTTCTCTCAGGTGTCGCCCTGCACTTGCACGCACCTTGAGTACCTCCTACAAGTGTGCACCCCAGGCACCTTGTCTCTGTCCTGGGACCAGCTTTGGGTTCTATGATACACTCCTGGATCCTTAGTATAAATTCTCCCTTTTCACTTAATCCAGCTTGAATTGGTTTTGTTACTTGTAAACAAAACTCTTAAGGCAAGAATCCAGGGCCACTGGGCTACCCCTTCTCCCTGCTTTCCACAACAGGGCAATCTACAGATCTTCCTCAACTTACAAGGGGCTGACATCCAGATAAACCTAACCTAAGTTGAAACTATCCTAAGTTGAAAATGTATTTAATGCACTTGACCTACTGAACATCACAGGGTATTTGTTGTTAACCCTCATGATCGTGGGGCTGCCTGGGAGCTGCCGCTGGCTGTCTGCCCAGCATCACAAAAGTATTGTACTGCATAAGGCTAGCGTGGAAAAGATCAAAAGTAAAAATTTGAAATATGTTTCTGCTGCTCCATATATTTTTCATACCATCGTAAAGTCAAAAATCCTAAATTGAATCATTGTAAGTTGGGGACCATCTATAGTTATTTGCTTAAAGAAAGCAGTAACTATTAAAGCTTTCCAAGTAATCTACTTGGATAGTGCTTTTGCTGGAATTATCCTCATAAATAATGTGTTATTGTTATATAATTATAACTTTGTATTTACTATGGTTACTTTTTAGGGTCTGTGTCTTTCTGCTAGGATGTAAGTTTCGTGCAAGATGGGAATCTGTTTTCATCATTGTTTTATCAAGTACCCAATGGGTGTTCAATTAATAAGTCTTAGAAATACACAGGCCTGGGACACCCGGGTGGCTTAGTTGGTTAAAGGTCTGACTCTTGATTTTGTCTCAGGTCATAATCTTGGTTCATGGGATTGAGCCCCATGTTGGGCTCCATGCTGACCCGTGCAGAGCCTGCTTGGGATTCTCTTTCTCCATCTCTTTCTGCCCCTCCCTTGCTCACACACAAGCTCTCTTGCTCTCTCTCTCAAAATAAATAAATAAACAAACAAACAAAAAAAATACCCAGGCCTATCCATACTCCTACTATTAGAAATAACCTCCAGGCACCTAGGTGGCTCAGTTAGTTAAGCATCTGACTCTTGAGTTCAGCTCCGGTCATGATCTCACGGTTTGGGAGTTCAAACCATGTTCATGCTGTCAGTGCAGAGCCTGCATGGGATCCTCTCTCTCCCTCTCTCTCTGTCCTTCCCCCACCTTCTCTCCCAAAAATAAATAAACATTAAAAAAAAAAGAGAGACAGAACCTTTTGGGGTGATGAGCTGGCTCCATCAGTGGAACATGTAACTCTTGACCTCAGGGTTGTGAGTTTGGGCCCCCATATTGGGTGTTGAGATTACTTAAAAAATAAAAATCTTCAAAAAAAAAAAACTCTCTTAAGTCAATAAACCTTTTAAATTACTTCCAAAGTGATTGATGAGCAAAGCTAGATTTAGCAGAGGGTCATTTGATTATTTGGATAAGGTCCCTTCTTTTTATAGATGAGGGAAAATAGGCCCAAAGAACAGAAATGACTTGCCCAAAGTCTCACAGCCCAAAGGTAACAGTCCCAGACCAGAGCTTGGGTCTCCCAGCTCAGTATCTTTCTGCCACAGCACATAACCTCTCATTCTTCGTACCTGTAGGTGAGGCACTGGGCCAGGACTGCTTTTCCCTCTGCTACCTGACTACACAAACACACTACAGCAGGCACACAGTAAGGAGATGGTAGAGGGTTCGCCTTTCCTGTCCCCATGCAGAAGCAGCACAGAAGACACAAACCCAAGGACTGTAGCAGTCAGTTTTCTTTCCATTCTGATTGTTAGAACAGGTGTAATTGGACTAGCCTGAAGTTGTATCCTATACCTAAAAAGAGGGGCCACCCCAGGCAGTTTCCAAGATGAATCACACTTTTTTCTGAGCCCTGATTTGCCAGAGTCAACAACTTCTTTGATTAATCAACCTCCAAAAGTGCTTTGCCCCAGCTAGCAAGATCTTGCCCAGGACAAAATTGGATCCCCTTTTGACAGGTAACAGAAGAAATGATCATGAATATTCAATAGTGCAGCACTTTTGTTGCCTGAAACCCCTGTGGTTTAGCATGGGGAAAGTCAAGACAAATCCAAGACATGCTGGTGGTGTGTGTCTAGCTTTAAGGCTGCCCAGCTGATCCCTGGGAAGAATCAGGAATGGAGGAGCTTGGTCAAAGTCTCGGGACAATTCAGTGATATGCCTCATTTATGGACCAGAGTGAACCTATTCACCAAGGCCCCTGTGAGAAAGTTCAAGGTACTACTGAATTGTGATTATCTCAGAGTATTTCCATTTTATCTGTCATCCGTAATTTATAATGGCTCTAAGCATACAATATGCATATGGTGGTCAAGGTATGAAAAGAAGTTAGAAAATAAGATATAGCAATAAGATGAAAACTCTGATCATCTGGCATAAAATTAGTTCTATATATGCATTTTCCCCCTTTTTATCCAAAAAACTGGGAAAATCTAGATACTTGGCATTTGGAGAGCTCTGGTATTGGAGAAAAACTAGCCCTAGATAGTGGAATGTAGATGGTTACTCTAGAAATGCAAAACTGGTGTACTTGGAGAGGTTTTGCTTTAAAAAAACAAAAACTTCCTTGATTTGTCACCACCAGGGGGTGAATTTTTTTTTTTCAAAGAAGTCTGCTCCACAGTCTTTGTTATCAGAGCTGGCTGGTCAAGACAAAGTCTAGCTGTGGGTACCCTCAGTTGGCGAATAATTTGGCATCCCTTCAAACTGACATTCTTCAAATATTTTTTTCAACATTTTCTTAGTGGGAGCAGAAAGAACAGATTGTCTACTAATAAAAACTGTGTACCTCTTTCTTTATGTTGATAATAAAGGATTTATTATATGCTTATGAAAGACAAAAATGAGCCAGATAAGTAAGGAGATGATTTTATTTAGGCTGTAGCAAGAGGGAGAACATTCGTCTGTGAGGAATGCCTCTGTGTATAGGAGAGAGGCCTGGGCTTTACGGAGGCAGGGAGACGAGGGAATCACGCACCAGGCCTATGGCATGAAGAGAAAGAGTGGGCAGTAAGTCTTATCTAATTCTAATGCAGAGGAGTAGTTCTTTGTGATAAGTGTGTAGGGGCCAAGGGCAGACCACCCCAACATGGCCACTTTGGCAAGAAGATTATTTTAAGTTAAAAACAACTCAAACCCAGCAAATTCAGGAAAAGCTCTTAACCTCCCCTCAACTGCCTGAAAAGAATTTAGGTAGAGGACCTGCTTCAGGAAGGGAGCTATCACCATAGAACTCCATCATACTATGCACTAGGTGTGGTAGGCAGGTAGGAGGAACCTAGCAAGGCCACTTTGATCAAAGTCCTCTGTGTCCCCTTGTTTCTGAGTGGCCCAGCAGACATGTGTTTACTCTGTTTCATTGTCCTATGGATTGCACTCCTTCCCTTTGAAGTCCCGGACCCCTCCCCCTTTCTCCTTAGTTCAGGATGACATCTATACCTCACTATGCCTGTCTTTGGAATTTCTATGTCTGTGTGGATTTCCTATACATATGCAATTAAATTAAATCTTCCCCTGTTAATCTGTTTCATGTCAATTCTATTCTTAGTCCTGCTAAAAGGACCTTGAAGGGGACAGGAATTCTTGCTCTGCAGCAAAGGTTAGCTGTTTGTCAGAACACAAAAGGGTGGGGAGTCTTCTTAACCATAGGTGTTTTCCAGAGGGACAGCCCTCAGGTCACATTCTATATTGTCATACCTTCATTGGCAATATTTGAATTTTCTAAGAATTCTCTTTTGGGGTGCCGGGGTGGCTTAGTCAGTTGCCAGTCTAACTCTTGATTTCGGTTCAAGTAATGATCCCAGGGTCGTGGAATCAAGCCCCGTGAGCCTGCTTAAGATTCTCTCTCTGCCCCTCTGCCCCTCTCTCTTGTGAGTGTGCACACACGCTGTCTCTTTCTCTCTCTGAAATTAAAAAAAAAAAAAAGAATTGTCTTTCACGTCACCGCTTTCTGTTATTCATTACTGCAGAGCGTAAATCATTCCCACTCACACAGTTCTGTTCAGATTATGTTTACATCCTCTGTCTTCTGGCTTGTGTGTGGCAAACACTTCCCAGCTTTTCTGTGGTTCTTGTTCTCCCGTTGTTTTTGTCGTTGTTATATTTTCTGAATCTGACAACTTCAAAGTCAAAAATATTAAAGAGATTATAATTTAGGTAATAAAATAAATCACTCATCTCCAGTTATCCACACTAATCCAGGCATTATTTTATCTGGCATTATCTTGTCAGGTGGTAAGTCTCAAGTTCAGAGCTGGGTCTGCACAAGACAGTTATCCACATGCAAAGTGCAAAAGTGCTCCAGAGTGATGTATTGGTGCTGCTGAGGAATGATACACTGATTGATTTGGGGTTTGGGTTCCCCCCCCTTTTGGGTGTTTTACATTTTGCCAGTTATGTGAAGAGTCCCATGTGGGCACCCTACTTCCCATTTATTCTAATGATTTTTAAAATTATTACTGAGCTATAATTCATGAACCATAAAATTCACCCTTTTAAAGTGGACGATTCAGTGATTTTTAGTATATTCACAAGGTTGTACAACCACAACTACCATCTAATTCCATAATTTTTATCACTTCTAAAAGACATTCATACCCATTTGTAGCCATTCTCCATTCCCTTGTTAAAGAACAAAAATTGAACTGAGTAAATCTGAGGATCTAACTGGCTTTATTAAGTGACTCAGGAATTGGGTGGCATCCCATCTAGCAAATAGGATGGAGCTCTGAGGAGTTGTACAAAATGGACTGTTTTTTATAGGAAGGAGGATGTGGCAAGAAGGAATTAGTCAAAGAAAAGATTATTTCAGGTAAGGTCACTTTCTCTTAGGGGGAAGAACATGGGGTCTCATCATGCAGATTACCTCATCTTCCTTGGTGGGGGGAAATGGAGAGGGCCCAGGTGACAGATTACCTCATTGGTACTGACCAGAAAATTCCTGACTGACGGGATAAGACTACATTTCTGGGGGAGGTTGAAACTGTAATTAAATCTTGGTTTGCTATCATAGGGGGCAAATGACTCCATTTTAGACCGGTTTCTTTTTACCCCCCTCCACTGCCTCTCTCCCCAACTGCTGGCAATGATTAACCTATTTTCTGTCTCAATAGATTTGCCTATTCTAGACATTTCATAAAGATGGAGTCATACAATATATGGCTTCTTTTTGTGTGTATTTGGTTTCTTTCACTTAGCATAATGTTTCAAGGTTCATCCCTGTTGTAACATGTAGCAGTACTTCAGTTCTTTTCATTGCCAAAGACTAGTCTATTGTGTGAATATACCACATTCTGTTTATCCATTCATCAGTTGATGGACATTTGGGTTGTTTCCACTTTTTAGCTATTATGAATAATACTGTTACAAACATTTCCATACAAGTTTTTGTATAGACATGTTGTCATTTCTCTGGAGTATGCACCTAGGAGTAGAATTGCTGAGTCATATGGTAATACTATGTTTAGCTTTTTTAGTAACTGCCAAACTATTTTCCAAAGCAGCTATACCACTGTTTTACATTCCCAATAGCAGTGTATGAGAGTTCCATTTTCTCCACATCCTTGCTGACACTTGTTATTGTCCATCTTTTTTATTATTGTTATTGTCCATCTTTTTTATTGTCCATCTTTTTTCGTATAGCCATCCTAGGGGGTGTGAAGTGGAATCTCATTGTGGTTTTGATTTCCCTAATGACTAAACACTTGAACATCTTTTCCTGTGCTTGTTGGCCATTTGTGTATCTTCTTTGTAGAAAGATAATTCTCATTTCTTTTTTTTAATTTTTTTAACATTTATTCATTTTTGAGAGAGAGATAGAGTGCAAGTGGGGGAGGAGTAGAGAGAGAGGGAGACACAGAATTCAAAGCAGGCTCAAGGCTCTGAGCTGTCAGCACAGAGCCCAATGAAGGGCTTGAACCCACAAGTGATGAGATCATGATCTGAGCTAAAGTCAGACACTTTACCGACTGAGCCACCCAGGTGCCCCTAATCCTCATTTCTTAATTAGCTCATTTGTCTTTTTATTGCTGAGTTGTAAGTGTTCTTTATGTATACTGGATACTAGTTCCTTAATATATATAATTTGCAAATATTTTCACTTTTCACTTTCTTAATAGTGTTTTTTAGGCACAAAAGTTTTTAATATTGATGAAGTTTACTTTGTCTATTTTTTTCTTTCATTGTTTATGTTTCTAATGATGATTTAGTGCCACGTAAACATTCCTGCCCCAGGCAACAAGCTGATTAGCATTCTCTTGATCTGCTCCAGGCTAGGGACTTGAAAACTTTGGAAAATACATTATGAAATGTGTTTTGCTGTAATTACAATCTTTATCTCTTTCCCCAAAGATAGTAATTAGACGGCAGTGTCCAAACCCCTGAACACTATCTCAGAAATATCCAAGGACACATCATGGGACAAAGTGGTGCCTCTTTCTGTTCACAGTTTTAAAAGACTTTTACCATGTTCAATCCTATAATGCAATGTTTCCCCCAAGTGTACTTTTCAGAATGTTCTTCCGCATGAGATACCTGCAGAAAAAAGACCCTATTGTCAAATAAGGGAGTGTCAAAGTGTCAAAACTCTGTAGAAGATTCATACCCCATGTTAGAATAATAAAGTCTCTGGGAAATTCTTCAATAAACAAGTCTAAACCAAAGTTTTTCAAATTGTTTGAGCAAGAAACAATTACAAACAAGGAACTTAATATGTTTTTGAAATAGCACACAACTGAATGGTCAGGAAAGGATTGGCTATCTTAGGAAAATAGTGACCTAACGCAATGAAAGTATTAACATTCATGTCAGGGTACAGTGTGAGTCCCAGGGCCCTCCTCCCTCCTATAGCCTCACCATCTGGAACATGTGGTCTCCAAAACAGCCAGGGAAGGGAGAGGGAGGAGCTTGGTTGGTAGTTTTCTATGGGCCGGACCTAGATGTTTCCCACACTGCCTTGGCCACAGTAGTCTCATCTCTCAAGATATAGTGTGGTCTCTCTGTGCACTTAGGAAGAAAAGGCTTGATGACATATAATATGGACTATATGCACCACACACACTTTGGGGAGTACTGCTCAACTACCTTATATGGCTTCAGAATGATTGACTGATTGATGGCATATGAAGAAGCCCCTGAGAGCAAGCACTGTGGCCTCTGCTCCTGGACCACCTCCCAATGATGAGTCTCCACCTTGCCTCAGAGCCTGGCCACAATGTGGAGCCAGGGAGCACACCTATTCTGACCCTGCACTTACATTGTCATCAATCATGTGCATTTCCACGAAAAAACAGGGGAACATTTGGAAGATCACATGCCCTTAACTTTTACATTTTTATTTCATCAGATACAAAATTTGACAGGAGCAATTGAGTCGATGAATTTAAATTGCTCAACTGAAAATCAGGTCAGTGGGATACTAATGGGAGAATATGGCTGTGTATATGAACAGACCAGGCAGAATCCTGAGAAAACAGCCAATGCATTAACATGGCCAACCCATAGCCATTATTACTTAGTGTCTGGTCATGTCACAAAAATGAAAAGGGGGGGAAATGGTGATGTTCGTGGTAAATACTCAATGTTTTCCCAGAAATAAAGCTAGGTCTTAGTGTGGTTCGGTGCATCAGGAAGGCACTGCGAGCTCTATAGTCTAAGGACATAAATAGCCTGAAGATACGTTAATATTTTACACAAAAAAATCAATAACTCCTCACTGAAGGCATATGATGTTATTATGCCCCATTAAAGTGTATTTAAAGGCTTTTCAACATCAAGTGGTGTTGCAAAGGAGAATGAGAGCTACTGAGCATGTGGCAGTAAAAAAGAAAGTGAGGAATAAAAAGGGTTAGGAAAAGTGCTGTGTGTGACTGGAATGTGAGGTCCTTGGGAGGGTCTCCTCGTTGGAGAGGAGGCCTGGCACAGTCCATCCAAGGTGGGTCAGTGCCCGGTGTCCTGAGCTACTGCCAAGACCAGCATAGGGCCCTTATGACAAAAGTGGCTGTGGGGAGCAGGGGACGAGGCAGAGCTGCCTGTCAGTACCCAGATAGGAGGCAAAGCTTATTTTGGATGCAGGGTGGTAACAGGCAGAGAGCACCCACTTTGGAGCCAGAACCTGGTTCTGCCACCTCTGTGACCCTGTTCAGGTCACATACCCCCCTGCAGTGCCTGCTTCCTCCTCAGAATCAGAATTATCATCAGGCCTGGAAGTAGTACCATCAAACCCTGAAGCCCAGTGGGCGCTCCAGGATGGCAGCCACCTTATCGCTATCTGTCTGCCCGTATTTCTTTTTCTCTCCTAGCACCCCCATCTCTCTCTGTCAGTCCTTGTGCCCGGTGCTCCAGCTGAAGCTAGAGACCCCATGCTGTGTCTCTCCTGGCTCCACCTCTGAGCGGCTGCAGCAGTCTCTTCAGGAGCTTACCAAGGCTCAGCCTATTCCGCTAAAAGTGAGGAACATTTCATTTGCCTGAGCAGTTGTGAAGATTAAACATGATAATGGGCGTAAAGTAGGAACACACTGCTGGACACAAGCAGACACCCATGACATACTCACGGTTGTTATTTGACTACTTATGTACGTGGTGGTCCCTAAGCTAATAGAGGACGGAGTTTCAAAGGGGTGGTGATGGGTACTGAGTGTGTTCAAGGTTGTGACAAAGGAGAGGAAAATGCGCACTGAGAACAGACATGCACCACGTGGTCAGTGCAGGTGGCGTACTTTCTCTCCAGCAGAGGGCAGCTGTGGGGACTGAAGAAGATGGGCCTTCAGATGCTTCTCTCTTCTCTTACAGATATTTCCCAAATACCCGCTGGTTCGTTGCAGATGATTATGTTCCTTGCCTGAAGCTGAGCAATCCTTTTCAGAGTGTCTGCCCAGTGACCTGGCATTTCCCTGTCACTGCACAGGTCAACCAATAGGATAAGTTTGGGGAGTAAAAGTAATATTTTAACCCAAATCTGACTGGGCTCCCCAGGCCAGCTCTGCTGTCACCCCACACTCCAAGGCCAAGGTTATGTAGCCATACCTTTTAAAAACCCCAAACCCACTGAAAAGCATCCCCCAAATAATGTGGATAAAGTTTCAGGGAGAGAAGAAGGAAAAGGTTCCACTAACATCACACCAGCAGACATTTTTTAAAAATCTGCCATAACTACTGGTGGGAATGCAAACTGGTGCAGCCACTCTGGAAAACAGTATGGAGGTTCCTCAAAAAATTAAAAATAGAGCTACCCTATGACTCAGAAAATTGTACTCCTAGGTATTTATGCAAAAGATACAAAAATGCTGATTTGAAGGGGCACACCCACCCAAAGGTTTATAGCAGCACTATCAACAATAGCCAAATTATGGAAAGACCCCAAATGTCCATTGACTGATGAATGGATAAAGAAGATGTGGCGTACACACACACACACACACACACAATGGACTATTACTCCGCAATGGAAAGGGATGAAATCTTGCCATTTGCAACAATGTAGATGGAACTAGAATGTATTATGCTAACTGAAAAAAGTCAGGGAAAAATAAGTATCGTATGATTTCACTCATGTGTAGAACTTAAGAAACAAAACAGATGATCATAGGGAAAGGGAAGGAAAAAAAGATAAAAACAGAGAGGAAGGCAAACCATAAGAGACTCTTAAATACAGAGAACAGACTGAGGGTTGCTGGTGGGGTGTTGGTGGGGGGACGGACTAAACGGGCGATGGGCATTAAGGAGGGATGAGCACTGCTGGGATGAGCACTGGGCGTTCTATGTAAGTAATGAATCACTAAATTCTAGTCCTGAAGCCATTATTACACTATATGTTAACTAACCTGGATTTAAATAAAATTAAATAGAGAGAATGAAAGAAAGAAAGGCATACAGAAAGAAAAGAAAGAAAGAAAGAAAAAGAATCCACCATAACCCCTCTCCGCTGCCTTCCTAAGATGGTCCTATATGTCTTCTTGTCCAGCCCTGCCTCCAGTATCTCTCCCCTCTCCCACCCTTCTCTTCAGCCTTCCTCTCCCTTTCTGCACACTCTTTGCTTCCCCCTCTGCCCCCTTACACCTCTACTCATTTGCACCCCCATCCATAGCCGTGCTTAGGAAAACAACGTGTCCACCTAAGGCTACACCTTATAGGAAGGCAGAAAAGGAGAAATTAGTCAAGGGGTAATATTTTCCTTGTCACAAGGTAAATATAAATTCATCTGTAATAGTTTTTATATTATACACATTTTCTAAGACTTCTAAGATTTTTTCTCCTTTCTGGTGGCAAAGTAGCAAGAAATGAAAATCTGTCCAGTTAGGGAAATGTAATTTACTGACTACTTTTCTCTCATAAGTTCTCAGCTTGGAGAAAACACTCTAAGAATGTCTAAAGTGAAATTTAGTTTTTACTTTGCTTTGAGGCCCAGTAGCCTGGTAAGGAAATACAGAGTTGAATTTTATGTAAGATACATTTTTCTAAGGACTCCCATTTATTTTAAAATGCATCTACTTCAGAACTAATGGGGTGTATTTTTGTATGGCAACTAAAGTAGGCTGGGAGATGACTCTCCTTGGATCTTGTACAGCAAGGTACAGACTGCTTTTGTTTTTGATCATGTTTCCAAGGATTTGAATATAACAAACAGCCTGGGCAATGGGTAGGTGCGACTAAAGGTGTCCTTCTTTGTCACATGTCTGCTGTCTGTTATAAAAGATGTAGATTCCATAAGCTCTGGCTCCTAACATAGCAGGGTGCACGTGTCACCTGGCAGTGTCTGTGTTGCCCTGGTAGGTGGGGCTCTGGGAACTGGCATGAATGCAGCTGGTCTGGCTGATGCTACAGCCATGAGTGCTGGGAAAAATCATCAAAAAGACATGACCACCAGTTAACCTGTGAGCTGGATCCCAGTGCTCGGAGTCTCCTTACCCCCTCCCGTTGTCCTTGGAATGTGGGTTCTGCTTGCTTTCCTGCTCCAAGGTCACAGCTTGAGATGGTGATGTTGAAAATACCTGCGCAGTATATGTGACTGAACCCAGTTAAGGCCTCTCTAAACTTTTAAGATTCAGTGGGCAGATGTCAGGATCCATTCATCTTGCTACATCACCCAGGACAAGCCTTATATGGACGTTCCCTTTTTTAATAAAACTGTCACCCACCAACCTCGAGTGGCCTGCCTTTCTTTGGTCTCTCCCTGCCTTTCTTATATGGGGACTGATTTCAGATTACACCCAGGAAGCTCCAAGAGGACTATGAGCCAACATGTGAACAATAAACCATCCTTCATCTCTGATCCAGGACTCCCCTTCTCTACCTTGGGTGATGCACTTCTGGGGAAACTCCAGTAAACACAGTTTACCATTCACCAAGCTCTCCAGCTTGGAAAGGGTGTGTTCGAGGTCTCCCTTCTTCTGACCCCAGGAGCACAGTCACTGCTGGACAGGAGGTCAGTGATGAGCTGAGCCAACAGTACGGTGTGGTGCTCGCACTCTGAGCTACCAGCAGGAAGTTAACACTTCTTATGCTTTAGTTTACTCTGTTTCAAAGGCCAGTGGACTGTCTCTATTACATTTGGTACATTTTCCTGCTAAAAGGAATTCTGTGACTTAGAATGTTCTCTACCTGAAGGCTGTGTCTCTTGTCATTGTTTGCAAATGAGTCAGTGTGGGGAGGTCATTTATCATCAGTGAGATGGAAATCAGGAGAGCAAGAGACACAGAGCTTGCTCTGTGGAAAGTAGGGAGATGTTCTGCCTTCCTCTGGTTCCTTCTGGAGTTTTCCGGTTAGAAAGGTTAGAACTAGACAAATGCTGGGGAAAAATAAGACTTAAAAGAAATTTAAAAAAAATTGAAATAGTAGAGCGGCTCCTGGGTGGCTCAGTTGGTTGAATGTCCAACTTTGGCTCAGGTCACCATCTCACAGTTCATGAGTTAAAGCCCCGTATCGGGCTCTCTGTTGTCAGGATGGAGCCTACTTCAGATCCTTCATCCCCCTCTCTTTCTGCCCCTCCCCCACTTTTGCTCTCTCTCAAAAAAAAACATTTTTTTTAAAAAGTAGACCCTAAAAGATAAGGATTCCATACTTAAAACCATTGAGTTACACACTTGAAATGGGTAAATTATATGGTATGTAAATTATATTTCCATAAAACTGTTATTTAAAAAAAAAGATTTGGAGGCAGCTAGGTGGCTCACTCAGTTGAGCATATGACTCTTGATTTCAGCTTGGGTCATGATCCCTGGGTCATAGGGTCAAGTCCTGCATTGGGCTCCACACTGAGCATGGAGTCTGCTTAGCAATCTCTCTCTCTCTCTCTCTCTCTCTCTCTCTCTCTCTCTTTCTCTGCCCATCTCTCCACCTTGCACTCTCTCTCTCTAAAATAAGATAAATAAATACTTTTTAAAAAAAGGATTTTAAACCAAGTGAATTTAGTAAAAAGAGAAGAAAGACTGTTTTAAAACCCAGACAAAGGCTTACATGTTTTTGGTGTATCTATGGTGTCTATAGAGAGATTCTAAGGATACATGAGCATATTCGTAGATTGAGGCTTTTCAGAATAGGAGTGGTAGGGAGAGGAGCAACTTAGGGGATTTCAGTTGTATTTATATTTTTTTATTTCTTAGCCTGGGTAACAGGCAAATAGTCCTTATTATGGCCATGTACTGTGTGCCTAATATGTTTTATTTTTGAAGGGAAAGTGATTAGAAATAACTAAAATTCAGAAAAATAATTTCACATTCTGTAGATCTGTATTTCTTTCATCAGATTTGGGTTGGTGTTTATATTGGAAGTAATTACATAACTTTTAACTACAGTTGATCTTCTGTTTTTGCTTAATTTTAAAATAAGAGATAGTGAGGCTCCTGGGTGGCTCAGTCAGTTAAGTAACCAACTTTGGCTCAGGTCATGATCTCGTGGTTTGTGGGTTCCAGACCCGCATCAGGCTCTCTGGTGTCAGTGCAAAGCCTCCTTCAGATTTTCTGTCTCCCTCTCCCTCTCTCTGCCCCTTTCCCACATGCACTCTTTCGCTCTTAAAAATAAATAAGCACTTAAAAAAAAAAGGTAGTGATATATTGGTTTCATGGTTCGCTAAGAGCATGGGCTTTAAGGCTTTGATTGGTAACATCTGACGAGTTTCTAATGCCATTTAGTGGTAATGACATACACAGTCTTTGAGACCAGCCTCTCAGATTCAGCCTTGAAATATTCAGGAGCTTTAAAAAACAAAAAACAAAAAACAAACAAACAAAACTCCAATATCTTAGTCCCAACACCCACAGATTCTGACTTAATTAGTCTTGGGTACAGCGTGGAGTATCAGGGCTTTTTAAAAAGCTACTCAAGTGATTTTAAATGCAAAACAAAGATTGAGATGAATGAGATAAATGTTTCACTACTGACATGCAATAATGACCAATCATTCATTCATTCCTTCATTTGCTCAGCAAATATTTATTGAGCACATATTTTGTGCCAGACACCCTTCTAAGTCCTAGGCAAGTACTAACACACAAGATTCCTGTTCTCCTGGTGCCTAGGTGGCTCTGTCAGTTAAGCATCCAGCTCTTGATTTCAGCTCAGGTCATGATCCCAGGGTGGTAAGATCGAGCCCAGCCTCAGGCTCCGAAGTTGGCATTGAGCCTGCTTAAGATTCTCTCTCTCCCTTTCCCCCTGCCCCTTATCCCCACTTGTGCTCTTTCTCTCAAAACAAAACAAACAAACAAACGATCCCTGTTCTCATGGAACATATGTTCTATTGAGAGAAGAAAGACATGAATCAATAAATAACATCAAGAACACTACCAGGCTTTACAGAGATTGAAGGAGGGTGATGGTGTGGAGACTGGTGGGTGGCTACTTCCCTCAGAATCAGAGAAATCTCTGAGGAGAAGCTGAGGACGAAAACACAGGAAGGAGCCAGCTCTTTGGGTGGAAAAGGCGCAAGTACAAAGGCCCTGAGGTTGCAATGACTTGGCCTATCTCCAGGACAGAACACCCAATGTGAATAAAGCACGGATGAAGTGAAAGTGTTGCCACATAAGGTCAAAGAGTTGATCTTTGTAAATTAGAGAAAGGAATTGGGGCTTTATTCCAGAGGCACCAAAAAGCCACACGGGGTGCCTGGGTGGCTCAGTCAGTTAAGCCTCCGACTTTGGCTTGGGTCATGATCTCACAGTTCATGGGTTTGAGCCCCGCATCAGGCTCTGTGATGACAGCTCAGAGCCTGGAGCCTGCTTCGGCTTCTGTGTCTCCTTCTCTCTCTGCCCCTCCCCTGCTTGTTTTCTGTCTCTCAAAAATAAATAAATGTTAAAAAAAATTTTTTTAAAGGCACTGGGCTGTTCAGCAAGGTAGTAAATGAGCTATAAGCCTAAAATACTAAGAACCTGCTTTCATATGTCTTAAAATTGAGGCTTTTGTTCAAATTTCTCTAAAGGGTATCATATTCAAGATTGTTTCTGTAGGTAGTGAGTGGATATATGTTAATTGTTTATTAACGTTGGGGATTCTATTACATTTTAACTTAAGTTGCAACTCAGAGGTCTCCAACACGACTCTCAGGTTCTCTGATTTGCTAGGACTCACAGAGCTCAGAAAAGTGGTTATACTCACAGTTATAGTTTGTTACACACAAAACGATACAGATGAAAGTCAGCAGATGAAAGGCGCTCACAGGACCGTGTCCAGGAGACAGCAGGTGCAAGGTTCCACATGTCTCTCCCGTCACACGTGCATGGGCCACCTGTTCCTCTCAGCAACGGTGTGTGGAATCACACACTATATTGCCAACCAGGCACCTCTTATTACCAAAAGTAATTAATCATAAAAGAACAGTATAAGTGTGTTATGTAGGTAAGACACGAGGTTACTAAATACCAGAAGAAAACAGCTGAAAGAGTTGAAAATGGTTGCCTCCTTAAGAATAGCACAGGGAGGAGCAGGCCAGGAGACCACTGTTTCTTCATGGTGAGCCTGTTAGAACTATTCCATCTCTTTTGCGACTATCAATTTGGTAAACTAAAAGTCAATTTGTCTTTTAAGGGATTAAAAAGACAGTGATGAAAACTTAGTCATGTATTTAAAAATCATAAAAGGAAGGTAAAAATAAACCATTTTAATGTTTTAGAAAACTTAAGAAGGGTGGGAAGATATAAGACACCCTGAAAATGTTCTAGGAAGGAAACAGTGGCAAATGAAAACAAGTAGTATTTCTTTTTAAATATTTATTTTATTTTTGGGAGAGTGCAAGTTGGGGAGGGGTAGAGAGAGGGGGACAGAGGATCTGAAGCAGGCTCTGTACTGACAGGCTGACAGCAGAGAGCCCAGAGCCTGATGTGGGGCTCAAACCCACAAACCACGAGAACATGACCTGAGCTAAAGTCAGATGCTTAACCGATTGAGCCACTCAGGTGCCTCACAAGTAGTATTTATTTGATAGAAAAGATCTTGGGTTTTAATTTGAGTGCTGTTTTTAAATGTTATTTTTATGGACTTGAAAAAACTGGGAGGGCTTTCCTAGGTTGTTGGACAACATCGGGCCCTTTGGTTTTTTGCAAAAGGTACTGGGTTTCAACTTGTTTTCCTAGAGCCTGTGGGATTATGGTGGCATGTCCATGCCACCTTGAGGGTTAGTCCAGCGGAAGCAAAGTGGGTGGGGCCTTGGGAGTCCCCACGTCAACCAGAATGGCTCTCCTTTAGTCTGGTTTACACAGGGGCGGTCTCTATGGGATTTCTTAGGAGAGAGGGGACCTCTGCTGGTAAAAATCAGAAAGCCACTACTAGAGTCAACTTCTACAGTGATCCTATCTGTGCTTGAGGGAGGATTCTGTACATAAATTCAGAAATACCTCAGGTCAGCGCATCTCTAGGCACCAAGCTCTTTATTTGGACAGCCTGTGCCAGATTTCAAGAAGCACTGGCCCAGCAGCAGCAGCAGCAGCTCAGATGCCGGATGTTCGGGTGCTGGCGGTCTCCAGGGATGCAGGTTCAAATGGTCAAATTACAGGTGAGGGAGGGAGAGAGGGCTTATTATGACTCTGTACGGCCTCCTGGCCACAACAGCTGGACTCTCATGCATTCTTTGTCAGCAAAGTCTTATTGAACCCTACAGAGGGCCAGGGGCTGAGAGCTGTGTATCCAGTGGTGAAGAAGGGCATGCATCTGACTTCATGTCAGGTGTCTACTTGATGATACAGGCAATTATAGGACACTGTCATGCCACGTATCTTCATCTGCCTCCCCTAGAGTCAGTGTCCACATGTCTGTACCCTGCCATGTAGTGCAGAGGGTTGTGGACCCACATCAACAGCTTCTCTAAGCCTCTGGCTTCTGGTTGGGTTTGCTCCAGCAGATCGGAGTGGACAGAAGAGTAGGATATTTAGGGTATTTATTTCCCTAGGATGCAGGAAGTTCACCAATCCTAATAGATGCTTTCCTTCTGGGTTCTAACAATCCTTCCTTCCACTTGTTTCTTTGGGCCTGGAGACTACCCACCCCTGGGTGATTGCCCTATCCCTTCTGACTCTCCACGTCTTTCCCCTCCAACTCCTCTAGAGTTACATAATTTGAACAAGACATCTGTTTCCTGTTGGGGTCTTGACCCAGGCAACTCTGACAAGTGCAATGTCAGGACAAGCACAGAGCCTAGTACCAAGTACAACATATCTTGTTACGAGGGTGGGGAAGAGGTTGTATGAGACAGGCAGGGTAGAGTAAATTTTGTTGTTGATTGGCTGATGTGATATCAATAGGCAATCATCTTGTGGTTTAAAAGCCCATTAACAGCTTAGATCCTCTAAAGCACAGATCAGCAAATTACCACCTGGGTCGAATCTGCCTGTTTTGTAAATAAAGCTTTATTGGGATACAGCCACACTCCTTTATTTATGTACTATCCAAACCTGGGTTTGCACTATATCAGCAGAATTAAGTAGTTGTGAGATACTATACCGTTCACGGAGCCCAAAATATTTACTGTCTGGGTCTTTACAGAAAAAGCTCCTGATCCCTGGTCTAAGGCAGCAGTTCTCAAAGTCCGGTCCATGGACGCTTGGAAAGTACCTGAGAGCTTTTCAGGAGGTCAGGAAGGTCAAATTTATTTTCATAATAAAATCAAGACTTCATTTGCCTTTTTTACTGCACTGACAGTTCAGTAGCAATACAGGGAAACATTGCAGGGTACTCTAGCACCAATTGAGCCCACAGCAGTTGGCACTGCATCCTTCTAGCAACTGTAGTCTTCACTGCTGTGAAGGTGTTCATGGTAAAAAAGGAATAAAAGCCACCTTCACTTAAGAATGTCCTTGATGAGGGGCACCTGGGTGGTTCAGTCTGTAGTGCATCTGACTCTTGATTTCAGCTCAGGTCATTATCCTAAGGTTGTGGGATCAAGCCCCATATCAGGCCCCATGCTGAGTGTGGAGCTGCTCAAGATTCTCTCTCTCCTTCTGTCGCTCTCCCCCACTCATGCACTCATGCGCTCTCTCTCTTTCTCAAATAAAATTCTAAAAAATATATTAAAAAATTTTAAATATATACTTAAAATAAAAATGTCCTTGATAAAGCAGTAAACATTATTACTTGTATTAGATCTCATCCTTAAGCACATGCCTTTTTAATATTCTGTCTAACAAAATAGGAAGTACACATGAAGCATTTCCACTACATCCATAGTTGTTTCAAAGAAAAACACTTTGGCACTTTTCTTGAATTAGGAGATGAATTAACCATTTTTTTCACGGAGCACCATTTTTACTTGCAAGCCTGATGAGCAGACAAATGATGGCTATTCAGCGTAAGGTACTTGGCAAATGTTTTCTTGAAAGTGAAGGAAGTGAACCTGTCACAAGTACAAGTGGGGGAGGGGCAGAGAGGAGACACAGGTTCCCAAAGCAGGCTGAGCTGTCAGCCCAGAGCCTGATGCATGGCCTAAACCCATGAACTGTGAGATCATGGCCTGAAACGAAGTCAGCCGCTTAACCGAAAGAGCCATCCAGGCGGCCCCATTGTTATTTTTAAGTGAATAAATATTTTAACATTTTATCAGTCTTAATTTTTAATATGATAAATTTTGAGAGCTATCATCCATATAAACAAAAGCTCTTTGGGGTCCTCAATCATTTTTTTAATGTTTATTTTTGAGAGAGAGAGAGAGAGATAGAGCACGAGCAGGGGAGGGGAAGAGAGAGAGACACACACAGAATCTGAAGCAGCCTCCAGGCTCTGAGCTGTCAGCACAGAGCCCCACACGGGGCTTGAAATCATGAATTGTGAGAAGTTGGACGTTTAACTGACTGAGCCACCCAGGCTCCATGGACACCTGGCAGCCTGCCCAAGTAGGCTCCACTTTGTCAGGGCAAAGACCAATGTGGGGTTCAATCTCACAAACCATGAGATCATGATCTGAGTATAAATCAAAGGTCATACGCTGAACTGACTGAGCCACACGGGTGCCCCAAGAATAAAGGGTTTCTGAGTCCTTTAAATCTGAGGACTACTTATCTGTGACAGGGAGATATGGATGCCCTTGAGTGGTGAGGCAGCACTCGGGAGATGGAATGCTGGGCAGTCTATAGACCCCAAGGCCTGAATGGACATGATTTTGACTATCACAGCAGCCAGACTTTTGTGAGCTAGGTGCCAAGCTTTTATCGTCATTTGCAAGAGCCCTCTGAAAGTTCCTACTGTTGACCTGTTGCTTACTAATGAGGAAACTGAGACTCAAATTTCAGTTCACAAAGCTGGTAACAGTGGTGAGGACTCAAGCCCAGCCAGCTGGGTCCCATATTCTTAACTGTGACTCCATGCTACTCTGGACACAAGGCTGTTTCTTTATGTTCCTTTCCCAATAAACTGAGATGGTTCATGAAAATCCCGTCTCACTATCACCCTCCAAATGCCAAAGGACCTGCACTGTAGCTCTTCCTAAATTATCTCTGGGCATGCATAATGAGTTCATGTACAATTGTATGCAAACAAAAGCAAAGCATTGGAAATTATCTGTAACAGAAATGAGAACAATAACCACTTAGTTCTTCATTTCCCGTTCTTTGTTCTTTTTTTTTTCTAAGGGTCTTTTTGTGGAGGGGGGAGGGGCAGAGAGAGAGAGGGAGAGAGAGAGAACCCCAAGCAGTGAAGCGGGAAGCCAGATGTAGGACTCTAACTTGGAAACTGTGAGATCCCGGCCTGAGCTGAAATTGAGTCAGACACTTCATCAACTGAGTCGCCCAGGTGCCCCTCTTCTGAGCTTTTAACTCTCAATTTACAATTTGTAGCTGTTTTCAATTCTGTTATTGTCATTAATGAATAATATTGCCAATTTTCTTCAGCAGGATCATTTATCACTGAACGAACAAAAGGGGTGTTCCAAACTATCTCCATTCATAGGTTTGGTCTTTTCCATTGGAAGGATTTAGAAATGCTTGGAATCAATTTCATGTCAGATGTGTTGTGTTGAGGTCAACAAAAGTCTAAAATACAAGTTTTATTGGAGGTGAACAGTGAAGCCAGTTTTATGCTTAAAAATCTACAAAGAAAGATTAATTCTTTCAAAATAAATTCAACTTTTTTTCTCTTCTTTCTCAAGATAGGTAAGAGGATGCAGGGGGAGCCCCAGGTAATGGCTTCCTTCCCTGTGGATTTTCTTTGTTACCCAGAAGAGGAAACTGAGGCTCAGAGGGGTCAACAAGCTGACCAAAGGTATGAAGCTGAGGAAAAACTAAGCCTCTCCTCATCTAGCCTGAAGTCTCCTCAAGGGCAGGGATGGGGTGTCACTCACACTGTTGCCCCAGCTGGGCCAAGCAGGGCATGCAAATGGGCTTGGCAGGTGTCCCGGCAAGTGTCCGCTGAGCTGCCCCCCAGCAGCATGCCTGGTGAGCCTGATTGTGAACCTCCCTGGCTTTCTACTATTCTGACATTGTTGGTCAAGTGGTTTGAATGCCCTGAATTGAAAATAAATCTGATTTATCACCACATGCAAAATAAGGAAGGGCTTTGAGGGAGAATCAGAAAAATGGAAAGAGTCTTCTGATGCTAACCTGTTCACAGGAGGTTACTATTCATTCAGCCAATGGGCAGAAAACCAAATGTTCCCACTGGAGCTGCCTCTTTTTTGCCTCTCTCTGTTTTTCTGAAGGAATCATATGGAAGGGATACGAAAAACTAACCTCAAGAGCTATTAGACTGCACCACGGGGACACTTAGTCTGTTTTGCCTTGTGTTTCATAGTGTTCCACATGGAGAGTGGATTGCAGCCACTGTCAACACTGAGAACGGAGCTGCCAGAGTCTCAGGAGGCAGAACAAAGGAGAAGGAACATCTGGCAATCCTTTCTGTCTGGGACATGGGGCAGGGGAGGCTCCAGGAAGAACATGGGGCAGGTGTTTGAGTGAAAAGGAACAAATCCCAATCATATACTTATAAGAGATGTTTTCTGTCTTTCAGTGACATTTTTCCCATCTTGGGACACCTGGGTGGCTCAGTCGGTTGAGTGTCGGACTCTTGATTTCAGCTCAGGTTATAATCTCACAGTTATGAGATTGAGCCCTGCATCAGGCTCCACACTGACAGCATGGAGCCTGCTTGGGATTCTCTCGCTTCCTAGCTCTTTGCCCCTCACCCTCACCCACTCACATGCATGCTCTCTCTCTCTCTCAAAAATAAACAAACATTTTTAAAAAAAAGAAATGTTTTCAGTCTTAAAAATAATGCATGTTTATTTGGAAGTCGCATGAATGTAAAAAGGAAAACAAGTATCCATCTGAAGACAAACACTGTTTACAACTTTAAATATCAACTTTAAATACATATGTATGTGATATATATACATATACACACGCATACACACACGTATGTGTGTGTGTGTATGTGTGTGTGTGTGTGTTTCACCTTTATTTTACTTTCGGCATTTAGCATTATACCATAGGAATGTTGATATATTTTTTAACTTTTGATTTTGAAATAACTGCAGATTCACAGGAAATTGCAAAAAAACATATAGGGAGAGTTCCCATGTACTCTTCACCCAGTTTTCCTTAGTGGTAACATCTAATATAACTATAAAACACAATCACAATTAGGAAACAAGCAGTTACAATGTATGTGTATAGTTCCATGCAGTTTTGTCACATGTGTACACCTGTGTAGCTACCATCACAATTATCATACAGAACTGTTCCATGACCACAAAACTTACTTGTGCTGCCTTTTCAGAGTCCCATCCACCTCTCCACCCCTCCATCTCTACCACTATCTCTAATCTCTGGAAACCATTTATCTATCTTTAAGCTCTGGAATTTTATTATTTCAAAAAAGTTATATAAATGGAATCATAAGTATGTGACCTTTTGAGATTCTTTTTTCTTTTTTTACCTAGCATAATTCCCTTGAGATACATCCATGATGTATAGATTCATTCATTTTTAATTGCTTAGTAGCATTCCATGTATAGATTTACCATATAATTTTAAATGGTTGGTAAGCAACATTTATAATGACTACATAACATTCCCACTGATGGAGATGCTATAGATTTCCTAGCTATTCCCTTATTGTTAGACATTTAGGTGTTAGTGATAAAAATAAATGCTATTAAATATCTTGTCCAAACAGGGTCTCCTCTCCTGATTCTGATTTCTTTAAGATAGACTTTCAGAAATGGAATTTGCCAGAGAACCTGGCAAACTAAGTCCTGGTCCCCAGCCGGGGAGCAGACAGGACCAGGAGCCAGCATACCACCCCTGCTTGACGAAGTAGTGGTTCTCACCAGAGTTGGGCATCTTCCTTGTAAGCCCAAGAGATCCAGTTGGATCTAGAATGGGGAAACTGGAACTGAGGAGTTAGGGTTTGTGGTTTAACTCATGGAAGCTACTGCAACATGCAGTGAGCAAAGGTTATAAGCCAGGAAAGATGAGTCCACTAACATATGCAGATACCTTGACCTCATCTCCCTTGATGTTAAGGTAAGTAGCTGCAGAAGGCAGCAACCACATATGCTCAGTGTTCGGACCTACATTCAGGACTGGGTGGTCCCAGTCCCTCTGAAGTGGCTGGGTTTTTAACCATGTTACAAACATCTTATAAAGTCCTGTAGGTGTTGGTACAACAAAAGTGGCAGTGACAAATCAGGAACTTACTCACAGGAACCCACCAATAGAGTGAAAAGCAATCATAGAATGGGAGAACATATCTACAATACCTATATCTGACAGAGGACTCCTATATAGAATGCATAAAGAACTTCTACAAATCAATAGGAAAATATCAAACAGCTGAATACAAAATGGGCAAAAGACTGAATAGGAATTCTGCACGAGAGAACACAAAATGTCCAATAACATATGAAAAAGGGCTGAACTTCCTTTGGTCATCAGGAAGGTGGAAATTAAGAGCACAATGCAATACTACTAGACACTAGACACCCAGTGGAATGGCCAAAAAAGAAGAAAGTATTGATTGTTGACGTGAGGAAAAACTTGTTCCTTTACTCACCACCCACAAAATGCTCTGTACTCCAATTGTATAAGTCTTCTCCCTGTGTAGAACTTTGGTATGAGACATTCAGTCGTCTCCCTTTTGTTTAAAGTTTCTTGGGATTCTTGCAGCCAACTGAGAGACAATGAAACATTTCTTTGCCTCATACCACAATTAAGTTCACTCTTTGGTATGGGTTGACTTGGGGTTCACCACTCCCAAATTCGTGCTGTTGAGTTCTAACCCTCAGTTAGAATGTGACTGTATTTGTAGAGGGTCTTTAAAGAAGTAATTGAGTTAAAATGTCATTAGGGTGGGCCTTGATCCACTATGACTGGTGTCTTTATAAGAAAAGGAGATTAGGACACAAATAGACAGATAGAAGGCCATATGAAGATACAGGGAGAAGATGGCCATCTGCAAGCCAAGGAGAAAGGTCTGAGAAGAAATCAACCCTACTGACAACCTTGATCTTGTACTTCTAGCCTCCTGAACTACCAGAAATAAATTTCTGTCGTTTAAGCCGCCCAGTCTGTGGTACTTTTTTACGGCAGCCTGAGCAAACTCCTTCCTACACATTTCCAGCTGCCTTCGAAAGGGAAATGCCTCGCTATAATGCCCAGAAAAGACAGTGGTGGAAAAACAGCATGAGAATTTCTACAAAAGGATGAAAACAGAAGTAAACATCTGGCAAGATTTTAGCTCAGATATAAAAGTCAAATGTCCATTGACCTCAGCTGCCTGAAGCAAAGCAAGGAAGCAGCGAATGTTCTGAAAAGTTTCTAAGCCAGCATTGCAGAATCAAATTTCCTGCAACTACACACCCTTTCACTGTATCACTCATGTTTGACCCCCAACTGCAAGGCTCACTCTTGCGGGAGAAAAACAACAACCCAACAGGGATGAGAGAAATAGAAAAACTATAGAAGACAGATCCAAGATTTTAAAAACGTATAGCTACCAGAGGACACTTTGTATAGAGCAAATAGTTCTTTTTTAAAATTTTAAAAAAATGTTTATTTTTGAGAGAGAGAGAGAAAGCACGTGCGAGCAAGGGAAGGGGAGAGAGAGAGAGGGAGACCCAGAACTCAAAGCAGGCTCCAGGCTCTGAGCTGTCAGCACAGAGCCTGATGGGGGGCTCAAACTCATGAACTGCAAAACCATGAGCTGAGCTGAAGTCAGATGCTTAACCAACTGAGCCACCCAGGGATCCCCTAGAGCAAATAGTTCTTTATGCCTAATTGGCCTTGACATTCTGTATCAGAGCATAATCAGAGCAGGGTTAAATTGTGTCTGTATACTGTATTTGAAGAGAGTGAAATATGTGATCCATTTTAGAAAGAATTTAAATCAGTTTCAGTGGGATGTTTGACTATCTGGTAAAAGTTATCATAAAGGATGAGGTGATTCTCCAGTGGGGGGTTCTAGACTGCACAGATAGTTACTGTGGGGCTGACCAAGAGGTCATGAAACTCCCCTAAGCATCATGAGAGCACGGCTTCATCCCTCATTCACTGCCTTTCAATAGTGCCTAAATCACTGTCTGGCCTATATTAGGAGCACAAAACAGTGTTTATTAAATCCCCAAATGCTGGTGTCGCATTAAAGGGCAGCGAAGAGGTGGGTATGAAGGAGAACTACTAAGACACAAGCTCAGGAGAACTTAGGGCCTTCAGGAGGCCAAGGGTAGGCCACTCAAAATTGGCATACTGATTATTTAAAATAAAATTTACTTAAGACACAGCCTGTATAAGAAGAATACTCAGACCTCCTCTGTCCCCCTGAAATCTTCCTTATGAGAAGTACCTACCTGGTGCCACACTTATCATCAGAGATGGGAGATTTAGAGGGGTGAAGGCTGTACCAACAACCCTTGTTACTTTTTATGAATGTACTATCCCAGCTCAAATTCTCTGTGGAATTCCTTACTAATTGTATAATAGGAAAAGATAGGATAAAATAGGCAGAGAGGGAAAGGTTAGGACCTGAGGTTCCTCCCTGGGTGGGGAAAAACACATATTTTGGAACAATGCTGGGAGCGGCTGACCACAGCAAACCTCCTTGGGCATAAGTTTCCTCTTAAGAATGTGACAGACACCACCTACTCCCCTCAGGTTCCCCTCAGGAATTTGACAATCAAAATACCTAACTAAAATAAGTAGACCATAAAATGTATGCCCCACAAGGAATGGTGCGGTCATAGACCACCCCTCACACAATAGAAAGGAGTCAATTAAAAAGGAATGACCAGGCATTTAGTTACCTAGTCCATAAGGGTAGAACCTGAGAAGGAACAAGGGGGAAGGGAAGGGACCGACCAAAACGCTATAAAACAAAATGCCCCTCTCAGAGAAAGAGAGATTTTATTCTATTCTTACTTTCTTTACCACCTCTTCATTCTTCGAAGAAGCAAGACAACAAATCGCAGATATTGAGGTAAAAAAAAAAACCCTGCAACAATTGAAGCTCCCAAAGTTAAGTCGATGTCTCACAGGTTTATTGTCTCTCTATCTAAAAAGTATGAAAAATGCCTTGATCATTTCTTTAGGTTTCAATTTCATTATTGGGCCTCCATGCTTCTGTAATAAAACTTTGGGACTTTTCCCCTCCTGTTAATCTGTCTCATGTAAATTTAATTATTAGTACAGCTTGAAGAGCCTTGGGCCAGCGATCCTCCCCTCAGCCTCTAGTGGGTTGAATAGTGTCTCCCCACAATTCATGTCCACCTGGAACCTCAAAATGGAGTCTTTGTAGATGTAAGTGAAACCGCTTAAAAGCATAAAGTTGCGCAAAAATCAAAATGGCTGCACTAATGCTTCAGTGAAGGTCGATTTTTAAAGTAACCATTTTCCTCTCCTTCGCACACCTCCCCTCCTCCTTTCTTAGCCTTTTGTGTCAGGAACCTGGTACCACCCTGAAAACTACTCTGGAGGCTGGCAGCACCTACACAATTTCTGTTGAAAACAGCTAGGTCCTGTATTTCCCAGTAACTCCCCTCTCCCACTCTTTCCTTCTGGGAGGGGGAAAGAGGTCGGGCTTGCAGTTTCTTCAAGGGATGCCTGCTGCAGCCTCCTTTGCCAGGCAAAGCTATAAAGCTATTGTTCCTCTCTTAAATTTTTTTTAAATGTTAATTTTTGAGAGAGAGAGAGAGAGAGAGAGAGAGAGAGAGAGAGAGAGACTGAATACGAGCAGGGGAGGGGGTTGGAGAAAAGAGACAGGGAGATACATAATCCAAAGCAGTCTCCAGGCTCTGAGCTGTAAGCACAGAGCCCTATGCTCATGGGACTGGAACCCATGAACCATGAGATCATGACCTGAAATGAAGTCAGATGCTTGACTGACTGAGCTGCCCCAAATCTATTGTTCCTCTTTATCCCAAACTCTGTCTTCACATTATATTCTGGCCCAGAAGTACAGAGGTCGGTTTTTGACAACATTATCAGTGAAGGTGAGGTCCTACTGGATTAGGGTCAACCCTAAATCCAATGACTGGTATCCCCAGAAGAAGGCCATGTGACATACAGACACACAGAGAAGAAAGATATGTGTCTACATAGGCAAAGATGGGGATGGGGCAGCTATAGGGCAAAGGTTGCCAGAGAATGCTCGTAACCACCAGAAGCTAGGAGACAAGGATTCTTCCCTAGAGCCTTCAGAGGGAGCACAGCCCTGTCAACCCACACCTTCATTTTGAAACTTTAGCCTCCAGGACTGTGAGGAAACAAATTTTTGTTGGGTTAAACCGCCCAGTTTGTCATTATGTGTTGCCAGGAAAACGAATGCAGGACCTGAGAACTGTTTTCAGGGAACATGTAAGAAACTCTGGTTATCATCTTAATTTTGAAAATGATCCTGATGGGGTTTTGGGGTGATGGTGGGGTTCGGAGCTGATGGCCAAGAAAGAATTCTTGAAGACATCTTTGGTGCAAAAAAGGTGATCTTATTAAAGCACAGAGACAGGACCTGTGGGCAGAAAGAGCTTCACTGGGGTTGTGAAGAGTGATTGATTATATACTATGAAGTTGGGAGAGGTGAAGTTAAGAGAAAGTTTATAAAGGGATTTCCAGATGCTAAAGAAGATTCAGATTACTGGAGACCTAGCTAACTGTCAAGCTAAAGTTGTTTTTCCCTCTAGCAAAGCCTTAACTTTAAGACAGTAGGGAGTTCTTGGACTTTAGGCTATTGGTGAGATCGCCCTTTTTTTGGTAATTGTATCAGTTTAGCCATTTGTTTTCGGTCCTTCCCTTTGTTCTTGGGCAGCCTGGAGTACCTAAGGAATATCACACATTTCCCACCTGGTGGTGTGTGTGTGTGTTAGCTTGTGCTTTGCCCTCAGCTTGCCTTATGCTCCATCAGTCCTACAGAAAGAAAAGTATTTAGTTCTTTTGGTGGCGGTAGTGGTGGTGGTGGGTATTATGTTAAAGTATTTTGAAACACCTTAAAAAAATAGTCAAACCTAGATATGTGCACTAATTGCTAGTAGTACAAAGAGACCCCACAATGCAAAATGGCTCAAACACAGTAAGGTTTATTTACCGCAGTAAAAAAAAAAAAAAAAAAAGTGAGAGCATTTTGAGCTAATTTGAGTCAATTTCCCAAAGGTCCAGGCGTTAGCAAATTATATATGCTGCTGTTAGAAATGTTTTGGCAAGATCTTTCAAGTGGGCAATCTAGCAGTAAATTGAAGCAGCCTTCATAATTTGCATACCTGGTGACTCAGCCATTTCTCTTTCTCTTCCTTCAGTTTTACTTGAGAATGAAGGTGGCATCTAACTAGATGATTCTTGAGCTGCTATCACTGTTTAGTGCAGACCCAATTTCCCTAACCTGCCAGGTAGAAATCCCTTTGGTTCCTTTAGGTCTAGGGAGGGGGCTGGGCAAGTCTGGGGAACACCACCTGAGTTCACATTAGTCACCTGGGGAGGTGTTTTTGTTTTTTAAATACCCGGGCTGTCATCTTTGGGGGCTGGTGCTACTATTTTTTTTTTTTTTATTATTAAAGGACATTCTCAAGAAAGCTACATTTATTTTTCTTTTTTAAATTTTCTTTAATGTTTATTTTTGAGAGAGAGAACAAGCAGGGGAGGGCAGAGAGAGGAAGACAGAATCTGAAGATTCTGAGCTGTCAGTGCAGAGCCCTGGGCCGACGTGGGTTGGAGGGCTGGTGGCTCCAACTCACAAACTGCCAGATCGTGACCTGAGCTTAAGTTGGATGCTTAACGGACTAAGCCACCATGCGCCCCTGGAGTTACTATTCCTAAAGTTTCCCCACGGCCTTACAATGCAGTCAAGGCCCAGAATCAGAGCCTTAGGGAAGTGAAAGTAAAAAGTTGCGCAACAATTTTGTAAATGAATATTTACTGGAAACATTTTCTCGATATCCTGTTAAAATAACTATGTACAAAAGCTCAAGGGCAGTAAGAGTCCATTTGTGCAAAAAAAAAAAATTATGAGACTGGAAATTAACTTTGGTTATGAGAAATGTCCTCGTTCAGTTACTTGCACTTAAACAGTTTAAGATCATGAACAATGTTATGTTATATTAAGAAAACTATTTCGAATCTAAGACGCATTTTTCCAGACGATAACGTGGCGCACATTGAGCGGGACCGTCCGCCTCCAGGCACAGCCTGGGGAACTCCTAGGAGGTCCGCTTGGAATAGCGGAAGTCACATCCCCACCCCTGAGGCGGTGGTCCCACAGCTGCTAGAGGCCAGAACCCCGGCGGCCCCGCCCCTCCCGCAGGCCCCGCCCCACTTCCGGCTGATTCACCCCGCCCACCCGGATATTCTTGGCCTCGCTCCACCGGCCTCGCTCCACCCGCCTCGCTTTGGCTCCGCGTGGCCCCTCAGCTCTGTCGCGGTCTCGCCTCTCCGACGTATTTTGTTTGCGACGCTGTCGTGTAACAGCGCGCTTTACGGCCGTGGGGACGGGGCGAGCCGGCGCCAGGGCCACTCCGGCCGGGAAGCTGGGTGGGCGGTTGAGGTTGATGCCCGGCGGCGGGGTGAGCGCGGCGTCTGGCCGGCTTCTCACTGCCGCGGAGCAGAGGGGTGCCCGGGAAGCGGTGGGGTCGGCGTCCAGGAGCGGCCCAGGAGGCTCCGGCTCCGGCGGCGGCGGCAGAGGAGGAGCAGGCGGCCCCGGGCCGGGCAGTGGAGGCCCGGGGGGGCCCGCGGGCAGGATGAGCCTGACTCCGAAGGAGCTCTCGAGCCTGCTGAGCATCATCTCGGAGGAAGCGGGCGGCGGCAGTACCTTTGAGGGCCTGTCCACCGCCTTCCATCACTACTTCAGCAAGGCCGACCACTTCCGCTTGGGCTCGGTGCTGGTCATGCTGCTGCAGCAGCCGGACCTACTGCCTAGCGCGGCGCAACGCCTCACCGCGCTCTACCTGCTCTGGGAGATGTACCGCACCGAGCCGCTAGCCGCCAACCCTTTCGCCGCCAGCTTCGCGCACCTGCTCAACCCTGCACCGCCCGCTCGCGGCGGCCAGGAGCCCGACAGGCCACCCCTCTCAGGTACGCCGGGGCAGCCCGTCCCTTCGGAAGCCAGATGTGCGCTGTGGATAGATTGGAAACTTTCCCCCATTCTCGTGCGAGTTCATCCGCAAGTGAAATTGTCTCCTTTTGAAATTATCTACCCTAAACCCCGTCCCCAAATATGGAGAAGTGGTAGCTTAATTACAGATTCAGGGCACCACGAATTATTCCTATCAACTGTACAAGACCATGAAATCATGCAGCTGAGTGGGGCTTGACAGTTTGAGCAACTCAGTCGCACTTCGTTCTTGTTAAGCCCCTTTGAGATGTGTGACGTTGTGACTAATGACACTCTGCTCCTGTTTTAAGTCTCAGTCAAGTAAGTAGAAGTCGTTCAGAACCGAAGAAGTTGTTGGGCGGAAATATTCAACGGTGTTTAAGGACTTGACAACCACTTACGTTGGTTTGTTGGGTGTCCCTGGATAATGTGATGGGGGCAGAGGATAAAAAGTAGTATCAAATCTACGACCTAAGTTAGAAAACGCATGACTCCTGGACGTTAGGTAAAATCTGTATTTGTGCAACATTGGCGAGATCAGACCTGTGGGTTTCATTCGAGTTTGCCTTTTCGTTTTAACTCAAAGACATGCTTTATGAGACTTGACTTTGGGAGAAGACTCAGCCAGGAAAGGAGAAGGGCACAGAGGGGATGGTGATTAGTGATAAGGGTCCTGGAAGACCAATACCGAGACCAGTGTTCTGGTGGGGAACAGTTTGATATTACAGTACTCAATCTGTGGGAAAATGAGCAAAACACTGTATGGGTAGGGGCCACTATACAGGGAGTTAAAAGGTGAAGGCAGTGGATTTTGAAGTAATACCATGAAGTTTTTCATGGCATAGGAGGGTTTCTACTTTGCAGGCTACTTGGTGTTCATGCCTGGCACCCCCTTTGGATCTAAAATATCTACTAGTTGGTTTCCTGCAGTTCTCTTATGTAAGAGGGGGCATGTTTTGTGTTGGATAAGACGCCCTTAGAGTACTAGTACTGAACTAGGCTTTCAGGGAGTTTGAGAATGCCCAGAAAGTAATGGAACATATTATGGATTGTCAAAACCCACCATGCTAAGGGACCCTTAGCAGAGAATGGGGACATTGTGGGATTTACTCAGAGAGCCCTTTGAATTCTGAAGGCCAGGTTAGGCAAAGGAAGGATGACTTACGTCATTCTCAAATGTAGTGAGTATAAACCTAGATGTAGACCATAGACTGCATTACTTTTACTAAAGCAGGGTTGATGCTTAAATAGACGACAGGGAATATGAACGCCAAGGCTTATATTGTATGTCTAGGTTGAACACCTAATGGATATATTTTTAAAGTTTTTCAGATGATTCTGATCCAGAGCTGGCGTTGAGAATGTATCTAGAAGTAAATAAGATGACTTCTCTTCACTCAAGCTTGCAGTCTGGTTGGGGAGACATAAATGTAGTCATAACCAGTGTAGTAAGAGTTGTACTAGATGTCACATATAAAATGCTTGGTAGCACAGAGGAACAACTACCTGTGTGGCTGGAGAGGTCCTCAAAGGGAGTGATGTTTTTGCTGGATGGTGATTAGGGATGGAGTAGGGGGTGTGTGAGGGAAGGGTGTGGCCCTGTAGGGTATTCTTAAAGAGCTTATATCGGATGTTTTAAAATGAGGACTCCTAGAACCTGGAAGATTTTGTGCAACTGGAGTGTAGGATATGTGGGTTGGAGGGGAGTTCAAGAGATGAGATTTGGAAAGTGGGTCAGGACTAGATTATGAAGGGACTTCTGATGGAAGTTTGGATTTAATCCTGTGTAAACAGTTAAGTATTGTGAGCAGATTTGTACCTAGAAATATGACTAAGTGGTAAGTGGGAGTGTGGACTGTGGGTAATGGGTGGGCAGGAGTCAAAACTGGGAGCTGGTGAAATTAGGAAGGCTGTCCTGTAGTTGAGGCAAGAGAGGAGAAGAGGGAGCAGAGTCTGGTGACAGTGTTCCTGGGGGATGGATGAGGCTTGGTGAGCCATGGATGTGGGACAAAAGGGAACAGCACTCAGCACTGTGGGAATTTTGTAGTTTCACTATGTATTGAAGCAGGTGCAAGAAGTGTATTTGCCCAGCTAATGATATTTCCTGGTCTCTTCAACTTGTACAGTTGATTGCAGTAGTAGAGGAGAAAAGCATTTTTTTAAAAACTTATTTAATTTCAGGGTCACCTGGGTAGCTCATTCAGTTGAGTATCTAACTTTGGCTCAGGTCATGAGCTCACGGTTCATGGGTTTGGGCCCTGACTTGGGCTCTGTGCTGACAACTGGGAGCCTGGAGCCTGCTTTGGATTCTGTGTCTTCCTCTCTCTCTCTGTCCCTCCCCTGCTCCTGCTCTGTCTCTCTCTCAAAAAATAAACATTAAAAAAAAACTTACTAGAGCACAAGCAGGAGAGGAGCAGAGAGAGAGAGAGAGATCGATCCATCCTTCAAACCAGGAGATCAAAACCTGACTGAGCCATCCAGGTGCTCCAACAAAAGTGTTTCTGTAGTTTTTTTATTTGTTTTTGCTTGCATGTGTAAGCTGTAGCCTTTGCATGTTGGAAACATAGTTAGAAAAACCGTAAGTTTCATTGATATTGCCACAAATAGAATTTCAAATGACATATTAAATTACATTTTCATAAATGTATATATTTGGTTAACTGAAACTTAATTTTGTTTTTAAAAATATGTGAATGGAAATGGCAAGTAGCCAATGCTAATTTTACCAGAGTCAAGTTAATTTTAAAAAATAACCATTGGAGAAATTGTTATACATTTTTGTTTACAGGATTTTTACCTCCTATAACTCCACCAGAAAAGTTTTTTCTTTCCCAGCTGATGCTGGCACCCCCAAGGGAACTCTTCAAAAAAACACCTCGACAGATCGCATTGATGGATGTTGGAAACATGGGCCAGTCTGTGGACATTAGTGGGCTTCAGTTAGCCTTGGCTGGTAAGGAGAAATCAGTGGTTTGGGTATTCTCGTGTGGTAGCACAAGGCCTTTTTTTTTTTTTTTTTTTTTTTAAACTTCTCCACTTAAAATGAAGGTCTTTGTAACTGCTAAAAGCTTAGTAACTTCTTTGAAAAACAGCTTCAGTATCGGATCCTTGCTAATATGGCATAGAAATTCATTCTGAGTTTTCAGCTGAATTGATTTCTTTTCCAATTTAAGAAGAATGCTGGATAAAATATAGTCTGTTTAAAAATTTTTTCCTGGTGTCAAAATGATCTACAGATGCAGTGCAATTTCACTTAAAGTCCTAACAGTGTGTATTGCAGATATAGAAAAACCCATCATAAAATTCATATGGAATCCTGTGGGACCCTGAATAGTCAAAAACAATTTCTCTTGGCACCTGTTTAGAATCATCTGACGATATAGGAAGGGTTTATTTCTGGGTTTTCTATTCTATAATAATTGCTTTGTCTGTCTGTATTCTACTTCCATACTTCTGATTAAAGTAGCTTTGTAGTAAATTCTGAAATCAGGACATGTGAAACCTCCACTGTGTCCTGTTTCAAGATTGTTTTGGCACCTTCTGTATTATACGTATAAACAAATGAATGGGTTCTCTTGAAGCAAAAGCATGTTGTGATAGAAAATAGGGGGACTTTCTTGATCTGGATGGTCAGCTACAGTGTCTCTGAGTAGGGAAGGTAAGAAGAGGAACCTTTTTGCTTAACTGCTTTGAGCAAAAATATGGATGAATGGATCTAAACCACTTGAGAGTGATTCGTTAGGGAAATTCTAATATATAGGCAAATTTTTGAACCCTTGATCTTATGATTGAGTGAGCTGCAGTATGAATTAATTTTGACAGTTTCACATCCTTCTTAGATTTAATGCATCTGTGACATTTGGTTTGTTAACATAAGGTGACATTGTCCAATAAACTACTTTTTCCTGGGAGTATTCTGAACCTCGAATTTCACTTTTTAACTCCTGGGTATCAACAATGTAACAGTGGTTATTTTCTGAAAGGGAGAGAAATCTTTTTACGACTTTTAAGATTGAACACATAAATACTTATTGGTCACTAGTGCTAGATACATTCAATTCACAGAAACAAAATACGGTAATTTTAAAAAGATAACATGAAGCTGGGTACAGAGGTGATAGGCAATTTTAGTCACCTTACCTCCAGACGGGATACGTATTCTGAGGGTTCTAGTTTTGTTTTTAATAAAGTGAGAATCTGATTTCCCTTGCAGCTTAGGATGACTTGAGTTAGTTTGTGAGAAAATTTTAAAGGATATCAAGCCCAGGAAAGAATATGTTAGTCTTGAGAAAATTTGGCACAGTGGCTAAGCTTGTTGCTTGCTGTTCCCTACCCAGATTGAAGATGTCCTAATCCATTCATTTTTACAAGTACCAAAAAAAAAAAATGGCGATGCACCTGTCTTCTCTGGAATTGGCTACACATAGATGATCTTTGCAGAGGCCCTCAGTTCATAGGTTTTGCGGTAGGGTTCATGGAGCAGAAGTATATTTATAGAGGATGCCTTTGCATTTTTTTTTAACTTTAAACAAGCAGACAAATTAAACAGAAGTAACTTTTACCCTGTTAACAATGTCAGTATTCATTTTAGAGGTTTTATTAAAAATTCCTGACAACCCGCACTTACTAGTTTACCACACAATGTGCCAATTTAAACATTTTCCCTACATTTTGGTCAAGAGTATGTTAATTTTTCGTGTTTTAACAATCTGAGATGAGAAAATGGCATCTCAGGATAATTAGCATTTTTCCTTAAATGAATGAGTTGAACATGTTGTTACAGATATAAGGAATCTTTCATGTCTGGCCATTTTTCCATTGGATGGATGGTCTTTTATTAACACTGGTAGCTCTTTAAGGAATTAGGACTTTAGCTCTGTGTTTTCAAAATTACAAAATCTGAAATCTGTAATTTCATAAAACCTGCATGCACATTTTAGGGAATTATAAAGTGACCCTGGAGCCACCATCATCAGGACCTCGAGGCTCTCTGTTTCTCTTACTAGCTGCTCCCTTCTTTCCCCATCACTAACCTGACTGTTGTGCGAATCATTCATGATTTACTTTATAGCCCTCCCCTCTGTGCATGCCTGTAGTTGAACTTTGGATGATCTTAAACTTGACGTGTGTATGGAATCGTACAGTGTTCTTTTGTTTGTTGATTGTAAGACGAATCCATGTTGATGACATATAATCGTAGTGGTTTCTTTATCCATTTTACTACTGATGGACGTAATGTTGCTATGAACATTCTGGTACATTCTCCTAGTGTACATAGGAAAGTGTTTCCTCTAGCAGGAAAGATAAGCACGTGTAAAACTTTATTAGCTAATGGCAAGTTATTTCCCAGAGTTGCTGTGCCATGTTTCATTCCCATTAGCAGTGTGCAAGTTACCTGACATTGTCTACATCTGATAATCTCAGGCTTGTTAATTTTTGCTAATCTGGAGGATATGTAATAGTATCTTGTGTTTTGACGATTTTCCCACCCCGTTCCAATGCGAGTGAACATTTTTTTCAGATGTTTATTGGCTATTGAAGCCTTTTTAAATAAAATGCTTGTTGAAGTCAGCCCATTATTTCTTTTTTAAAATATTGATTTGTAGGAGTTTTTTGCTCCTTTTTTTTTCTTAAGAAATTAAAGTATAGTTGACCTACAATATTAACATTAGTTTCAGGTGTACAACATGGTGATTTAACAGTTCTGCACATTTACTCAGTGCTCATCATGTTAGGGGTAGTTACCATCCGTTACCATACAGAGTTATCGTATTATTGACAATGCTATACTATGCTGTACTTTTCGCTCCATGATTTATTTATAACTGGAAGTTAGTACCTCTTTATCCCCTTCACCTATTTTGCCCATCCTCCTCCTTCCCTCCCCTCTGGCAACCACCAGTTTGTTCTCTGTCTTTAGGAGTCTGTTTCTGGTTTTATTGGTTTCATATTTTTAGATTACACATAGAAGTGAAATCATATGGTATTTGCTTTTGTGTGTCTGATTTATTTCATTTAGCATCATACCTTCTTGGTCCATCCATGTCACAAATGGCAAGATTTCACTCTTTTTTAATACTCCTTTTCACAGTACTCCATTGTGTGTGTGTGTGTGTGTGTGTGTGTGTGTGTACACACACCACATCTTCCTTATCCATTCATCTGTTGATGGACACTTAAGTTGCATCCATATCTTGCATTGTAAACAGTGAATGCTGCAATAAACATAAGTGTGCATATGTCTTTTTGAAATAATGTTTTCTTGGGGTAAACATCCAGAAGTGGAATTACTGAGTCCTATGGTACTTCTGTTTTTAGTTTGTGAGGAACCTCCATACTGTTTTCCAGACAGGCTGCACCAGTTTACATTCTCACAGTGCACGAGGGTTTCCTTTTCTCCACATCCTCACCAACACTTGCTGTTTGTGTTTTTGATACTAGCTGTTCTGACTGGTGTGAGGTGATACTGTGATTTTGATATGCATTTCTCTGATAATCAGTGATGCTGAACATCTTTTCATGTGTCTGTGGTCATCTGTGTATCTTCTTTGGAAAAATGTCTGTTCTGGTCCTCTGCCCATTTTAAAATCTGATTACTTGGGGTTTTTTTGGTGTTGTAGTACTTTTATTTATTTTGGTTATTAACTCCTTTTCGGATACATCATTTGCAAATAGCTTATCCCACTTAGTAGGTTGCCTTTATGTTTTATTTATGGTTTCCTTTGCTGTACAAAAACTCTTATTTTGATGTAGCCTCAGTTGTTTGTTTTTGCTTTTGTTTCCCTTGCCTGGAGAGACCTATCTATAAATAAGTTGCTAAGGCCAATGTCTGAGGGTTTATTGCCTATGTTTTTATCTTAGAAGTTTTATGGTTTCAAATCTTACAATTAGGTCTCTTATCCATTTTGAGTTTATTTTTGTGTATGGTGTAAGACAGTGGTCTAGTTTCATTCTTTTGCATGTAGCTGTCCAGTTTTCTCAGCACTATTATTGAAGAAATGGTCTTTTCCCCCAGTCATATATTCTTGCCTTCTTTCTTGTGGATTAATTGGCCATATAAGCATGGGTTTATTTCTGGGCATTCTATTCTGTTCATTGATCTGTGTGTCTGTTTTTGTCCCAGTACTATACTATTTTGATTACTATAGCTTTGTAGTTAGTTTGAAATCCAAGAGCATGATACTTCCAGCCTTGTTGTTCTTTCAAAAGATTGCTTTGGCTATTTGGGGGTCTTTTGTGGTTCCACACAAATTTTAGGATTATTTGTTCTAGTTCTGTGAAAAATGCTATTAGCATTTTAATAGGGATTGCACTGAATTCTGTAGATTGGGTAGTATGGACATTTTAATCATATTTGTTCCTCACAGCCATGAGCCTGGAATATCTTTCCATTTCTTTGTGTCATCTTCACTTTCTTTCATTAGTGCTTTATTGTAGTTTTCAGAGTGCAAGTCTTTTACCTCTTTGGTTAGATTTATTCCTTGTTATCTTACTATTTTTGGTGCAGTTGTAAATGGGATAGTTTTTCTTGATTTCTCTTTCCACTACTTTGTTACTAATGTTTAGAAATGCAACAGATTTTCTGCACGCTGATTGCGTATCCTGTGATTTTAGTGAGTTTATCAGTTGCAGCAGTTTTTCGGTGGGAGTCTTTTGGGTTTTCTATACTTTAGTATCATGTTATATGTAAATAGTGAAAGTTTTACTTCTTTCTTACCAGACTATTTTTTGTCTGACTGCTGTGGCTAAGACTGTGTTGAATAAAAGTGGTGAGAGTGGACATGTCTGTCTTTTTCCTGACCTTAGGAGGAAAGCTTTCATCTTTTCATCATTGTGATGTTAGCTGTGGGTTTGTCATATATAGCCTTTATTATGCTGAGATTTGTTCCCTGTATACCCATTTTATTAAGATTTTTAATCATGAACAGATGTTGAATTTTGTCAAATGCTTTTTCTGCATCTATTGAGATAACCATATCAGTTTTATCTTTCACTTTGTTAATGTGTATCACATTGGTTAATTTGTGAATATTGAACCATCCTTGCAACCCAGGAATAAATTCCACTTGCTCATTTATTTTTGTTCTAATCTTTATTATTTCCTTCCTTCTGCTGGTTTTAGGTTTTGCTCTTCTTTTTCTAGTTCCAAAGGTATAAAGTTAGGTTGTTTGAGATTTTTCTTGCTTTTGAGGTGGATCTGTACTACTATAAACTTCCCCCTTGGAGATGCTTTTGCTGGACCCCAATAGTTTTGAACTCTTGTGTTTTCATTTTCATTTGTTTCCATGTGCTTCTTTATTTCCTGGTTGGCCAATTCATTGCTTAGTAGCATTGTTATTTAACCTCCATGTATTTATGTCTTTCCAGTTGTTTTCTTGTGGTTGATTTCTAGTTTTACAGCATCGTGGTCAGAAAAGATGCATGGTATGACTTTGATCTTTCAGAATTTCTTGAGGTTTTTTTTTGTGGGCTAATGTATGATCTGTTCTGGAGAACATTCCATGTGCACTTGAATGTGTACTCTGCTGTTTTAGGATGGAGTGTTCCAAATATATCTGTTAAATCCATCTGGCCCAGAGTGTCATTCAAAACCACGATTTCCTTATTGATTTTTTGTTTAGATGATCTGTCCACTGATGTGAGTAGGGTGTTAAAGTTCCCTACTATTATGTAGTACTATCAATTGTATTTGCTTTATATATTTGGGTGCTTCTATGTTGGGTGCATAAATATGCACAGTTGTTATATCTTCTTGTTCAGTTGTCCCTTTTGGATTATATAATGCCCTTCTTTGTCTCTTATGACAGTCTTTGTTTTAAAGTCTAGTTTGTTCTGGGGTGCCAGGGTGGCTTAGTCAGTTAAGTGTCTGACTTCAGCTCAGGTCACAATCTTGCAGTCCATGAGTTCGAGCCCCAGCCCTGTGTTGGGCTCTGTGCTTGACAGCTCAGAGCCTTGGAACCTGCTTCAGATTTTGTGTCTCCCTCTCTCTTTGCCCCTTCTCCACTTATGCTCTGTCTCTCTTTCAAAAATAAACGTTAAAAAAAATTTACAAAGTCTAATTTGTCCTGTATAAGTATTGCTACCCTCTTTTCCCCCCCATACATTTGCATGGAATATCTTTTTCCATACCTTCACTTTGAGTCTGTCTTTGGGTCTGATGTCTGACATGTCTTTTGTAGGAAGTATATAAATGGATCTTGTTTTTTAATCCATTCAGTGACTGTCTTTTGACTTAAAAGTAAATGTGCATTTAGTTCATTTAAAGTATGTATTCATCGATATGTACTTTTTGCCATTTTGTTTATTGTTTTCTGGTTGTTTTTATAATTCTCTGTTCTTCTCTTGCTCTCTTCCCTTGTGATTTGATCCCTTTATTTAGTGTTATGTTTGGATTCCTATTTTTTATGTACCTGTTACAGGTTTTTGGTTGGTGGTTACTATGAGCTTTATATATAATATTCTTAGTATATACCAGTCTAAGTTAAATTGATGGTTGTTGTTTGAACACATTCCGAAAGCACTGTACTTTTACTCCCCCACCTCACCCCTGGCTCCATATTTTATGTATATATCGTCATATTTTACATCTTTTTATTTTGTGCCCCTGTGTAATTATTGTAGATACAACTGATTTACTACTTCTTTTAACCTTCATACTAGCTTTATGAGTGATCTACTACCTTTAGTGTGCATTTGCTTTTATCAGTGCATTTTTTTCTTTTCATAATTTTATTCTAACTATGGTTTTTTTCTTTTTCACCTATAGAAGTCCCTTTAACAATTGTTGTAAGGCTAGTTTAGTGCCCATGAACTTTAACTTTTGTTTGTCTGGGAAACTGTCTGTCCTTCAATTCTGAGTGATAACCTTGCTGGGGCAAGTACTCTTGATTGTAGGGTTTTCCCCAGCACTTTGAATATCATGCCACTCCCTTCTAGCCTGCAGTTTCTGCTGAAAGAACATCTGATAGCCTTTTGGGGTTTTCCTTTTAACTATGTGCTTTTCTCTTGCTGCTTTTAAGATTCTCTTTTATCTCTTATTTTTTGACACTTTAATTACGTGTCTCGATATGGACCTTCTCGGGTTCATCTTGTATAGGGTTCTCTGTGCATCTTAGCCTTGGCTGGTTGTTTCCTTCCCCAGGTTAGGTAGATTTTCAACAATGATTTCTTCAAATAAGTTTCCTTCCCCTTTTTCTCTTCTCTTTCTGGGATCCCCTGTAATGCAAGTGTTATGCTTGATGTTGTCATCAATCACGTCCTTTAACCTATCCTCATTTTATTTATATTTTTTTTGCTGTTGCGCTTGGGTGTGTTCCATTACCCTGTCTTGAACTCTTCATCATGTAGGTTGCTTATGTTTCCTTTAGTTCTTTTCTGAGGTTCAGAACATATTCCGGTCTCATTTTGTCTGACACTGTTTCTATATATTAGGTATGTCACTTACATCTCTAAGACTTGAAAGTAGTGGCCTTATGTAGAAGATGTCCTGTGGAGCCCATTAGTTTAATACCCCCGATCACCAGTCTGGCACTATGGATATCCCCTGTATAGGCTGTATGCACCCTCCTGTTGTGACTGGTCTGCAGCGGATGGGGATGCTCTTGTGGGTGTGACTGGCCTCCAGCACAACTGGCTGAGAGCTTGGCTGTAGCTGCTGCTGGCTTGTTGGTGGGTGTTGTAGCTTCTGGCTGATTTGTATTTGGGGGTGGGAGGGGGAATGTATATATATTCTGAATCTAGCCCTTTCTTCATATGTGTTGCAGACAGCTTTTCCCAGTTAGTAGTTTATTTTTTCACTCTCCTTGTGGTGCCCTCAATTTAAAAATGTCTCTTATTTTACCCTTTTTCAGAACGCCAGTCTGAATTGCCAACCCAAAGTAAGGCTAGCTTCCCTAGTATTCTCAGTGACCCAGACCCAGATTCTTCTAATTCTGGATTTGACAGCTCGGTTGCCTCTCAAATCACAGAAGCTTTAGTCAGTGGACCAAAGCCACCTATTGAAAGTAGGTATATTACTTTTTTGTACTTGGTTTTATTTTACCAGCATCCTGAGACATTTGGTTTTCTAAAACATGGTGTTATTTTTGTTGCTGCTTAAACTTGAAATCAGTGGAAAAGCTCCTAGTTATAGTGTCTTATAGAACATAGTAGAGATGGTCTATGTTCTTCTTTAATAAAATTACACGCCAAGTTTTTTATTACCAGCATTCCTGAAGATATAAATTCTGATTTTACTGAAATGAGTCTTCTGTAATGTATTAACTTTTTATAGCTCTTCATTAATCTTATCAGTGTCATAACCTCCATTGTAAAGTTCTACTGATCTTATAGTTCTTAATTTACTTTAATTCAAAGAAAACACCTACTGAACTTGAAATAACATAGCTGCATCTTCTGGTTTCAGGCTTCTATGTGGTTTTAATGATGAAGGCATGCTTTATCCTTAGGAATAAGAAAATGTTCTCCAAATTATAGTGTCACCATGAGTTTAAAACTTATGTGACTTTAATGCCATTAATAGATCTTTGGCATAAATGGGTTTAATATTTGAAGTCTAAGCTGAACACAAAAGTGTGCCTAAAAGGCCCCAAAACATACTGGTTTTCATTTAATATTTGCTTAGGTACAACTTTGTGTTGCATAAGCTACCAGAAAGGTATGTGAAAAGCAAATCAGCTGGATACAGTCTGGCTAAACATACATACCTCACAGGAATGTTTTCATTATTACATACGCAGTGCTTATCATCAAGTGTTAAGTTTTCTTTTTACAAGTGGTCTGAAAAGAGATTGAGATGCTAGTCCTGCTAGATGGAAGATGCTAGATGTATGTGAACAGAGAATATAGTTTAAGATAAACTGATGATTCTTAGCCAGAAAACATTTTCAATAAACTATTCTCAAATTTGGCAGGGGCTGGGACCCATGATCAGAATAAGCCATCCTAGGCCCTGTGTGGAAACTGGGGTATTAGGAAATTTGTTCAAAAATCCCAGCCAGCATTTATTTCTGTGGATTTATAACTTAGGGTTCAGTCTTGTTTCATAAAACAGTTGCAGTATTGAGTCACTGCATTTTCCTATCATTCTTTTACTGTTTTATGAAAATGAATGTGGGAGTTGTGAATTCAGGGGGTTATGAAAGTCTCTGAATTCATTTGGGAATGTCAGGGCAACTGTACTTTTTTGTTTCCTGCCGTTTCATTTCCACATAATTTCCCACCTCAAGGTTAGAAGATGCAAAGAAAAAACCAGCACAAATAATAGTGGTCTGTGAATAAAATAATAATTAATGGGGCACGTGGGTGACTCAGTCGGTTAAGTGTTCGACTGTTGATCTCAGCTCAGGTGTTGATCTCAGGGTTGTGAGTTCAAGCCCCGCACTGGGCTCTGCACTGGACATGAAGCCTACTTAAAAAAAAAAAAAAAAAGTAACTAACAATAAGAAGAGTGAGATTAAATAGCATTTCATTTTTCCCATCAGAACTCTTACCAGTATGTGAAGCTGTATCATTTTGCTTGTGAGTAGTGATCATGCTTGAATTAAAAATCGTCAGATCACGGTAATGCCTTCGCCTCTCTTGAAAAATAGATTTGGTCTCTGGCATAATAATGTTATATCAGTATTTCATTTTGTTGGCATCCTGAATAAAATCCTGACTTTCTATATTATGTCTGTGTTGGATTTTGAAGTCTGCGAGTTTTATCATGTTATTTTTATTTATGTGCATTAGATGGTAGCTTACTGATAGAAGCAAACATCCCTACTCTCATTACAGGCCATTTCCGGCCAGAGTTTATTCGTCCACCACCTCCACTCCACATTTGTGAGGATGAGCTGGCTTGGCTGAATCCAACAGAGCCTGACCATGCAATTCAATGGGACAAATCAATGTGTGTCAAAAATAGCACTGGTGTGGAGATCAAGCGAATAATGGCCAAAGCCTTCAAAAGCCCCTTATCATCTCCTCAACAAACACAGGTACATATTTATTGTAGGTACTTTATTTTAATCCTTCACATGATAAATGACCAACAAGGCGATCCTGCCCATAGGAGCCAGCAAGAAGAGTGTTTTGGATCCAAGGAGTCTTGGATCTCTGGAGCTTTGTTCTGCCCCTCCCACTCTGGTCATTTTACCCTGGTGGAGAAAGACGGATGACTCAACATGTGTCAACACTTACTTGGGACCATTTTGAGTCTGGGAGAGGAGGGGCAGGATGGATCTCACATTTTGGCACTTTGCATACATTGTTAGATTTGCTGGACAGTAACTCTACTGAGGGTAAGCAAGATTAACATTTTATGGAGTAAGAAAATGAGACCCAGGTAAGCTAGCCACTGTCACATAGCTGGCTAGTGGTGGATTTGAGATTTAGAGTAGCCCCTGCTATTCTTCGTGTAAGACTCCCCTGGGTGGGGAAAAGCAAGGATACCCAGTGGGTGGTTTCTGTCTGGTGAATTTTATCCAGCTTTGCATACTTTCACAATAGAACTTGTGAGGACATACGGACACTTCCAATCCGGTTTACCACTGAAAATGTTACTTTCAGAGTCAAATAACAGCTGTTTGTAGTTCACTGTGTTTGCTAGGCCATCCTAAAACACAGCCCACTGTGGTATATGCAGACAGGTAGGGGGATGAGCATAGAGAATTTGTAAGAAAAACCACTTATTTGGCAGAACTGTTTTTGAAGATATTTATTTGGATTGCATTGCTTGAGTAGGGTCTGAACTGTACAGCCCTGCACAGTGAGGCACCATGACAGGGCAGTGGTCTCTTCCCATCTCTCCTCGAGCGTCTGTTCTCTGCCTGGGGCTGCACTGTTTCCCATGTTCCCCAGTTCTCTTGTGTTTTTCTGGAGAACTGGTTGGCAACTAAAGATTATTTTTGGTTATAACAGAGGGTAGGAAAAGCCTACAAAGGTGTTAAGGATGACACCTTTAGGTTAAGGATTGTTACCGTTAAAATCCACACAATATTCTATCCAACCAGACGATACTGAGCCTGATTTAATGCCCTGGAAAGGGATGACTAGCATTTTCACAGTCTTGAAGGTATCTGCATTTTAGGATCTTTACAGTTTAAATGTTAAATTTAAAAATTAACACAAGATTATAATGGGTTTGAGGGAAGAAATTTACAAGATTGGTTCAATGTAGATAATTTTATAGTTTGTTTTTGTCGACAGGAAAGAGAATATTTGACTCAAGAACCTCTCTGTTTTTACAAATTTGGTTGTATTTAGCTCCTGGGTGAATTGGAAAAAGACCCCAAACTCGTTTATCATATTGGCCTCACTCCAGCCAAACTTCCAGACTTAGTGGAAAACAACCCTCTAGTTGCTATAGAAATGCTGCTGAAGTTAATGCAGTCAAGCCAGATCACGGAGTATTTTTCGGTTCTGGTCAACATGGACATGTCTTTGCATTCAATGGAAGTTGTAAATCGGTAAGTTTTTATACTTGATCAGGTGTGTGTGTGTTGGGTGTGTGTGTGTAAACATCTAGATCCTGATTAAATAAAATGGCCAGAGAGAAAAACCAGCAACAAATTTTAAGTTAGTGGGTTTTGTTTTTTTTTTCTTACCTTCTTGAAATGTACTAAAGACTGTGTCCTTCTAAGCTAATCAGCCAGTAAGAAAAAGCCAAGTAATCACAAGTATGGGTACAAGAGTGTTCTTTTTGAGGTGCAGGAGAGAGGAGGCATGAGGTTTTCAACTTTATTTTCTGTCACTGGCAAAACTGGTCAGCTGCTTGTTGAAAACATACTGCTGCGTGTCTGTGTTCTCCTGTTCAGGCCTTTCCCTCCGGTGAAGACTCACTTCCTTCTGGGGCTGCTTCTGCTCCTGTCCTTGGACTGACCTCCCTCTCAGCGCCAGCTTCTTCCCCTTCACTATGTTCTTATAGCACTGTTTTCACCAGCTATTTGGTACTTAGTCCAAGAATAACCACATCTTTTTATCAGTAGTATTCTTTCTAGAGAATAATTTCAAGAACGAGGTCAGTTCTTTGTGTCCCCCCATCTCAAGTGACCACAGCACTTTTCTCAGAGCACTGGTTCCTTGGTGCTTTATGGGAAAAGGTTCTGGAGTCAAAGAAGTTTAGAATTCCTTTTGGAAACTCATACTGTATAGTTAGCATAGCATACCTTTATCTGAACATGGAATTCCCATCTTTTTGTTTTTCTTAAAATATTCCACAGACTCCTTTGGAAAATACCAGCTTTCCTCTTGGAGATGCTAATGTGCCACCAATGCCTTCTGTCACATTCCATCCAGGTCTCTACCCCTGTGTTCCTGAATGTGCCACACTAATCCTAGATCCCAGCTCTTCCTCACGTCATTCACTAGGTTATAAGGAATACCTCAAGGTTTCAGTTTTAGGCCACTTGACCTTTCAAGGCTTTTTCTATTTTTTCATTTACACTGCTTTTTGCAAACCCCTCATTTTAGCCTTTAATTATAGTGTACTCTTACTAAATTATACCTTCTTGGACATACAACCTCGCATAGCACTTATGTGTAATTGGGGTTTGGTAAACGTTACTTATTAGAGCTTGAAGACTATTAACTACAAATTAGGATTCAACCAAGAACACAGAGAAATGTGGTGTTCAAGAATATGAGTAATTTTCATGTGTAATGCTAAGTATAGACTTAAAAAATGAAGTGGCATTTATTAACAAATGGGGGTGGCTCAGGCTTATTTGCATAAGTATGTTTAAAAGTAGGTAACTGATCATATATCAGAAATTTTCACTAAATGACCAAAGAGGAATTTTATATTTTATGGTTAATAGTGTTTTTTAATAGCCCTTTTTAACTTTCTGAAACAGACTAACTACAGCTGTTGATCTACCTCCTGAATTTATTCACCTGTACATATCAAATTGCATCTCTACTTGTGAACAAATTAAGGATAAATATATGCAGGTAAGTAGCAGAAATTTTTGTAAATTTTATAAATATCTGCCAAGAAAATGGGTGCACTGAAATTTGCTTTCTCTTTTTCAGAATCGTTTGGTGCGTCTTGTGTGTGTCTTTCTCCAGTCCTTGATCCGCAACAAAATAATTAACGTGCAGGACTTGTTTATAGAAGTGCAGGCATTCTGTATTGAATTTAGTAGGATACGAGAAGCTGCTGGCCTTTTCCGATTGTTGAAGACCTTGGATACTGGAGAAACACCTTCCGAGACCAAAATGTCAAAATAATACCTCATCACAACCACCACATTCATTATTCAGCTGTATTGTGACTTAATTTTTAAACTGTTAGAACCTTGAGTGGATTGCTTGGCCTAATGCATATAAACACCACTTTTTCTTTTCCTGGGTGACTTTTTCCTTGAGATGGATTTTTGGCAAGACTTGGAAAAATGTGTCTATTTTGGTGTCTTGCTGTTGATTAGAATTAGCAGTTATCCAAAAAAGGTTATTGCAAAAAAGTAGATGAGGTCTTTATCATTATAGAACAAAGTGCCTGTTTTTGTTTAAAACACAAGTTACAGGCTACTGATAAGAACCCCAGTTTTCTTAACGGTTGGTTCTAATATTAAAAGTATTTAATGAGTAAATGAAGACATTCTTAGGAATTTGTTATACTGCCCTCGAGATGAAATCAGTTGAGTGTTTTTGAATCAAATGGCAAAGAGAAGTTTGGTCCTTGAACCCATTTATGAATATAGCCCTTACTTTCTCATTAAGCACAGTCTGAAGCGAGGAAATGCTTCTAACTTTATCCTTTCTTGTCATGGTGACTTAATAGACAACAGCATACATGCATTTCTTGGACCTCTTAGAAACCTTTTTGAGACTATAATAGCTGGTGTAGTGTTCTTTTTTTTTCCTCTCAAGATGTTCATTAATTAGTTCCTCAGTTCTTAGTCTAAGATAGTTATTTTCTTGTTTTAAGGAAAAGTATTAGTCCATGCTTTGGGAGATAATATCACCACTGAGGAAGTGTCACATACAGTCTGTACCCTGCTGCCTATGCTGAGGCAGATAACTTGTAGGAGGACAACAAGGTGGCTGGCATTGTGTGGGCTGTTATCCCTCATTTAACTTTGGACAACAGTGCCTTATATTAAAGTTTTTTATGAACTGTATTATCTGATGTGGTTTTTTTTTTTTTTTTACTTGACGAAACCATGAAAAATTCCTCATTTACTGAGATACTTCCCAACCTAGCCTACTGGTTTGGAAGATTAGAAGATTGAAACTTCTAATACTGGCAAAAGAGCAGTACCCCTAGATTTATAAGAAATTTTGTCTTAGGTATTTTTATGAAAGTAAAGTATTTATAAATATTTTTGCTTAAAGGAAATAAGAACCCAAGCCAGTATAATAGAGGAATGCCTTTAAGACATCCAAAATGATAATAACAGCCTTGATTTCCATACCTAAAAGTGGGCATCACTGTTTTATGTATTAGGTTTGGGAAAAGAAACAGTTCATTCCTGAGATACTTTTTGGAATGGCAAAGTTTGGACCACTGCTGGAAAGGCTCCAGGACCTACTGATTCTCTGGTAGCACTGAACAGCACTGGCCAACAGCACTGTGAACTCATGCCTGAACAAAGCTTACCTAACACGTACTTTCTCTATAAGGCACATCACAGACTTCACGTGCTGAGAACAGGAGACAACACTATGCTTGGGGGCCATTTTAAACTGTGAAATCACCAAGGTACAAAATTTTGGAAAAGAGGACACTAAATACACAGTGGAGAAGGACACACTGTTGACACTTTGAGAGCTGAAACAAGAAGGCAGAGCATCCTCTTTAAACCTCAACCAGAAGAGTGTGTCACATGTCTCACAATTTTCACTGCGCTGTACGTGCCACAAAGGAGTTGGCCCAAAGCACTGCTCATCCTGATGTGCGAGTTACAGATAAATTCAGCCGCTGAACTTACAAACATGGACTCTGCACATAAAAGAGACTGACTCCTGCTAATCATTCCAAGATCACACTACTGGCATTTACTTGAAAGAGGAAAGACTTTCAAATCTAAGTAGTTTACAAGGAACAGTAGTTACATTTAGGGAACATTTTACAAAATAAATAAATGAAAGGTTTACATTTATAACACCAGTAAAATGTTCTTCATTAAACATGTTTAAAAGTAGAAGAAAGTTTACCTGAAATAAACTATAGTCCTGGGATTCAGTAACTGTAATCAACTTTTAAGTGTAGTTCAATTTACTGCCATGTTAAAAACAACACATCTTGAATTCTGGATTTTCTAGTTCCAGTTTCTAGTTGTAATATTTCCAAATCACCTGTTAAAAAGACAGCACTAAGTTACATCATAGGGTAGAAGAAAAAAAGTACTTCAAAAATAATCAGATCCTAAGATACGACTGTTTCAAATAATTCTCTAACAGTGTTTATACATTTAAATAACTTTAAAGAAACAGTTATCACTCACCTTTCTTACAGAGTACACATTTTCCCTGTTTTGTAAAGATTCACATTCCCATGGAAAACGATGGATTACCTGCTTATTTTAAATAATATTTTGAACGGTAGCACTTTATTTTAAGGATATCTGGAATATTAATGCATATTTTTACATATTCTTTAAAATTCTTGCACACTCTGCCTAGGTACGAAGACATTTTGTTGGTTTCACTTTGTATCTGGTCTGTCTGTCCTCAGGAAATCCATCCCTAAAATGCTTCCAAAAACACTTCCAAACACCAAGCCCCCAGAAAATGCTGGTGTTCTCAGGTTTCTCATTACCCGACAATATACAAGCTTACACCTCATCAGAAAGAATGGATTCAGTTAATGTGATGCACACACCTTTTTCAATTCACAACTACTTTGCTATTAGAATAAAGGCAAATCTCTAGCTGCATGGCTGATTATGACATTGTAGAGATTTCACTTTTATAACTAAAATTACACATTAGCATTTTTTAAAGTGAAATGTTTGTGTTTTTAAAACTTCAAAAATGAAATTAACTGGGAAAGGCGTAGGTGGCTTTTCTAATTGGTTGTTGCATCACAGAAGCACAGCGTATGTTATATACAAGACTGGTTTTGGTTCAGGCCAGCATCCTGTGCTTTGTAAATCACAAATACAGTTTGCGCTGAGCTCAAAGAAACTGCTTTTGACCAAACACACAATTACCTCGGTTCTCGCTAGTAACAGACACATACTGATTTAATCTCAGCCTTTACTAAGCAAATAAACTTTAATGTGCTCAAAAGAACAGACTTGCCGATTAAGCTATCCTCTTGGGGAATTTGGTTATACTGGGTATTTCATCCAAGTGGGAACACACGTGTTCTTGAAGGTCTATTACTGTTCCCGATTCTAGAAGCCCCTGATGCAGCAAGTATACTGTAAAATACATACGGAAGTATTTGCTACTCGTTTAAAGTCCATTGTCTCTGATTCACTATTTTTTCTTCGAAAAACATCAGCTCTCTGGGAACAGACCCCTCTGGGAACGCCTGCCCAACTGCAAAGCTTCAATCCCGAGGTTACTGAGGTCAGACCAGTGATTCGCTTCTGGAGATTTTGTCATCGTGCGCCCCACAGAGAGCAAACTGCTGATGGGCACACTGCAATTCGGCCTTTTATTGTCATCACTCCTCAGTGACTGCAGGGGACAAGCTCTCAGGAAAGGCTTTTTACACTCAAGACCCCCCAGCCTTAAGCATGTGAGGAAGCTTACCTGCCAAGATGCCCCATTTTTGCACCTCTCCTCCTGGCCTTTGTGGTTTTCTGGTGGGAAACCCAGCAGCAGCACCTACGCAGGCGGCCGACAACAGAGTGCTTTAAGTTTACGGTTGAACTGCTTCTTACACATGCTGCCTGGGACTTTCAAAGTTAAAAAAAAAATACTGTTTCTACAGTATTTGTGAACAAATGGTTTTTATGACAACTGTTAGAGGGAACATGATTATTGCCATAAATAATGTGACTAACCTTAAACTAAATCTCTCTGGTTTACTCTTAAGTTCCCCTTATTCTGAGAAGCATTTTATGAATTTTATGTCTCAGCAAAAATTCTGCTAATATTTGACCCTTCTCTATCATATTTATTTCTATCTTTTTAAAAAAATTTTTTTGTTTATTTATTATTGAGACAGAAACAGAGCATGAGTGGGGGAGGGGCAGAGAGAGAGGGAGACAGAATCTGAAGCAGGCTCCAGGCTCTGAGCTGTCAGCACAGAGCGTGATGCGGGGCTCGAACCCACGAACCGTGAGGTCATGACCTGAGCTGAAGTCGGACGCTTAACCAACTGAGCCACCCAGGCACCCCTATTTATTTCTGTCTTAAAGCCTATCAGAGGAAGCTTTCAAACTGTTACAGTTCTCTATTTTCTCTTGGTAATTCCTTTCTCTATTAGAGACATGTTTCCAGGGCACCTGGGTGGCTCAGTCAGTTAAGCGACTTTGGCTTTGGTCAGGATCTCACTGCTCTGTGGGTTTGAGCCCCGTGTCAGGCTGTGCTGACAGCTCAGAGCCTGGAGCCTGCTTCAGATTCTGTCTCCCTCGCTCTCTGCCCCTCCCCCGCTCATGCTCTGCCTCTTTCTCTCAAAAATTAACAGTAAAAAAAAATTTTTTTTAAGACATGTTTCTGGAGATGAGCCCAGACCACCACAATTCTTCCCATCTCTTTGATTTATAGCTTAGTGTTCAAACTTTTGAATTAAGGAAAGCTGTATCTGATAGCTGCTAATTAAGAAATCACACTTCTCTAATTATCAAAATTTAGCTAGATCTGTCATGGTATTCTTTTTAAAAGTCTGCTTCATTGGATAATGGAAAGAATTTTTAATTAAAGCCTGTCTCCCAAGTATGTATCTTAAAATACAAAGAGCAAAAAGTCTACTTGGTACAGAATCAAGAACATAACTTTCCTATTCGCAATGAACCACAAAGAGAATGGCTATTATGGAAACCTACTTTGAGGCTGTCAATGAGAGCTCAAAGTAAGTCAACTTTTCTACTTCAGTAGCTCCTCAAGTTGAATCTGGCCACAGAGTTTACTTCAGCAAAACTGTTTACTCACCAAGTGTTTCACTATGAGTGGCTAGAATCCAAGTGCAACAAATAGTTTGAAGAAGAAAAAAAAGCTATACAAAACTTAGATGCAGCTGTTAAGAATAAATTCCTTACATTTTTTAAAACCCCACATAGACCTTTATTTTACTCACAAAATAAAGATACACACAACTAGCTTAGAAGCAACAAAGGATAAGTTTCAAGTTTTAAAAAAATAACTCCTTCCTCCGCCTCAACTTCCACCTCCAAGAAGGGAGAGGAGAGCAGAGTGTGCATTTTTACTTAATAATTCTACAAAATTTAAGAGTGCAGTCTCCAAAAGCTTTACATTCACCTGCCCCTTTCAACCTACAAGTAAGAACAGCCAAGATTAAAAAGGACAGATGATTACACAAGGTCATGATCTTTAAATCAGCCAAGAAAACTGGCTGCTTGTTTATTTTGAAACAGCAACAATCCATCTACCACCCTTTTAATTGTCAAGATTAAATTGTAGTTGGAACCAGTACAGTCGTCATTTACAAAAAAGTCTGCCTACTCTATTTCCTTAAGGCAATGAAGAACTTAATTGTTCATGTGTGATGAAGGATCTTAGCTTTTCATTCGTAGAAAAAATGGACAAATTTCCCTCCTTTAAGGTATCACAAACAACTAGGGATTAAAAAGGGAAAACGCAAATCCTAAAGTCATCTAGTGCCTTTCCTATAATTCCAAAGAGAACAATGAAAAGGTGTTTGTAGGTTTCGAAGTCTATATAGTAACACAGAGGTTTGAGAAAGCTGTAGATTTTTCATATCTCGTAAGTTTAATGTTTTAGAAAAGCCTTTCCTCTGAGAAAACTTGTGATCAATTACTGAAGTGAATTATACAATTCCACTTCCACTAGTCTACATTCAGTTGCTCAGTCTAAAACCATCCTTGAGACACAAAATTAATCCCATTTGTACAGTACCGTAGCTAGTTTAGTATTCAGAAACACCTCCCCCTGCCGCCCTTTAGAGTGACTTCCTAGTGGTCTCCTCTGTAAGAGTGCAAAACAACATACTGTTTATCGTAAACGATATATTTTAGCAGATAAATATATTAAGACTAATCAAAATGTCTCTTTAAGAATAAAATATCTTAGCCCTTTGTATATCAAATCAGAACCTGAAAGGTAAAAGAATGTACATTATTTTCAAATATACAAACTATGTGCTGAAGTAAAAAAAAAAAAAAAAAAGTCCTTTAATTGAAGCCAAAAAGCTCTGTTCATGATGTGGTCACCAGGATGTGCGCTAGGAGACGGGCCCTCCGTGTTCAAGGTCGCTCCTGCCCGTTTCTACAATGAAGGTACAAAAACCAATGTTAGCCGCTTCACATATTCTAAACTTCAATTTGACTCATTTGGAGACTATAATTTAAGAAACAAATTACAAAACAATTTAAATAAAACCTACATGTAAAATTGGCAACGCATTCCAGAGAGAAAGAAAAATATACAAACACCTTCCTCACACAGAGTGTGAGAAGTTTTCTCGTATTGGCCTAACCAACGTTACTCTGATCAACAGGATGCTATTAAAAAAAAGATGAAGTCTTAATTGGTGAATGAGTGTATGTTTTCAAATGGAAATGAGGCAGCTATGATGACATCTGATGATGATGGTATCACCCCCCACAAAAGTAACAGGGAGCATTTCCTGGGTTATATATGTGACCCTGTGAGGTAACGAATAGGATGTTATCATGCTCATTTTACAGATGATGAAACATGGGCACAGAGAGGTTAAACTATCTTGGAAAAGGAACTGGTGTTCAAAGCCAGAGAGACTGGTATTACTAGGAAGAGGAGGTATTTCCTTAAATACAGAATCAAATACTTCAACTCACCTACAGTCAGAGCCAAGAAGGTCATCTGGACACCAGAAGGAGTACCCACCAGGGAAACACTCTCCAGCAAGTAGTCTACCATCAGTAAGTTCCACATTTTATTTCTAGTTGCTCCGAAGAGCCTAGTAAATGTTTTCTCAACTTTAAGTGAAGCCACATTTTATTCTGGAAGTCCTAGTGTCTGCTTAAAGGAATTGATTTCTCTGGGGCACCTGGGTGACTCAGTCAGTTAAGTGTCCAACTCTTGGCCCAGGTCATGATCTCACGGTTCATGAGTTTGAGCCCTGTGTCAGGCTCTGCTTGGGATTCTCTGTCTGTCTGTCTCTCTCCCTCTCCCTTTTTCTCTGTCCCTTCCCTGTGCACATGCATGTCCTCTCTGTCTCAAAATAAATAAACTTTTTTAAAAAAAAGATTTGATTTCTCCAATTTAATATTTCTCAAATTATGTTGGTACAAGATAAGGTAGAAAGAACATGAACATTTAAATTCACCTGTCAATTTACCGGTGAACAAATACTTGGAAATTAAAAATAAAAAAGGACAAAAAAAAAAAAAACAAAAAACCCCAGAAAGCAAACACACACAAAAGGCAGGTGTGGGGAGAGGGCCCAGCTTCTTCAGAATGTGTCTAACATCCTGTTTTTTAACCTAGCTTCTTTTTCCACTTTTATTTCTATGCACTATTTCAAATGATACTATCTTAGTTCTAAGAGGGGAGAGGAGATGCTGACTAATGCACGACAGGTAACAAGAGTACAGGAAAACGTGGGCATGTTTAGTCAGTTTAAGAGTCTTTATTGGCCTTTAACTATCTCAAGGGGGATCAAGTACTAGAGAAAGGACATTTAGTTTCTTTCTGGAGACTGAAGGCAATGGCAAAATGACACTGGGCTCAATCGGATGGGATGGATTCTCAAGGTGGTTCAGTCCCACCAGGCAGCCAGGAAGCTGGTTGGGAGAATGTCCTTTCCATGTTCCAATGCTCGGAAATGGATTCTCTCCTTCTCTTCCACAGGTACCATGCTCTTCTTTCTTGGGTACCGGTTTAAAACCTAAGTTCTAGTACTTCTATTTATTTTTGCTTCATAGCCAAACATAAAACTGATTCAGTTTGAGCACTGCTGATTTGGAAAGATATGCTCCCTCTTCCCATATGGCAAAATTCAAAATGAGAAGCATCAATTCTTCCCAGTTAAAATAAGCCCCTAAGTTAATTCGATTATAATAAAAGTTTTCACTTGCAGAATAATTTTAATTTTTTAGAAAAATGCTGACTAGTCCAGAAATTTTTTTAAATGAATAAAGGTGAAAGAATTTGCCTTGCCAATATCAAAACATATTTATTATCCACTAAATAATTATTATTCACTAAAATAATTATAATTCACTAAATATTGGGACAACTGGTTAAACATCTGGGAAAAAATAGGCTAAACATTCCATTAAGCTTTGTGGATTAAAGATTTAAAGGTAAAATACAAAACGCAAATATTAGCAATATATGGGTTAATATGTTTACAATCCTGAGATAAGGAAGACCTTCCAAAGTTAGTATGCTATTAAAGGCTGAAATCATGAAAATACATTGGGACTAGAGAAAAATGAAACATTTCTACTAGCAAAATACACCAATCAGTCAAAAGAGAAATTGGGAGGAGAAATATATAATACATATGACAAAAATCAAAGAGCTCTTAGAAGCAACATGAAAAAATTAGTTTCTCCAGAGAAAAATAAGGTAAGGATGAAATGGGCAACTCCTGAAAGAAGAAAAATGACCAACAAGTATGAAAGTAAGATCATCTCATTGGTAATTAAAAAAATACAGTTCACTCTATCTCCTTTCTCAGAATGACAAGAAACAATCAGAGGTGTAAGTGGTGAAGGTATACACACAATTTTTTTTTTTTTTACTTTTTAAAAAGAGTTTATTTTGAGAGAGAGGGCGAGCGAGACAGAGAGAGAGGGAGAGAGAATACTCATGCTCTCGAGGGAGGGAGAGAGAGATTCCCAAGAGGCCCCGCACTGTCAGTGCAGAGCCTGACGTGGGGCTGGATCTCTCTCTCTCAAAAATAAACAAACATGAAAACAAAACAAAACAAAGAGTAGGGCGCTTAAATGACTGAGCCACCCATGTGCCTCTACACATAGCGATTTCTGAGTGCTAAAATAAAGTCCACCAAAAGGGTGTGGTTTAAAGAAATGACAGTGAATCTAAACTGTAATACTAAGCAGCCACACAGAATTACGTACCTACTGATACAGAAAAGAGCTGCACATGTTAAGAGAAAAGCAGGTTAACTAACAACACATAAATGATATGCGCTTAAACACAGAAAAACATCTGGAAAGCTATTTATCAAAATGTTAAAATGGTATTTCTAGGTGTGGGATTGTGGTTTCTATTTTTCCTTTATGTTTTTCTGCATTTTATGTATTTCTTCATTTTGTTCCCCAACTGCTAGCATCATTTTGTTTTATAGCCTGGAAGGCACTTACCTAGTAAGGCTGTGTTTTCACCTGCATCTTCTTTAAAGCTGGCATCACACTGCAGCACAGACTCACTAGTGGAAGAGGACGGAAAATTGCTCCCCTCGCTTCGGTCATCCTCTTGTAGAATAATACTCAAATTTGCAGCCAAAACACTCCCAGCAGTAGCTTCTGAAGTGGGCATCTCCTGCACATCCTCCACCTCTCCCTTGAGAGAACAAAGAAAATACCTTGTCTGAGTAACACATTCAAGGCTGATCTATCATCTCCTAATCGTTACGTGTAATTCATACAAAATATTTTTATACACAGAATCAGGTAAGAATAGTAATGTGTTCTTTATTTAGCAACATCAGAAAATTAATTACGTCTCAATGAGCAGCTTTCCAAGACCTAAACGCTGTTTATTTTAAAAACCATTTCCCACCCTGATGTAAGCAATGCCACCTTTTAAACTCTTAATATTGACAGTAAGTGAAGCTTTGTCACAGACGCACTTTCCCTGCTTCCTGGACAGAGGGTGTGAATCAGCCTGGCTATGGCCGTGAGCTCAGATTACTGCCTCTAACTGCTGTACTGTCTTACTCCAGGCACCAGGGTTTGGGGGAAGAACACAGCATCTGACAACAGAGGGCTTCAGACTGTGTTTGGTTCACTTAAAAAGAATCAATTGTGGCTCCCTGAGGACAGTGTCTATCGGCTCTCGGTCTACCTTCAATTCTGCCATGTGCTGCTTTAAAGAACAGAACCAAGAAAGGACAGCCCAGTTTCACATGGAGGCTAATCCAGATACCTTTCTGATTAGTACCAGAGTCAAGGCCATGTTGTGAGAGAGGAAACCACTAGGTGACCTGGTAAATGAGTGGTGGCTGTGGGTTTACTGTGAGTCTGAGCTTCAAGTAAGAACACGGTGTTCATTGCAACTCCCTCCCCAGGCTCTCGGGGTCAAGGGCACGGCTGGCCCTCTGCTCCCACTGCCTGCCGCTCCACAGGGTTCTAGAACTGTCCTCCTCAACAACATGGTACAGCGCCTCCTCCTCACTGGTAACCGAGCAACCTCAGAACAGACTCCCGACACAGCAAGCCACGAATCCGACTGAGTTGCTAGAATGTCCAAACTCCCACCCAGCCTAACCTTATCTTTTCCCAGGTAGTTACTGAAATACCTGACAAACTTAACTACCTGTCAGTCTCAAAGCCCACAAGGTCACACCCCCATCTGCAATATAGTGGTCGGTCAGACAAACCGTTTAACAGCAGGCTCAGACTCCCCTTTTAAAAAACCACCTTCTTATCTCCCCACTCCACCTGGCGGAGTAAATTCCTCCTTCTTCCATGCTCCTCACCATTTTAAACATCCGTCCTCTGGTGCGCTGTGCACGGATGTGTCCCCTGGCCCCCACAGTCCAGAAAGTGAAATCCCCAAGAGCCCACGGGCAGAAAGGCTGTGTCTCACTTGTCTTTGTCTCCCCAAGTCAAGTTCTGATCTATCACCTGAGAGAGCACTCCTTTGATACATGCTTGCTGAATGAATGAAAACAAGAGCGACAAATGGCCGATCCAGGAGGTTACAGCTGCAAACGAAAGGACCACCTCCCAAGTCCATGTGAAGGACTGACAGCAGCTCTCTTACCACAGTGGTTACCATATGAGAGTGTTGTAACTACCTACAAAACCCAATGTGGGCGGGTCACAGGGTCTAAAGAAAATGGCACATTCATCCAAAAAGTAAAAACTATGGGCAAGACTAGGTAATCTCTTACTACAGGTTTCTGTTCTTCAAAAAAGAAATTACCTTCTAGGGACAAAGTTAAGCTTTCTGAAATTAACATCTTAACAAAGCAGTCCAACCTTCTGTATATATAAAAGAATCTTCATTCTTAATGAAATATATATGTATAGCTGTATTTCCCAAAACAAAACTCACAACGATTAAAGTCTCAGTGCTAAGCTTAGTGAAATACCTTTATAAAAACGTTTAGGGGGTGCCTGAGTGGCTCAGTCAGTTGAGCATCCAACTCGATTTCAGCTTGGGTCATGATCTCAGGGTTTGAGAGATCGAGCCCTGTGTCAGGCTCTGCGCCGACACTGTGGGGCCGGTTTGGGATTCTCTGTCTCCCTCCCTCTCTGTCCTTACCCCACCCATGCTTGCTGTCTCTCAAAATAAATAAACTTAAAAAAATTTTTTTTAGAAATGAAAGCACGTTTAAAACTAGTGACTAATGAAGAAAAAGAGGAAAAAGAAAATCTTTGCCAACAAAAACATCTGTCAAGCTCCCTGTATTGTACTGCTTAAAATCCCAGGAAGGTGCACTCTCCTGTCTGAGCTATAGGCTCAGTTCACTACCTTTCAAGTTCACTAAGAAAGCATGTTATGTCTTGCTGAATAGAGCCATCATTAAAAACTATAAACAAGTGAATGTTAGAAATTCTAGAAGAAAGACAAATTGTCTAGACATTAAAGTGGGTGAAATTTCTTTCAGAAAGAGGTCTTGAATGCCAACCATCTCCCCCTGTGTACCCATGGTGAGGGCATTCTGGGACTCACACTTGAAAAATTCACATAAAATGACAGTGGTAATTAAGGCAGCAGTCTCCCAACTATCTTTCCAAGGCACGCTAAGCTAGAAGAAGACAGGGCGCCTCGAGGGCTACTATGCCCGTAAGGCGCATGAAAAACCTCCAGGTGGTCTCTAGCTCTACCATAAACACTACAAAAAAAACCTAAAAAAATATGTTTAGCAATTCAAAAAGTTTATTTGATATTTAAATTACTTCTTCCAGAGATCAGTATTTCAAAACTATTTACTATTTAATAATCAAGACCATTTTAAGACATTAATAGACTATGTGAAGACTCTAAAAACAAAAATACAGCAATCTAGAAAAATCTGTTTTTCCCCCTACGTCTCCCCTTTTGGGTGGGACTACTGGTTAAAAGCTTGTACCCTGGAATTAAGCAAACTTGTGTCTGAAAGCTGATTCCCCACTAAGTAGCTGTGTGACCTAAGTGAGCTACTTGGCTTCTCTAAGCTCAAGTTCCTAATTAGAGAAATACTACTTACAGCTGTGAGGACTGCATGTAATAACGTACATAAGGCCCTCGGCACATGGCTGGCTACTATGAAGCCCCCTCTTTCACTCTGCCCTCATGTCTCTGTTTTCTGAGGAAGGTCCTACGACCACCTCAGTACCACAAACCGATGGAGCAATTCCACAGAGGACCAATTTCCCCAGCAGGATTTGGTTTTGAAATCCAGGAATCTGAGACCTGATGTCAGGAAGTATTGGCTTCAGTTTCCTCATATGTAAAACGTGTGCCTTAAGCCAGAAAATGTAGGAGGCTCCTTTCATTTCAAACACTTTATAATTCCTGTTTATACGACACTGATGAGCATACACATATTCTGCAGGGCAGCGTACCAAAGCACATTGCTCTAAGCAATTACAAACCCTCTGGGGAAACATCTGGCATATCAGTCTATAACATAAAGGTAGCAGTTCATTAATTTTTTGGAATGCCTTAAAAATGCATTTTTAATCACGAGGAAAATTTCTTCAGAGAACCATAAACATGTTAGAAGGAGCACTTAGCCCATTCCTCTTGCCTCTGGTCAGTAATGAAATTCAATCACTCAGGAAGAACCGGGGCAGAGATTGAATATAAACAAAAATGTAACAAACCCAATATCCCAGGGCTTTGATGACATCAAGTTTACACATTGGACACGTGCGGTGATCCAAAAGCCATGGGTCAATGCATATTCTATGAAAAATATGCCTAAAAAAATTAAGTATGTGTTAATGTTTTAAAATAAATGTTTGTATCTTATAAAGGAAACAACACATCCTACTAACTCACCTTCTCAGAACAAGTTAAACGACTTCAAATCAACATTCTAGTCTATTCACTTACTCTATGTCATTATCTATTCTACTTCCCATGTTAAACAGAATCTGGAACTTACAGGGAAATTTTCCCTTCACTCTAAAAAACAGCACAGTTTACTTTCACTTCATGCTGGGTTGTATTTTTATGTGCCTCTGTAACTTTTGGGAATAAATGTGGCATAAGTAAACCTACAGTAAGCTAATAGCAGTAAACTTATATTTGGAGAACTTGGAGTATTTTATAGAAGTTCATGTAATGAATCAAATGGAAATAGAGCAAAATATAAACAGATCATCTTAGGTTGCAGGCTTAAAAAAAAGCACTTATGTTCTGTCTTAATGTATTTTTGTATACTCCATGTTTTTCTATAATGATCACTTTCAGAATCAAAAAGAGAAAAAAAGTAAATTGCCTATGTAGTTTCTTTTACTGATTTGTCTAAGTTAGCTCACTTTGCCTCTTATATGGTCAATCTGTCTTATATACATGGTGAAGATAGAGTCAGGAAAATGGGTACAGTGCCCAGGGCTCCAGTGCCTACTGTATGACGTGATGCTGGGAGTCTGAACTGGCTGCTCACCCTCTCTGCATCTACACCCCAGGCTGTTCTCAGCAGCAGACACTTAACGTGCTTACAGCAGCGCTGGGCACAGGAAATACTGAGTAACTGTTCATCACTATTAATGCTATTGTTTGAAGACCTCTTCTTCATACAGAAGTCTGACAGTGCAGTTAAAGATAAAATAACTTAATTACAGAATACAGCCTAGCCCAGCTTGTCTTCTGACCTTTCCATCCTCAAACTGAAACTAAAACTGACCAACCCAATGGAATGATTTTTACAGAAACACAGAGGAAACATGTTGGCTTTATTGGGAAATTTGTTAAATAAAGCATGGGAGAAAATGGGGGGAAACAAGTAAAAACCCCAGAGCAGGAGACCAGGAAATATGCACATGCAACATGTCTGGTTGTGAGGGTCAAGTATGAAACCCAGCTCAGCCAGCGGGACAGATCTGGTGTCACAAAAGAAGTGAGCCTCAGGCCGCTCACTTGTGCTGTATCCCAAGGATTATTTTTAAGTCAGAAAGACTGGCCCTAAACCATCCTACAGTAAAAATCCTTTTCTATTTTAATAACTTTCTACAGGACATACTGACCCCAATTCATTAAGTGCCCACCACACCAACCTCATATAAAAGCCTAAAAGACTGAAGTTAGTGATCTTTCTTCTGGAAACTTTTGATATTCTGATATTCATTTGTTTTCTCTATAGAATTACTGACAGCTTAATCTACTATAGAGTACTTATGTATATACTAAAGTACTTTGTAAACATAAAGCAAACCATAATTATGTATTAACTTCTGACCTCCTTCTCCAATATGTGGGAAGTGTAACTAAAACTGATCAGACTCAAAGCATATTATTATTTTTGTACATCTTTCTGATAACAGCTATTTTTCTAAATGGTTATCAATAAAGTATTCCATTATTTAAAAAAAAAAAAAAAAGGAAAACTCCACTTCCCATTGCTAAAGCAAAGCCCCTAGTGCACCTAAATTGAGAACTATTTATTTGTCAGAGCCCACCTAAAGCACTAAACCCCAGCGTGCAAATAATAGCAAACCACTGCCCTCCCTGACTGACTCTCTGCTAACCATTTCTGGCCGCCCCCCGGGGTCCTTCACCGGTCACACTTCAGTCTCCCTGCTCCAACACGGCATAGATCTTGCATGGCTATATGTGGGATGGGATTCCCAGGTTCCTAATGAAGCCTTGCTTTAGACTAGAAGCCAATCTATGACAAAGATACGTAACGGGTCTTAGGACCTGAAGTGTCCTAAGCAATTTGAAGGTAATATAATCCAAATCCAGGAGCCTCGAAGGCTCAGAGCTTCCTTTCTACAGGATGAGATGATCACAAGATCACCGCATGATAGCAAGATCAAACATCACAAAAAAACACGTTAATACTTTTGTCAGAAACCTGAAACATATTGGGTAGTTTGCAGCTACCCAGGAAGTAACAAGGACGTACTTGCACGGCAGAATCCTGATAACATCCTTCACTTTAAAATTCTCAATACACACTGCACAGTTTTCTGCATCAACGTCGACTCCCTGTAAAGAGGAAAGAAAAGAGTTCACTATTCACTACATCCTTGCTACACAGTCTATGCTTGGTAAAACTCATCATGTCCTGGCTAAAACAATGACCAATTCTACACTACAGGGGTGCAGCCGGAGACTAAACATAATCTTCTTACCACTGTCCAGAGATTATTTACAGAAGCTGGCTGAAAAGGAAAAAATGTCATTGTCTACCTAATCGGACACTAACAGTTTTTACCTACTAGGGAAGTGTCCATGTTTTTTTTTTTCCCAAGTGTTCAGGTTTTAAGGGTTATGGAAATGTACACGCTTGCTTTACTATGGTAAGTTATTTTTCAAACATATAAAGAGGATTAATATCCAATAAGCTACTCATTTCTAGAATTATTAAAATCTAACAAAAACGAGAGCACTTTCACTAGAATTTGCTAAAGAACATGGTTTCAACTTGTAAATGAGAAAACACAAATGGCTATCTGAAAATGTTCACCTCACTAGTGATAAAAGAATCATGGATTAAAGTCAGTAATTGTTTTTTATCCATCAAATTAACAAAGGTAAAAAGAAATAAAAGGTGCTGGAGAGGAAACAGTCCTGTGATGAAATTTCCACTTCTAAGAACCTATGGATCATAGACCTTTTTGGTGGTGTCAGCCTTCCCCCTCATTTTTGTGGGTACCCCCCATATTAAACCACCTGGCCTCAACCAATCAACCAAAGCAAGCATGGCCAGAGTGGTCATCTGACCCAGGACAGGTCAATGAGACTCTTTTTGATTCTGGCATAGATTCAGAAATTACAATCAACCAGTGTATGCAAGTAGCTGCAACTTTAGCAAGTGTATTTTATGGGAACATGGCTACCCTGTCCTTATATAATTATTTAAAAATACACTGAGCCATGTGTATCACTTGTTAGCAAGCAAGCAATAAAAACTGATTATTGTTCCCAAAAACTGTATTAAAATTCCTTAACCTTTAAAATAGTATGGTGCCCCTAAAGTAAATATTATCACTTGTTTTATAATATGCCATGCAAAAGTCATGAAATCATTCATTTTATTTATTTATTTTAAGAGAGAGAAGAGAGCATGCACACAGGGAAGGGACAGAGAAAAGAGGGAGAAAGAATCCCAACCAGGCTCCATGCTTTCAGTGCAGAGCCCAATGTGGGGCTCGATCTTACAAAACCGTGGGATCATGACCTGAGCCAAAATCAAGAGTTGGACACTTAACCAACTGACTGAGCCAGCCAAGTGCCCCATGATGAAATAATTTTTAAAGCCCCTAATGGTCTGACATCTTATCCATTACTGTGAATGTGCCCATAAGAAAAGAAAAACTAGAAAACAAACCTGTCTCTAGAACTGGACATGATGTAGAATTAAGAAAACAACACTTTTCTGTTCAATCAGAATCATCAGAAAATCCACGTATGTGGTGCCTGGCTGGCTCAGTCAAAGGAGCATGCAACTCTTGGGTCTCAGGGTGGTGAGTTTGAGCCCGATGTGGGGTGCAGAGATTAAAGAAACAAAACTTAACAAGAAAAAAAAAAAAAAGAAAAGAAAGGAAGGAAGAAAACCCATTTATGTACCTCACAGACCATTTAGGGATCCTTTTTAATCATTATTTTGACAACTTAAAAAAATTTTTTTTAATGTATACTCATTTTTGAGAGACAGAGAGAGACAGAGCACAAGCGGGGAAGGGGCAGAGAGAGGGAGGCACAGAATTTGAAGCAGGATCCCAGCTCTGAGCTGTCAGCAGAGTCTGATGGGGGGCTCAAACCCACAAACTGAGAGATCATGACCTGAGCTGAAGTCAGACACCCAACCAACTGAGCTCCCCAGGTGCCCCTATTTTGACAAGTTTCAAAAACAGTGAAATCGTATTTTCAAATATGTTCTATTTAAAATATGCTCCGTATAGGAAGAGGATAGTATCAATTTACTTATGTTCTCAAAGATTCAATTCAATATATTATACATGCTTATCAAGTAACAGGCCACATCTAATGCATGTACAGATTGTCACAGGCTTTCCTTGGAGATTCCCTCCCTAACGACACTCAGTGATCTGTACATCAGGTGCTAAACTCAAGCTGTGACATGAGAAACTTCTATTATATATTTTTTACATTTTCTGTCCAGTACACATCTGCATGGGAAGAAACTAGTACGCTGCACAAACTATTAAAATTCAACTGTTACTTCTGTTTAAGGCATGATGGAAAGAATGGCATCTAATAATACAGTTCTAAGAGTACCTCCATATTAATATTCTAAATAACCCATTAATATCAGAATCCAAAGTTTAAAAAAAAAAGGTCTATATTTAATGAATATTATTTCTTCTTTTTTTTAAGATTTTATTTTTAAGTAATCTCTACATCCAGTGTGGGGCTCGACTCTATAGTCCTGAGATCAAGAGTCGTGCGCTGCACCAACTACGGCAGCCAGGCGCCCCAATGAGTATTATTTGTTTAAACCTTTTAGTTGGTCAGAGGAAGAGATACATACAATAAGTGTGACTATTCTTTCTTTTTATTTTTGAAGGTGGAGTGGAGGGTGGAATAAATGAAGTCTCAACAATTTGGTGAGATGAAAGAAAAAAGAAAAAAGAAAAAAGGGGGGGAACCTGGGTGTCTCAGAGCATCCGACTTCAGCTCAGGTCATGATCTCGTGGTCCATGAGTTCGAGCCCCACATTGGGCTCTGTGCTGACAGCTCAGAGCCTGGAGCCTGTCTTCAGATTCTGTGTCTCCCTCTCTCTCTGCCCCTCCCCCACTCACACTCTTTCTGTCTCTGAAAAATGAATAAACCTTTAAAAACAAAAACAAAAAACAAGGGAACCAACCAAGTCAAACAACAAGTCAACACAGTTATTCACACTTCACAGCACAAAAGACAGACTAATAAAAAAGTAAATACTACTGCATTAGCAACTGTTTTCCTTTTAAAGAATCGATCCTCTAAGAATCTGAGATTCTAGATTTAAGATCTGTCCTATTATAAAAATGCTTGAAAACTCTGGTAAGATTTTGACCTTTTAAAGTCTCAGGTTGGCCATGTCAAAATGTTTTCTTTCTTTAAAAAGTAGTTTTAAGTACATCTGGTCTCCCCCTCTCCACAAATCCCATTATTTTTTCCCTGCAGTTAAGGGAATCAGAGAGAATAGATTTACAGCTTCAGATTTAACAGAAATGAATTCAAAGTATCAAAGGTCCATGGTCTAACAGAACTTGAAGTTCTTTAGGTTCCTTAGAGTCATCTGGGTCTGACCAACAGGAAGAACTTTCTTAGGGAATGGACATGCCGGTCCTGTCCAGTATGGTAGCAACCAGCCAATGGGGCCATTTGAGTATTTGGAATGTACGTAGGATGACTCAATTTCATTCTTTTAAATTAAAATAGCTGTATATGACTAAAGGCTACCCCATCTGATGGCACAGGTCTGGAAGGCTCTTCTCATGTGCAACAGAATATTTCTGCCAACCTTCTCCAAAATGAAACATGTATGCAAGTTAGTTCTAACTCAAATCTGCCAAAACCCCACATGCTCAATGTGAGTTTAACAGATTGGAAAGTTTTACTTAGACATATAAACAGATACGTACTTTGAAAGAAAGAAACAAACAAAAAAACACAAAAATATTACCTTTTCTCCATGCTTTACAGTATGAAGTGGAAGTTGGCCAATAATTTTCTTAGCTTCTTTTCTATGACTCTTAGGTAGGAAAAACATTATCATTAAAAATTTTAAGTCATTGTTTTTAAAACTTCACATATGCTTATAGAAAAAATTTCATTTAAAAAACAAAGTTAAATGACTACAATAAAAATAACAACAAAAATTACCATTTACATTTTAATGTATAAAACAGCCACATATAACTTAAGAGAAGAATACTGATTTTCGGGGCGCCTGGGTGACTCAGTTGATTGAGCATCCAACTTCAGCTCAGGTCATGATCTTATGGTTTGTGAGTTTAAGCCCCGCATCAGGCTCTGTGCGGACAGCTCAGAGCCTGGAGCCTGCTTTGGATTCTGTGTCTCCCTCTCTCTCTGTCCCTCCCCCACTCCCGCTCTGTCTCTCAAAAATGAATAAACATTAAAAAAAATTTTTTTAATAAAAATTAAAAAGAAATTAAAAAAAAAGAATACTGATGTTCAACTCCCTGTCTGAGGAAGAAACCAATTCTCATGCTTAAATATTGTCAAGAGACGAGTATGAGGATGGGGGCCCCACCCATTCATCAATATATTAACATCTGTCCCTAAAACGGAGGCTTCCCATGCAGCAGGTGCCCAATGACCCAGAAATAACTACCACCTACAAAGCCAGAGACGTGGCTTTTCGAGACAAGAGGATAATCATGAAATTCAAAGGCCTGTCTTTAGAAGCCTCTGGCTCTTCAACTGCCCTCCTCTCTGTTGTGACAGAGACACTGTCTCTCTGAAAATAAATGGTCTTGAAAATTGCCCCACAATAGATGCTGGGAAGGCCCTCCCACTCTGCTCCTTGCCTTCAGGCCCAGGGTTCTCTTTATTTTAAACACAGAACCAGGTCCACTCTACCGCAGGCTGATTTATCACTCCTTTATGTCTGAAAAAGGCAAAGAGGGTAACTGCAGCAGCAAAACATGCAAAAAGTGACCCCATTTAAAGGTATTTAATATCCTTCAGAACAGAAAATTTAATATATTCTAATTAAAAAGTTATCTTCAAAAAATTATGTATTAATTAAACAGTATGAGTGAATATGTAACTAAGAATATGGTTAAAAAAAAACTACTCTCAAATATAACTTAAAGGCAATATATAGAAATATTTATGAGCTCTCTTTTAAAAAGCAAAGTTAAAAAGAATTATGCATAATTACCTGACTTCCAAATTGTGAGCCAGTATATAGGAAACGCTGTATATAGTAAAATATCAGCCAGGCTAATGAGATAATCATCATGGTGATAAAGGCAATGGCCACAAATACCACAGACTGACCACTGATGAACTCCTGCACGTGACGGGTGCCAACTCCTATGGTCATTTTGACCGCAATGCCTTTCTGCACCAGATCCAAAATTTCTCTTCCTTTTGGGTAGCTAACCATAATGACCACTATATTTCCAGTTCCTGTAGGAAAGAACAAAAAAAGTCAATATGAAGAACACAAAATAAGACAGAGAAAGGTGGGGCACCTGGGTGGCTCAGTCAGTTAAGCATCCGACTTCGGCTCAGGTCATGATCTCACAGTTCGTGAGTTTGGGCCCCACACCAGGCTCTGTGCTGACCGTTCAGAGCCTGGAGCCTGCTTCGGATTCTGTGTCTCCTTCTTTCTGCCCCTCCCCCGCTTGTTCTCTGTCTCTCAAAAATAAATAAATGTAAAAAAAAAAAAAAGACATAGAGAAAGGTTAAGAGAAACAGAATACTACAGCCTGTTCATATGTAACTACCCAAAAACTTCCAAAAGGTTTAATTTTCAAGGAAAACAGAAAAACTGGCCAAAAGAGAAAAGAGACTGATTACATTAGAAGTAAAATAAGTCTTGGGACACCTGGGTGGCTCAGTCAGTTAAGCATCCAACTCTAGATCTTGGCTTAGGTCATGATCTCACAAGTTCCTAAGACTGAGCCCTAAGTCAGGTTCTGTGCTAATAGTATGGAGCCTGCTTGGAATTTTCTCTCTCCCTCCCCTGCTTATGCTCACAGGCGCTCTCTATCAAAATAAAGAAATAAACTTAAAAAAAAAGAGAAGTAGTAGTCTCTAAAAACTACCCGCCAAAAGTTAAGAGCCCCATTCAATTTCACAGGTGAATTCTACCACCAAACCTTTAAGTAAAACCAATGGTACTAAAATTGTTCCACAGAATAAAAAAATTAAAAAGGCAGTTTAGAAATTACTTCTAGAGAATAAAGCCAAACAAAAGAACCATACAGACTAATTTCACTGGTGAACATTAATACACGATGCCCAAAACATGCCTATTAAACACAAGGAGGCATATCAGAATTTCTACCATAATCACTATTATTTAACATTGGTCTGAAGGCATTAGCAGACATAATACAAAATAATAATAACAATAATAATAGGAAAGAATAGGTAAAATTATTTTACATAAGTCCATCTATAAATTAATGTAATAACCATCAAATATTAGTAGTATTCTATTTTTTTTTAAAAAAAAGTTTATTTTTGAGAGAGAGAGAGAGAGAGAGAGAGAGAGAATTCCAAGCAGGCTTTGTGATAACAGCACAGAGCTCAATGTGGGGTTCAAACTCATAAACTATTACGACCTGAGCTGAACTGGACGCTTCACTGACTGAGCCACCCAGGTGCCCCTCAATAGGATTCTTAAACCCTTAAATGCTGTTTCTGAAGTTCATAAGGGGCAAATAATCAAGAATGATCGGGGCAAAAAAATTTTTTTTGATTGGGAAAACTTTTCAAACAATAAAATCCAGACTAAACGTTTGTAACTAAAGTAATTAAAACAGTGTGGTAGTAGCACAGGAAGACAACCAGAATAATGAAGCAGAATCAAGATTCCAAAAATTAAACTCATACATAAAATAACTTAGTAAAGGCTAAAACTGTAATCTTATTATTTTTTTTAACATTTATTTTTGAGAGACAGAGAGACCGATCATGAGCAGGGGAGGGGCAAAGAGAGAGGGACAGACAGTATCAGAAGCAGGCTCCAGGCTCTGAGCTGTCAGCACAGAGCCCAACGGGGGGCTCGAACCCATGAACTGAGATCATGACCTGAGCCGAAAGTCAGACGCTCAACCCACTGAGCCACCCAGGCGCCCCTAAAACTGTAATCTTAAATCACTGGGGTAAAATGGATTATTTTTTTAAAAATAGTATGGGGAAAACTGGGTATTATCTGAGAGAAAAAAGCTACATCCCTTTTTTTATTTATGGCAAAATAAGTCCCAACTAAATCAAAGATTTAAATATATAAAAAAGAGGAAACATAAACATGAAAAATTTCCATGTGGCTAAAAAAAAAAAAGCAAAATCAAGGAAGCAAGATCAAAAGAGCAAAAATGGCCAACAGGGGGAAAAATGCATGTAACACAACAAAGACTGAAAATAGTTTCCTGGAAGAAAAAGAGCAACAGAGAAACAAAGGAAATGAAGTCAGTCTGCAGAAAAGAGGAACTTTTTTTACATAGCAGCCTTAGGGAGAACAGAATTCACATACCACAGAATTCACCCTTTTAAAGTATATAATTCAGTGGTTTTTAGTATATTCACCAAAACTGTGTGACTACCAGCATAATCTAATTCAATAAACATTTTCATGACTCCAAAAAGAAAACATGAACGCCTCTGCGGTACTCCCGAACAAATGGGTTTTAAACACATTAAGCCAGGGTACAGATGAAAAACATTAAACAGATCTTCAACTTATGATGGGGTTACATCCTGAAAACCTATCATAAGTTGAAAATACCCTAAGCAGAAAATGCATTTAATACCCCTTATCGAATATCACACTCAACGTAGCCTACCTTACATGTGCTCAGAACACTGACAAGAGCCTAAGCGTGGACAAAATCCTCTAACACCAAGCCTGAAACAAAGTGCTGACATGGGTGCATGGGTGGCTCAGTCGGTTAAGCGTCCGACTTCAGCTCAGGTCATGATCTCACGGTCCTTGAGCTGGAGCCCCACGTCGGGCTCTGTGCTGAGAGCTCAAAGCCTGGAGCCTGTTTCCGATTCTGTGTCTCCCTCTCTCTCTGCCCCTCCCCTGCTCACACCTGTCTCTCTCTGTCTCTCTAAAATGAATAAATGTTGGGGCACCTGGGTGGCTCAGTTGCTTGGGCGTCCGACTTCGGCTCAGGTCATGATCTCGCGGTCTGTGAGTCCGAGCCCCGCGTTGGGCTCTGTGCTGACAGCTCAGAGCCTGGAGCTTGCTTCAGATTCTGTCTCCCTCTCTCTCTGCCCCTCCTCTGCTCATGCTCTGACTCTTTCTCTCTTTCCCTCAAAAGTAAATAAACGTTTAAAAAATTTAAAAAAAAAGAATAAATGTTAAAAAAAAAAAGGTGCTATCTCAGGTCATTTATTGAATACAGTACCGAAAGTGAACAACATAAGGGTAGCCCAGGTACAGAACGGTTGCATTGGTTGTTCACCTTTATGATTGTGTGGCATATGAGGAGCTGGGGCTGCTGCCACAGCCCAGTGTCACGAGAGAGTACTGTAGGGCACATGGCTAGCCCCCGGAAAAAATCCAAATTCAAAATCTGAAGTATGGTTTCCACTGAATGCGTATTCATGCCATCATAAAGTCTCATGCCATCATAAAGTCAAAAAATTATAAATCAAACCATGGTAAGTTGGGGACCATCTGTGACTATATGATTGGCAAAGATCGAAAAGTTTTTATCCTCTGTATTGTCAAGAGGGAGCGCAAACCTGCACGCCTGCACTCTGGGGGGTGGGATTCCTGTATACGGGAACTATCTATAAAGATATTTGTTGTCAAATTTGTTTTCTCTAAGTTTGTGGTATCACAATCTAAACAGCCATCAATAGGAAGAGGGTTACATAAATTACAGGATGTGTGTGCAGACTGGGGCAGCAACTCTGTTAGCACCAATAGTACTCAACACAAGGAGAAAAAAAGCAAAATGTCAAACTATGTGGGCGAAAGATCTATACGTCATATCAATTTAGACTGCCTCTGGAAGGTGACCCAGAGTCTGGGGACCCTGACTGTGTCGGCGGGGGGGGGGGGGGGCGCAGGGGGAGAGGAGCTGGACACAGTAAAACTTCCACATCATGTGCACATATTACCTATTCAAACACTAATTTTAAAAATACACATAAAGAGGCGCCTGGGTGGCTCAGTCATCTAAGCATCCGACTTTGGCTCAGGTCATGATCTCACGGTTCGCGGGTTCGAGCCCCACGTCGGGCTCCGTGCTGACAGCTAGCTCAGAGCCTGGAGTTTGTCTCTGGATTCTGTGTCTCCCTCTCTCTCTGACCCTCCCCTGCTCATGCTGTCTTTCTCTCTCAAAAATAAATAAAACATTTTAAAAAATTAAAAAAAAATACACATAAAGAATGTTCTCTGGCATCGCTTCAAAGCTGAGTTGTAACGCAATTTTACTGCAGAGAGAAACTGAATCTGTAGCAAATCCACTGTGGCCCCCTGCCATCAGGATTTAGTTACTGAAACACCAGAAGTGCATCTTTCTAAGGTGGCTCCTGCCTGGAGGCCGATCCTCTGACCCAGGCCTCAAAGTGTCACTTAACAAAAACTGTACTGGTCTCCACACTCACACAGTCTGCCATGTCATCACTGCAGAGACACACGGAGGGGGAAGGCACTTCCTGCCCTCAGGAAAACAAACATCTAGAAGCTGAGAAAGACAACTACAGAAACAATTATTATGATAGTTACACCCCTTATAATTACATGGCACCCTGTAAGCGGAAAGCCTTTTTCACAAACCCTCTTCGGTGGAAAATTTCAAGCATGCACTCAAGTAGAAAGAACACTTTAATGAACCTGATGTACCTATTTCAGTTAAAAAGTTGTATACAGAAAACAAAACTGTTTCTATGCTATGGTTACAGCTACATAAAACTTCTGGTACTGACATAATCTTCTTTGTGTTGATTGGGGAAAACCAACTTTGGAGCACTTTTATATTTATATTTCACTTGCAGCAGAAAGAGGTCAAATTATCATTTTACAGATTGAAGGCGCTGAAATCTTGAGAGTTGCTTAATGTCATACACCGCCTGGAAAAGCCAGTCCCTGGGTCTAAAGACCCACCTCCCACGTAGTAAGTCTGTCCTGCCCCCTCCTCATGGGAGACCCAGGCTTCAGAGCCCCACGGACTGGGTTCAAATCTCACTCTGTTATCTACTGTCTGGGTCTGGAGAATCTACCCTCTCTGAAAATATTTCTTCAGCTATAAAATGAGAATGAGAATTTTTCTATTTTGGACTGTTGCTTATTTAATATGAAAGTGGGATACAAAGAGCTACAGAAATGAAGTGACAATTTTGTGTGAGGTGGGACAGAACGCTTTCCCTGGGAAGGACCCTTGGAACTACATTTTGAAGGACAGGCAAAGTTTACCAAGCAAACAAAAGGGGGTTTTCTAGGCTGTGAAATCACCATAAAAATATATTTGGGATGGTGACTGGTCCAGTTTGGTTAATGATGAAAATATAGTGGTCCCCCCTTATTCACGAGGGATATATCCCAAGATCCCCAGGGGATGCATTGAAACCACAGGCAGCACCAAATGCTAATATATACTATGCTTTTTTCCCCACACATACCTATGATAAACCTTATTTTATAAATTAGGCTCAGTAAGAGATTAACAACTAATAATAAAGTACAATTATAACATATGCCAAAAAAGTTATGTGAATGTGGTCTCCCTCTCTCTTAAAATATTTCATACTGTAGTCACTCTTCTTCTTGTGTTGATGTGAAATAAAACACCCACATGATAAGATGAAGGGTGGTGAATGACGTGGACATGATGACCTAATATTAGGCTACTACTACTTCTGACCAGAGGTCAGAAGGAGGATCATCTACTTCCAGATAAAGGTTGACTGCGGGTAACTGAAACCGTGGAAGGTGAGACCATGGATAAGGGGGGCAACTACCACATATGTAAAGCTTATCTTGTTGATCTCCAAACCCCCATGCCTCACACAGAACCTGGCACATAGAATGTGTTTAATAAATCTTTGTTGAATAAATGAATGAATGAATGAATGAGAGGTGGAAGATGAATTGAGATTAGAGAGGTTCTTGAATACCAAAAAAATTTTAAGTTTATTTTGAGAGAGAGCACACATGCACGAGTCGGGGAAGGACAGAGATAGAAGGAGAGAGAGAATCTTAAGCAGTCTCTGCACTGTTAGCACAGAGCCCGACACAGGGCTTGAACTTATGAACTGTGAGATCATGACCTGAGGTGAAATCAAGGGCTGGACGCCCAACCGACTGAGCCACCCAAGCACCAGGAACACCAAAACTTTCAAAGGGAGGGGCTACTGACACACAACGATTATCAGAAGGACACCCTGAACTGAAAACACTTGTAATATCCACTTGAAATTTTTCACCTAGTAAACTAAAACAGTTCACTGGGTTAAAAGAAATCATTAAAAAAAAATATATATATATCATCTAAGATGACAGCTAAACTATTTGCTACGCTAATTATACCAGCAGATTGCTTCTGGGAACCACTTTAAATTAATAAAACTCAGAATGAAGACTCATTCTATCCCATGATTTGCTTTTCTAGGACGTTTTTGGGGATGAACTGGAAGCAGGGCAGCTGAGTAAAAATGCATGACCCCAAGGGCTGCTCAGCACAGGCACCTCATTCGGCCCTGCCCTTACCTCCTGATGCACTGCCGCCTTCTGAGGCCAATCCTGGAGGGCCTTAGTGGCACAAAAGAGCAAATCATAGCTTATTTCCACACTGAACACCTGAATTTCTTCACAGGATGCACAGACGCTCAGACTTGGGACCAGGGAGAGAAAGATCTTAAGATGTTTCTTCCCTAGGCCTTAACACTGCTACCAAACATGCTTGTGTAAAAAATGTCACTTGGTGATTCCCCCTCCTTCCCCAAAGAATCTGTACCTCTCACCATGAGACAGAGAAACTCCATGAAGGCAGTTTGTTTTTGTCTTACTTAGCACAAGGTCTATGTACCGAGAACACGATCATAAACTTCCTTGTCAAATAATAAATGCCATAGACAGTACTCTTTAGCAAGCCAAATTATCCATAATATAAAACTCTTCTGTGTCAAAAATGAAATTGCATATATTTCCGTTTCAATTTTTTTTATGTTTTAGAGACAGAGAGAGACAGCTTGAGCAGGGGAGGGTCAGAGAGAGAGGGAGATACAGAATCCGAAACAGGCTCCAGGCTCTGAGCTGTCAGCACAGAGCCTGACGCAGGGCTTGAACCCACGAACCGTGAGATCATGACCTGAGCCAAAGCCGGACGCTTAACCGACTGAGCCACCCAGGCGCCCCCCTTTCAAATTTCTATCTTCCTCTTAACACTTGGTCAGAAACAAAAAATCCTGTCTTGGGCAATAGTGGGTTCAGGGGTCGCCTGGGTGGCTCAGTCAATTAAGCATCAAACTCTTGATTTCGGCTCAGGTCATGTTCTCACGGTTCATGAGTTCCAGCCCCAAGGTGAACTCTGTGCTCTCAGTGCAGACAGTACGGAGACTGTTTGGGATTCTCTCTCTTCCTACTTCTCTGCTTCTCCCCGGCTTGTGCTTGCTCTCTCTCAAAATAAATAAATAAACCTTAAAAAAAAATAGGTTCAAAATTCTAGAGGTTACATGTGAGTCTGGTGTACCATTTCTCCTCCCAAAGGAAACTATATAGATTTCAGCATCCTTTTGAAGGAGGTGGGAAACTACTGAAATATTTAAAGTGGTGGATTCGATTTCTGTTCTAGAAAACTGATTCAGGCAGCAAGAAACACATTTTAGAGTTCCAGCAAAAGAAACCCATGAAATTTCAGGTCTTTTTTTTTTTCTAATAACTTCCATACTCTCTCCACTCTCTGCCGCCTCAACCTGAGAAACTCCTGGTCACATCTTTGATTCAGCACAAGCTCAACTCAAGGCTGCTCAGCACCACCCACCCCACTGTGCCTACAATGCATCAGTGCCTCTTAGACATAGCTTTTTATACACCCACCAGAAATTCTTTATAGGTGTCTCTCCCTCACTAGACAAGTACTACCTGTTCTTATTTATTAGCTTTTGTAGCCCAGCATCATGCACTAATTACCCATAGAAGGGTTTCTGTATGAAAATATTGGCTTTTCTTCTAGTATTATAGTTGGAATGCCCCAATAAGGAGAATACTATGGACTGCTTTGCAGGAGGAATAGGACACCAAACATGAATGCAAATGTCTCCAAAATATGAAGCTGTATTACAAAACAGAAATGCTTTTATGGTTGGCTAGGGAGTGTCCAGAGGACACAAAAACAAATGTTAGTTCTCTTGGAATTTTAAATTATGTTTTGGATAATTTGATTTCCTCAAAAATATTTTGTATTTGTTGAATATACTACCCAACTCTTTGCAGGGTTCCTAAATGCATTTACCTTATCTCAGGATGTCAACATTTTGCAATGCTATTCCCACCACCAAGAATGTCCTACAGCCCAACCCTCCTACCCACACCCAGAGACACCTTCTCCATCAACAGGTCCTTCAAAATTGAATCTTTCTGGGAACTGTCTCAGCTAATCCCACCTTCTATGTGTCTGTGAGGTGCCATTTCTGTCTTCACAGACAGCACCAAAACACATTAATTCAAATCCAAATTTTTGGATCATTTGCGTATAGCATTAAACAGCATCAAAATTTATTATTCATAAAAAACTACCATGTTCTGCAAATGCAAAATGCACATCTTCCTTAAAACTAGGGACTTCTACATCTTTGTCATCTCCCTCCATCCCAACTCTGGCCCCTTCCTCAAACAAAGCTCTAAGCCTTGATAGTATTTGGCACTCAGGGAACACCTGTTAATAGAATGAAGTTAACTGTATACAGAAGGAATGAATGAATCTATTTTTAAAAAGCCAAGATTTCAGCAAAAGGCCCATCCTATTTATTTACTTTTAAAGATTATTTAAGTAATCTCCACACCTAACACAGGGTTCAAACTCAGGACCCCAAGATCAAGAGTCACATGCTCTACTGACTGAGCCGGCCAGGAGTCCCTAAGATCATCCCATTTATTAACCAACAGTAACTACAGTAAGGCCAATACTCTTTAAAAGCTTTTAATGATTTGACTTGTACCAATTTTTACTCATCTTGGTCAAAATAACTTCTAGTTATCCTTGCAATACCTGCTTTACATGTCCTTTCTTTGTTTCCTAAGCATTGGTGCATATAATTCGTCAAGGTCCAAACCATATTACCTAGAAAGTTGTTTATCGCTCCTACCATGCCCCAAACTCCTCAAAGGTACGCATGTGTCTTATGCATTTCTATCCCTGAGCAAGCACAACACTTGGCCCAAAGTGGCTGCTCATTACTCTGTCTGCTAAAATAAAGGAAATTAAGATTAATTAACAGGGAATTACTTAAACAGTCCTTATAGTTGTTCTGATAGAATATTTTCTTGAAGTCATGATTTTTTTTTAAGAACCACAATAAAAAACTGATTTAAGCCCAAAATACCTTGTACTGGATTTAGTAGAGTCAAGCAACAGGTTTTAAAAAACGAGAAATTTTCCTTGAGATTTGGGAAAAGACTATCATGATTGAATTTTATTTTATTAAAAAAAATTTTTTTGTTTACTTATTATTGACACAGAAACACAGCATGAGTGGGGTTAGGCAGAGAGGGAGACACAGAATCTGAAGCAGGCTCCAGGCTCTGAGCTGTCAGCACAGAGCCCAACGCGGGGCTTGAATCCACAGACTGTGAGATGATGACCTGAGCCGAAGTCAGACACTTAACTGACTGAGCCACCCAGGCACCCCACAACTGAATTTTACAAGCAGCCACCTCTACCTATTTTGTAGGACACGAGTGCTACACAGGAACACCCAAACCACTGAAATCTGAGGTTTTTACTGCCTCCAGCCACATTCTGATAAAATGTAAGAAACCCAAACTTGAGCTGCATTCAAGGTTCTGTATAACATTTCAAATTCAAGTTATGTCAAAGCCAGTTTGTCTTCTGTCTTAATTCCATTCTTTCCATTCTTAATGCTACTCCATTCTCCAAATGTCATGATACATTTGTACCCTTGTCCCCAGTTGGGCCAAGTTCTGTGACAGTCATTCCTTTTCATTTCTTTGGTCATCACTACAGTATTGGCCCTTATACAGGTGACCCTTAAGCAACACACGTTTGAACTGTGTATGCAAGGAATTTTTCCAATAAATACAGTACAGTACTGTAAATGTATTTTCCCTTATGATTTTAATAACATTTTCCTCCTTTTAGCTTACTGCATTATAAGAATCCAGTATACAATGCATATGACACACAAAACATATGTTAATTGACTGTTTATGTTATTGATAAGGTGTCCGGTCAACAGGAGGCTATTACTGGTTAAGTTTTGGGGAAGTCAAAAGTTATACACAGATTTTCGACTGCATGGGGGGTTGGCACCTCTAAGCCTTGTGTTGTTCAAGGGTCAACTGTATTTCTACTTGGACTAGCCCAACAGTCTGACGAGCGTCTCTGAAGATTTTCCTGTCTAATCCCCTGGTCACAATGCTACCAAATTCATCTCCCTTTAAGTCAGTGGCTCAAAATGTTGCATGATTCCGTCATCATTTCTCCCCCCAGATATTTGGTATTATCTGGAGACATTTTCAGTTGCCACAACAGGACACTACTACTGGAATCTAGTAGGTAGAGGCCAGAAACCCTAAATATCCCATAATGCACAGGACAGACTCTCCCACATAAAAGAATGATCTGGCTATATATAGATCACCCTGTTACCTTAGGCTAGCCAGTTTCCATATCTGTGAAAAGTGGTTAAACCTCAAAGGCTGTCAGGAGGATTGAGTGAAGCCACACTGTACAGAGAGCACTGAGCACAGTACACACACACTGGGTACTTTCACACAGTAAAAATAAAAAATTGCTAAAGCTGTTACTTTTGTTTTTTCTCTCAAACAGAATTATTGTCAGAGAAAAGGGCTAGACTGGACACTGATAATGGGAATAGAAACTCACAAGAAGAGGATTCAAAACAAGTATCGATGAGGTATTTTTCTGGGTCTGGATAAATTCTATGTCAACAATATAAGCAAGCAAGGTGGTTGGACCATGGTTAGAGCATGTGCATTAGCCTGAGAAAATGTTAATGTCATTATCAAAAAATGCAGTAAACAAATTTAGAAAATTGTAACTGATGAGTCTGCCATTGAAGAGAAGAAGTCCTCGGGTACCTGGGTGGCTCACTTGGTTGAGTGTCTGATGCTTGGTTTTGGCTCAGGGCATGATCTCGCAGTTTCTGGGTTCAAGGGCCATGTCAGGCTCTGCACTGATAGTGTGAAGCCCACTTGGGAGTCTCTCTGCCCCTCCCCTGCTCTCTCTCAGAAATAAACGAGAGAGAGAGAGAGAGAGAGAGAGAGAGAGAGAGAAAGAGAGAGAGAGAGAGAGGCAGATAGAAACACAGACAAGACAGTCCAAATGAAGATGTAGACTCAAAAGAGACTGCAAGGACCCAGAATCAGAATCCTGACATACTAACCTCTTTTTTTGACAGAATTACTAAAATTGGGAAACACCATCAATAGGATGTTATCAGGAATGCTCTGTGAAATCCAATAGGGCTCTTCATGGTAGTCTTATGGAAACATGGCTTGGGTACAACAATTAGGTAGATTTGTAATCACTGTAATAATTGCACCAAAGGTGGTGGGTGCCTCACCCATTGCCACCACATGAGTATCTGTTCCCATCTCCTCCCCAAACCCACTTCCTTCTGTTGCAGCTGAGGAATTTCCCCTTTACTATCTGAGGCCACTACTCCCCCCTGCCCCCCAAGAAAGTATCCTAGACATGGACCTGAGTCTTGTGGTTACCTCTTCTCTATCCTGGATACAGCACTTCCACCTAATATCAAACATGCCTTACCCTTGTTCACCCTACCCTCCTTTGCTCTATAGTTTCTGCCCATTTCTCAGCACCTCCTGAGCCCTCTCAGTCAACCTTCTTGAAGAGCTGTTATAACAGTCTCATTTTCTCACCTCTCAACTGATTTCCATTCCCATCACTGCTAAAATAGGCCAAATCCAAAGTCACTTTTCTGTCCTCATTCTAGTGAAGTTCTAACTCGCCTTTAGAAATCAAAACAAAGGGGCGCCTGGGTGGCTCAGCGGGTTAAGCTCTGACTCTGGCTCAGGTCATGATCTCAACTGCTCATAAGTTCGAGCCCTGTGTTGGGCTCTGTGCGAACAGCTCAGAGCCTGGAGCCTGCTTCAGATTCTCTCTGCCTCTCCCCTGCTCGCGCTCTCTCTCTCTCTCTCTCTCTCAAATATAAAATAAAACATTAAAAAAAAGAAATCAAATAATTAAAAACAAAAGTACAGGAAAAGGGATGTCTGACTTGCATCAGCAGCAACTTTAAAAAAGACTTTAATCACAGTAAGTTCAGAAGGAGTCATGATCTTAGAAGTATACTTTGACTCTGCTGTGTACTGCTCCTATGGGACTCAGAATTCAGTTCTGAGGATGTCTTGCAAAATAAGACTTTAAACTGTCATCACTGCTTGAAGATAGAACCTGTTGAGGGGAATAGGTGTGTGGGAAGCGTTGCCTGGCAAAGAGCAAGATCTTTTACTGAATGAACACAACTTGAAAATTTGATCTAAACTCAAGACTCAAGGAGAAATCTAATTGGCAGTAGCGCCACTATTAACCTTAATTTAGAGAGTGAGAGAGCATATCCGAACTTAAATCCAGATTTTCTGATTCAAAAGTTTACAATATTCATACACGTTTTATGAAAGTGGAGAAAACAGAGTGCTACCAAACCACCACTTTACGTTGGTGAAGGGGCTGCCAGACATTAGAGTGCGCTAGGAAAGAGCTTCAATTCTCACCCCACCTGACTCTGGGAAACGATGAATGGAAAGGGACCCATGATTAGCAATCATGAGACCTTCCACCACAATCCTCTTTAGGTGGGTTTTAATTTCTTTCTCTCGCCCGATTGCCCTCCTCCAGATGGCCCCTCCCTTCAACTGAAAGGCCCAAGACGAAGATCTGATTTTGTCTGGAGGCCCGTCTAACGCCCTACAGCGTCCTGGGCGGGGGTCACATAGCGCAAACCTAGAGCTTCCCCCATAGTTACCAACTACCAACGGCTAGAGGCCATCAGAATCGCACTCCCGGCTCCTTTGCGCTTGCCTCTGGGGGCAGGGGTGGGGGTGGTTAAGGCCAAGGACGAGAGGGCCGCCTCTGTCTAAGCTGCAGAGTTCCCCCTACCACTTCCCCGCGACCCCCGACCTCGGCTCACCCGCGTGGGACATGGGCACGGTGAGGTTCCCGTGGCTCTCCTCGTTGTAGAGGACCACGGCCGAGGCATTCCTCCGAGCAGCCACCAGCACCTTGTCCTTGAAGGTGCAGCCACCGCGCGCCACCAGGGCGACCCAGGGCGCGGCTCCACGGCCGCCGGGCGCGGGCACGAGGAAGCGCGTATCTGGCGCGCAGCCCTCGGGGTCGCGATCCGACGCGCGCGGGACGCCCACCAGGCCCTGGGCGCCCTCCTTGGGCGAGCTGTCGCCGAAGCGGCCGCTCTCCGAGACGCTCCATACGGTGCGGTTCGTGTGCGGTTCGACGTACTCGGTGCTCACCACCGCCGAATACCACTCGAACGCCCGCCCCCGGGCCCCGGGCGCGCACAGAGCCAGCGCCAGCAGCGCCAGCGTGCCGCGGGCCCCGACGCCGGCCTCGGACCGCCGCCGCCACGCCATAGCCCCACCGCCGGGCAGTCGCGGAGGAGACGGGGGCGGGAGCTGCGCGACTCCCGCGGGCAGAGGACGCGCGCGAGCAAGCCGCCGGAGAGCCACGAGAGTAAGGCGCTCTCCGCCGAGGCCCAAAGAGCCAGGCCGGGCGGCAGGCGGGGCCGCGGCGCACGCGCACCTGGCGGAGCGGAGCGTGGGGCGGGGTTTTTCCTGGCCCCTCCCCGCCAGGGACCCCGGAGCTGCGCGCGCTGGCTGGAGTCCGACCACCTCCGTGCCTAAGCATGACCGGTCCCGGCAGCCAGATGGTCCAACGACGCGGGGACTGGTGCTGGCAACCCACTCGCCGGCTTGCGTCACGGCGGGGGCGGGGGGATGGGGCGGCTAGTGGCCAGGCTCCAGGCTTGTAACAGGACCTCGAGGGCCCCCGAAGCCAGGGCAAGTGGCCGTCGGAAAAACGGGAAGCTCCTTGGCGTGCGGGCCCGGGAGGCGTCGGAGCACAGTTGTGTAGAGTCGCCCAGCGGATGTTTATGAGGAATTTACAGTGGAAGGCACTTGGTAGAGGCCTTGCTTGTCTAGAACCAAGCTGCATATATTTTGCAGATACGTTTGGTGGCAGATTTTGTAATGTTAATTGATACCTTGTCGCTTTTCTGAAGTATTGTGCTTCCCAACAACCTTTTCTATTTTGGTATTTTATGAACAATCTGTAGTTTGGAAATAAATGCATCTAACTACCTATTTAGAGGAGCACTTAAATTGTACAGCAATAAATAAAAAGTACTGGGAAAGAAATACTGGGTGATAGTCCATTCAGAACTGCTGTGGATACAAAGCCTTACTGCTTCAGGAAAAGTTTAGAACATTAATTTCTGACTGACTCATCTTCCTTCTTCTACAAGGATCTGTAATTGAAGGAAGTAGGCTGTTGGCACTCAGCAGGGGTTTTGTTGGGCCTTAAACCTTCTCACTTTCTCCTTCTTATCAGCCTCTCTTGGACTGTATTTTTTTAACGTATTTATTTAAATTCAAGTTAGTTAACATACACTGCAGTATTGGTTTTAGGAGTAGAACCCAGTGCTAATCCCAAGTACCCTCCTTAATGCCCATGATGATTTAGCCCATCCCTCCTCTCCCCTCCCCTCCAGCAACTCTCAGATTGGTCTCTGTATTTTAGAATCTCTTATGGTCTGCCCCCCTCTCTGATCTTATCTTGTTTTATTTTTCATTCCCTTCCCCTGTGTTCATTTGTTTTGTTTCTTAAATTCCACAAAGAGTGAAATCATATGATACTTGTCTTTTTGATTCATTTTACCTCTTGGGCTGCATTTAAAAACTGCTCTAAAATGCAGCCTGGCCCATAAACCATAGCTTTCCTTGAAGTTAGACAGGGGACTAGTTTTAAAGGCTTAAAGGAAGGCTTAAGGCCTTCCCCTTGTCCCTCCTAGGCCTTAAGGCCTAGAGAACAGCAGGCTAGAGAATAGATCCTCAGACACGCACCTTATGCTCCAGCAAAACAAATACTTGAAGTTCCCAGAATATGCCTCTGTAGTTTCACATTATGTCTTGCAAATTCATTTCCTTCTTTCTGAAATCCCCCTGCTCCTGGCTTTTGTCCTGGCAAACACCAACTTTATCTCAAAAGCTATTTTTTTCTGTGAAACCTTCTTTGGTTCCTAAAGACAAACTTGGGTGCTCCTCTTGGTTTCCATGTTGCTAATGTATGCTATGCTTATACGTTAAGGTTGTACCAGCAATACTGCTTTTCCAAATACAGGTTTTTAGCCTTCTTGTGGTATCATGAAGGCAAGGATTGTGTCTTTGGTGTTTTCATGAACCTACGTAAGGAAGCACAGTATCATGTGTGTAATCCATGTCTGTTAAATGAGCAAAATAGCTCCCTTTTACTGTTTCAGAGTTAAGAGACTCATGACTGTGTACAGGTTTGTTGCTCGAAGAAGTTCAACAGGCTAACAGGAACAGACCTTGCAACTCTTAAGCCCTGAGTCTCACCCTAGCTTCTTGGTTTTCAGTTTTCATTACCAGCTTCAGGCCTGAGCTGGTTCCAAAGCTGCCACCACTGGCTTAAACCATTAGGGCCTTTGTCCCCTCCACTAGCTGCCAAGTGCCATTCAGTCTCTTCAATTCCGGCTTATCTATTGTCCCAAGAAGAAAAGCTGACAGGCCTCACCCCCACCACACTCTTTATGGGGGAGAGGGGTGCAGGTTTCATTATTTTTTCTTCTCATTGTTTTATTTTATAACTTAAATTCAACAATGATCAACTCATGGCTAATTTCATGTCAAATATACTCTCGGCCACTTCCACTTGCCCCTATTGGATTATTTTGAAGGATATTCTGCACGTCGTATTTTATTTGTAAACATTTTAATTTGTACCTTTAGAAGTAAAAACATAATCACAGTATTATCACAGTATTTAAATAAATTGTCTATAGTACTTTAATATCAAATATCCCGTAAGGGCACAAGTTTCCTGATGGTCTCCTGCATGAGACCTTACACTGAGTTTGTTTGCATCCAAACTGAGTTTGTTTGGATCACACATTGCATTTGGTGGAAATTTGTCTCAAGTTTCCTTTTTTCATAAGTTTTTTTTTCTCTTTTTATTAAAATTTATTTTGAGAGAGAGAGAGCGCGAGCAAGCAGGCTCCATGCTGTCAGCACAGAGCCCAGTGCAGGGCTCGAACCCACGAACTGTGAAATCATGACCTGAGCTGAAATCAAGAGTTGGATGCTGAACCAACTGAACCACCCACGTACCCCCTCTTCTTTTTCTTTTTGAAGAATTGGATGATTTGTCCTGTATAGTTTCCCACATTCTATATTTGGCTGATTACATTGGCTGATGACAGTCTAGCATGTTTCTCTATCCCTGGTTCTTCCCGTGACCTGGTGGTTAGATCAAGAGGTCTGATCTGATACAAGTTGGATTTCTGGGCAAAAAAAAAGGTGGTGCTGTGTACTTCCACGTGGTGGTATCATGTGGGAGTGTCTTTCTTTTTTTGCAATGTTAGTTGCCATTAATGATCATTACCTAAATCTATCGTTTCATTAAGTTTTTGCCAAATGGTGATATTCTATCATTCCTTCTTCATTTTATTAGCTAGAATACTTCTATAAAGAGAAACTTCCCTTCACCAAATAGGGTTACCCTCAGGGACAATTTATATAGAAGATTTTCTATATAAAAGATTAAAATTTTCTTTTCTTTATCAGTTTTCAGAATAATAAATCCCTAACTTTCCTTAATGAGAATTCTTTTCAGAAGTCCAGTGCACTATCCATTGCACTATAGAGCCAGGAAGAGAATTCTTTTTAAATTGTCATTAATAATGCATAAATTTAGCATACTTGATGAGTTTCAGTCCTTTGCTGTTATTATTCTTATTGGAGCCCTCTTATTGAAGTCTCTCAAGGCTGGCCAGTGGGAACCTCTTTAGATCGGCTTCTAAATCCATTTGACACCTTTGATGTCGTCTTTGATTTCTATAGTCAGCAGAGCATCAGTCATTTCCCTGAGGACACTTGTCTCCTTTTAGTATGTAATGCTCTTTAGAAACCACAATCTGTCCCTGGGCTTTTTTCCCCCATTAATCATATAATAATACAAATTCATTGTTTTAAAAAAAAATCAGAAGATATAGGGACTCCTGGGTGGCTCAGTTGGGTGCAGAGCCTGCTTGGTATTCTCTCTCTCCCTCTCTCTGCCCATCCCTTGCTCACACGTAAATGCATGCATGCTCTCTCTCTCTCTCAAAATAAATACACTTTAAAAAAATCAGAATATATAGATAAATTGAAAGAAGATTGAAAACATCATAATGATACCAGAGAAATGCTGCCAAATTTTGGTAAACCACATTCCAGACTTTCTTCTATGTCCCTATAATTTTTTTCCTATAAATTTTTAAAGTGTTTTTTAATTTTTTTTTTATTCTTGAGAGTGTGCAAGCAGGTCTGGGGAAGAGAGAGAGGAGGACAGAGGCTCCCTCTGACACCAGTGAGCCTGATGTGGGGGTAGAACTCGCCAACTGTGAGATCATGACCTGAGCTAAAGTTGGACGCTCAACGGACTGAGCCACCCAGGTGCCCCTTTCCTATAAATTTTCTTAAAATGACAAAATACAGTGCATTTTTTTGTTTATTTGCCTTTTAAGAACTCAGCAAAGTCTCATGAACATTTTTCTACATCATGAATACTTTTCCAAGATCACTTATTATTATTTTTTCAACATTTATTTATTTTTGAGAGACAGAGAGAAACAGAGCACGAGCAGAGGAGGGGCAGAGAGAGGAAGAGATACAAGAATCTGAAGCAGGCTCCAGGCTCTGAGCTGTCAGCACAGAGCCCGATGTGAGGTTCAAATCCATGAACCCTGAGATTGTGACCTGAGCCAAAGTCAGATGATGCTTAAGTGACTGAGACACCCACGCGACCCCCTCCAAAATCATTTAAATGACCACATGGTATTTCATCATTTGAAAGCAGCACTATGTTGTTTTGTTTTAAGTAGGCTTCACACTCAGCATGGAGCCCAGTGGAGGGCTTGAACTCATGACTCTAAGATCAAGATGTGAGCTGAGATCAAGAGTCGGACACTTACTGGAATGAGCCACCCAGCTGCCCCCAAAACAGCACTATTTTTATAATTAATCCTTTTTGGGGATGTATAAGTTGTTTTCTATTTTCCATATTATAAATGAAAACATAATATGAAAAATCTTATAAAATTTTCCATATCTATGTTACAAATAATACAATATTTAAAATTTATAATATTCATCATTGAAAACTTACCCAGTCATTTAATGTTTTCCCCATAGGAAACTTCCTAAAAGTGGAAATTGCTGGACCTAAGGGTAGATATGTTAAAAAAAAAAAAAACCCTTCTTTTTAATATAATATGCTCTCATGATTCAAAATTCAAAATTTACAATAGGGAATGCTCATTGCACCCCTTGTCCCAGCTGTCCTATGTCAAGGCAACCAGTATTACTAGTTTCTTGTAGATTGTTCCAGTGTAAGTCCATACTTATACAACAAATTAATTTATGTGTTTTTATGTTATACGTATGTTTATATGTATACCTTTTTCCCACAAGTGGTAGAAGATTATACACAATTTTGCACCTTGCATTTTTCACTCATTTGTTGAAGGTCTTTGTATAATAGTTCATAAAAAGCATCCTTGTCCTTTGTTAGGCTATATAGGGTCTCATTGTATGTTCAATTTTTCCATCAACTAACGAGTCCCCTACTAATGGACATTTAGGTCATTATCAACCTTTTGCCATTACAAATAATTTTGCCATCAAGAACTTTGACCATATGTCCCTTATACATTATCTATAGATAGATTTCTAGAAGTGGAATTGGTGGATACAAAGGTTAGTGCATTTGCAATTTTGGTAGATATTCCCAAATGCTTCCCCACAGAGGTTTTACCAAATTCCACTCCACCAGCAGTATAAGAGAGTACGTTCCAATGTAATGTGTGTGCAAACTTTCTGACCTTTGCCATTCTGACTGGCAAATAATAGGAGTGGTTTTGAGTATGTATCTTTTTCTGCTTTTTACTTAAAAGTGACCCCTGGTCCCTTTTTATGTTGCTGTTGATCATTACTTAGAACAAAATGAGGAATTTTAAAAAATAACAAACATGGGAAAGTACCCAGTTATTTTGTTCCTTGCCCTGAGCTGAAGTTGGACCCTTAATTGACCGAGCCACCCAGGTGCCCTGCTGTAATATTATTCTTAATGGAATTCGAAGTTGTACTTAAAAAACAAAGTTATTTAAATGTGGAATATACTACTTTTATTTTATTCACACTAGAGACTTTAATTGTGCTATCAAGATAAGCTGATTTTCTTTCTTTCTCTTCCTTCCTTCCTCTCTCTTTTTCTTTCTCTCTTTCTTCCTTCCTTCTTTCCTTCCTTTCTTCCTTCCTTTCTCCTTTTCCCTCCCTCCTTTCCTTCCTCCCTTCCCCCCTTCCTCCCTTCCTTCCTTCCTCCTTCCTTCTCTTTTGCCTGTGACTGGATAATTTTTTTTCACCACTACAGTTATTTTAATGTTTTCAAAATGATATTTGTTAGAAAAGTTGTAATTCTACATTGGCCTACTCAAATAATACTCTACAAACAAACAAGTACTACCTATCAGTATGCTTGAAGATCTCTTTCACAGTGTGGGAAAGAATTTCCGCTAAAGAAATACCTTAGAGGGTGAGGCTGATGTAAAGACTGATAGTGTCATTCATAACCCCCAGTGCAAGAATTTTGGTGTTTTTTAAACATTTTTATGTTCATTTATTATTGAGACAGAGAGAAACAGAACATGAGTGGGGGAGGGGCAGAGAGAGAGGGAGACACAGAATCTGAAGCAGGTTCCAGGCTCTGAGCTGTCAGCACAGAGCCTGATGTGGAGCTCAAACCCATGAACCGTAAGATCATGACCTGAACTGAAGTCGGAGGCTTAACCGACTGAGCCACCCAGGCGTCCCTTGGGTTGTTTTTTTTTTTTTTTTTTTTGAATGGTTCTTTGTCTCACCTTTTGACTCTATAATACATGCACTGGCAAAGCATCTCATCTACAATTTTACAATCTTAGGTATGTGAGAATTCTCCCATTCTTTTTTCTTTTGGGTGGTGATTTTTTTCTTTTTAAATGAATCATGCCGTCTGCAAATAGCAATAGTTTTATTTCTTCCTTTCCATTTTGGATGCTTTTGTTTCTTTTCTTGCCTAATTGCTCTCGCCAGGACTTCCAACACTATGTTGAATAAAATTGGCAGCGATACTGGACATCCTTGTCTTGAGGGAAAGCTTTCAGCTTTTACCATTGAGTATAATGTTAGCTGTGGGCTTGTCATATATGGACTTAATATGTTGACATATATTCCCTCTACACCCCCTTTGTTGAGAGTTTTATCATAAATGGATGTTGAATTTTGTCAAATGCTTTTTCTACATCCATTAAGATGTTCATATGAGTTTTATACCTCATTTTGTTAATGTTGTTATCACACTGAACAATCTGCAGATGTTGAGCTAGCCTGGCATCTCCAAAATAAATCCCACTCGATCATGGTGTGTGATTCTTTTAATGTATTGTTGAATTCAATTTGCTGGTATTTTGTTGAGGATTTTTACATCTATGTTCATTAGGGATCCTGGCCTGTAATTTTCTTTTCCTGTGACATCCTTATCTGGTTTTGGTATCAGGATAATATAGGCTGCATAAAATGAATTCCCTATTCCATTATTTGGAAGAGCTTGAGAAGGGTTGCATTAATTCTTCTTTGAATGTTTGGTAGAATTCACCAACACAGCCTTCTGGTCTAGGACTTTTGTTTGTTAGTGGGTTTAGGATTACTGATTCAATTTCCTTACCAGTAATCAATCTATTCAGATTTTCTGTTTATTCATGATTCATCTTGGTAGGCTATATGTTTTTAGGAATTTGCCTATTTTTTCTAGGTTGTCCAATTGTTGGAGTATAATTGTTCATAGTTATTTCTTATGATCCTTATTTCTCTGGTATCAGTTGTAATAGCTCCTCTTTCATAGAAGACCCTAAAGACTTCATAAAAATCTGTTCAAACTAATAAACAAATTCGGTAGTGTTGCAGGATACAAAATCAATACATGAAAATCTGTTGTATTTCTATATACTCATAATGAGCTATCAAAAAAAGAGAAATTAAAACAACCCCATTAATAATTGCAGCAAAAAGAATAACTAACGTAGATAGGAATAAATATAACCAAGGAGATAAAAGACCTATATATTGAAAACTATAAGACACATTAAAGAAATAAACTGAAGACTACAAAAACTAATGGAAAGATATTCTGTGTTCATGGATTGAAAGAATTTACTACCCAAAGCAATCTATTGGCTGAGTGACATCCCTACCAAAATTCTAGTGGCTTTTTTCACAGAAATAGACAAACCATTCTACAGTTTGTATGGAACCACAAAAGACCCTGAATAGCCAAAACAATCTTGAGAAAGAATAAAAAACCTGGGTGCCTCATCACATTCTCTGATTTCAAACTCTGTTGCAAAGTTTTAGTAATTAAAACAGTATGGTATTGGCATAAAAATAGACACATAGATCAATGGTCAGAGTAGATAGCCCAGAAATAAACCCATTCGTATATGGTCAATTACTTTATGACAAAAAGGTCAAGAATATACAATGGGAAAGGGGTAGTCTCTTCAGCAAATGGTACTGGGAAAACTGGACAGTCACATGCAAAAGAATGAAACTAAGGGGTGCCTGGGTGGCTCAGTTGGTTAAGTATCTGACTCCACCTCAGGTCATGATCTCAGTTCGTGAGTTCAAGTCCAAATCAAGCTCTCTGCTGTCAGCACAGAGCCCACTTGGGATGATCTGTCTCTCTTTCTCTCTCTCTGCCCTTCCCCCATGCGCGCTCTCTCTCTCTCAAAAGTAAATAAACATTTTAAAAAACCTGCTGAAAATCTATAGTAAAGAAAAAAATTGGGTGGGGCACCAGGGTAGCTCAGTTGGTTGAGCATCTGACTTCGGCTCAGGTTTGTGAGTTCGAGCCCTGCGTCAGGCTCTGTGCTGATAGCTCAGAACCTGGAGCTTGCTTTGGATTCTGTGTCTCGTTCTCTCTCTGCCCTCCTCCCATTTTGTGTTCTCTCTCTGTCTCTCCAAAATAAATAAATGCAAAATAAATTTTTTTAGAGAAAAAAGTTGGGGAACCTGGATGGGTCAGTGGGTTGAGCGTCTGACTTTGGCTCAGGTCATGATCTCAGTTCATGAGTTTAAAGCCCCACATTGGGCTCTCTGCTATCAGTGCAGAGCCCACTTTGGATACTCTGTTCCCTTCTCTCTCTGCCCCTCCCCTGCTCACTCTGTGTCTCTCTCTCAAAAATAAATAAACATAAAAACAAAAAGGATGAAACTAGACTACAATCTTATATCATACACAAAAATTAATTCAAAACGGATTAAAAACTTGAATGTAAGAACTGAAACGATAAAACTCCTAAGCTCCTTGACATAGGTCTGTTGATGACTTTTTGAATCTGAGACCAAAAATAAAAGCAACAAAATAAAAAATAAACAAGTGGGACTACACCAAACTAAAAAGCTCCTGCACAGCAAAGCAAATTATCAACAAAATAAAAAGGCAACCTACTGAGTGGGAGAGAGTATTTGCAAATCATATATCTGATAAAGGGTTAATATCCAAAATACATAAACATACAACCCTCCCCAAAATCTGATTTAAAAATGAGCAGAGGAGGGGCACCTGGGTGGCTCAGTTGGTTAACCTCCGACTTCGGCTCAGGTCATGATCTTGAAGTTCATGCGTTCAATCCCCATGTCGGGCTCTGTGCTGACAGCTCAGAGCCTGGAGCCTGCTTCAGATTCTGTGACTCCCTCTCTCTCTGCCCCTCCCCAACTCATGCTCTATCACGGTCTCTCAAAAAAATAAATAAATGTTTAAAACTAAATTAAACATGGGCAGAGGGGAGCTTGGCTGGCTCAGCCGGTAGAGCATGCAACTAACTCTTGATCTGGAGGTTGTGAGTTCAAGCCTCATGTGGGGTGTGGAGATTACTTAAAAATAAAGTCTTTAAAAAAGAAAAAAATTAAAATGGGCAGAAGATCTGAATAGTCATTTTTCCAAAGAAGACAGATGCTCAGCATCATCAGTGATAGGGAAATGCTCATCAAAACAAATGAGGTATAACCTCACACCTGTTAGGATGGCTATTATCAAAAAGACAAGAAATAAGTGTCGGTGAGGACGTGGGGAAAGGGAACATTTGTGCATTGTTGGTAGGAATGTAAATTGGTGCAGCTGCTGTGGAAAACAATATGGAGTTTCCTCAAAAAATTAAAAATAGAACTATCATGGGGCACCTGGGTGGCTTAGTTGCTTGAGAGTCCGACTTCAGCTCAGGTCATGATCTCACGGTTTGTGTTTGACCCCTGCATCTGGCTCTGTGCTGACAGCTCAGAGCTTTGGATTCTGTGTCTCCATCTCTCTCTGCCCTCCCCTACTCATGATCACAATCTCTGTCTCTCAAAAATAAGTAAACAAAACAATTTTTAAAAAGAACTATCACATGATCCAACAATTTCACTTCTGGGTATTTATGTCAAGAAAACAAAAAACCCTAATTTGAAAAGATACATGTACTCCCACATTCATTATAGCATTATTTACAATAGTCAAGATATGGAAACAACCTAGGTGTACATTAACGGATGAATGTATAAGGAAATTGCGGTACACACGCACGCGCGCAAACACACACACACACACACAGGAATATTATTCAGCCACAAAAAATGAAATGTTGTTTGTGACAACATGGATGGCACTCACAGCCATTATGCTAAGTGAACTTAGAGAAAGGCATACCGCATGTTTTCTCTTATATGCATGGTCTTAAAAAAAACAAACCAAAAACCAAGCTCATACATTGTGGTTGCCAGAGGTGGGGGTTAGGAGATGGGAGAAATGGGTGAAGAGGATCAAAAGATTATAAAAATTTTAAAATTAAAAAAATATATAAATTCACCTACTCAGCTTTTCTACTTCTAGGTAGTTATCCTGCACATAAACCTCCATATGGATGAAGTGGCAAAAAACAAAAACAAATAAACAAATAAAAAACAAAACCAAAAACCAAAAAACAACCAAATGACAACAATGACGACAACAACAACAACAACAAAACAACAAAAAACTCCCAAACAAAGAAAACCCAAAAAACTCATCTCAAGGTTTGCTTCTGGGTAAGCAACTACAGCACACAATTTCTCTGCACCCCCAAGTTATGATATGACTTAACTTTCAACCTTGCCCCACCTGTTACTTGGCTGATACTGAAAGTACCTGAGCCTGTGGCCCCTTTTCTAGACACTGTGCCCTGCTTATAGGGAGCCCTGCACCAGGTCTGTGGGAGGAGCACCTCAGGGAGGGAAATTTTGAGCAAGGTCAGAAGGAGCAGTTAATGAGCAAGATTACAGAGGTGGACCCCTACCTCCTCCCTCTTCACTGTAGCCACACCCACCCCAAACTCCAATTCTGCTTCTCTGCATTGGATTCTAGGCAGAGGAAGTGGCTGCAGGAACCCAAGTCCTGTTTTCCAAAGTGAGTCATAGCAGGGACCGACCCCCCAAAAATCAAAATCAAATCAAATCAATCAAATGAAACTATGGCCTCTGTACCATGATGAGTGTTTCAGTCAGCAGAAGGGCCTCTCAAAATGTAGTAGGGCTCCAACGGGGTCCAGAATCCGGGGCTTGGGGTTGGGGAAGGCGCTGATTAACAGCCCATTATAGACACATGAACCCCTCACTGTCAAGGTGTCCAGTGGTACCATGAATTCTGTTTACATACTGTTTCCCTGACTACACGGGGTCAGGAGAAGGCTTTGCTGGGCAAGGAACCCCAGTGCCACCTCACCTGAGATCTCAGCACCTTCTTGGGTACAGCCTTGGAGGCTTGCATGTCCTGGGGGACTGGTTTTGTCTCTTCTTCCTTACTCCCAAAGGTGTGCACTCACCCCTCTGCCTCTGGAATCCTTCCTCTAACCCCTAACCCAACTTCTCTCAGTTAACGTGTATACTCACTGCCTGAAGAACTTGTTGAAAGAGTTTCCTGGGCCTTACTGTCAGGGATATGGATTCCAGAGGTGGGGGAGGGCCCATGAATTCACATTTCTAACTACCTTACAGGCTCTTCAGAGGATTTCTCTTTCTGTAACATTAGCTAGGACCCCTTCAAAGGAGGGAAGAGCCAACAGCTTCTGTTGTCAGTTCAGCAAAATTTCCTGAGGTAAAGAAACACCTTAAGAAGCAGAGCCCTGCACCTGCTTGAATTGGGGAGGGGTGTGGGGGTGATGGGGGCATAGAGAGGAGAACAAACAAATTACTATTTCAAAATAAATACTACCAATTAGTGGCATCTGGATGCCTCAGTCAGTTGAGCTTCAACTTCAGCTCAGGTCATGATCTCACGGTTTATAGGTTCAAGCTCCACATCGGGCTCTCTGCTATCAGCCTGGAGCCTGCTTTAGATCCTTTGTCTCCCTCTCTCTGCCCTTCCCCTGCTTGTCTGGGTGCTCTCCCTCTCTGTCTCAAAAATAAATGAACATTAAAAAATTTTAAATTCAAAATAAATACTACCAATTAGAAATCATGAAATTAGGTCCTGCTACTAAAACATCAGTTATCTGATTCATGCATTCTGAGATTCTGTTGAGATTGAAAAAAAAAATGAAGTTTCCAAAGCTGCTTGAAATCTTCATGATGGCAAGGACTGTGGCTTTGTACATCTAGGTAAGCATAGTGATGAACGTATGAATGAATGAATGAATTATAACTTGGTAAAATTCAAAAACACACATATTCACCTTTACACAACCCAAGTTTATCTAAAGAAGAACTAGAATGGATATCATAATTATTAATAGTGGTTATTTTTAGTGTTGGTATGACTTTGGGTGAATAAAAATATTCTGAATTTAGTTTTATTTCTCTATGAATTAAAAAAAATTTCCTCTCTTTTAGACATTTTATTTAATGCAGTTGAATGATATTATTTGTAATAAAATGAATATTACAAGCTTAAATAAAACCTGGGTTGCTAGGTTTACAAAATCTTCCTAGTTCTGTTTGGGGTATGTAAGTGCATGTTGGGTGAGCATAGGGCAGAGGACACTGGAGGTACAAAAAATGGACCTTTGTTGGGGTGTCTGGGTGGCTCAGTAGGTTAAGCGTCCAACTTCAGCTCAGGTCATGATCTCACAGTTTGTGAGTTCGAGCCCTGCATCAGGCTCTGTGCTGACAGCTCAGAGCCTGGAGCCTGCTTCAGATTCTGTGTCTCCCTCTGCCCCTCCCCCACTCACACTCTGTCTCTCAAAAATGGATAAACGTTAAATAAACAAACAGACAAACAAACGGACTTTTGCTAGGTTCCCCCGTGAATGTGTCAAAGGCACTGCTCATTTGACTTCCCAGATGGATCGCAGAGTCCCCAGAAGCACCTGCCCCAGGGCGAACTTCTACTAGACTCCATTCAAACCAGAAAACCCAGGGTGGCTCCTGAGAAGAAATCTCCTGAGGCTCATCTTAGTCTAAATCTAGGCTGCAGTGGCTCCAGCATATGGGTCTAATATGGGTCAGGGGTGCTAGAGGCCTCTCTTAACTTTGGAATCACTAAAAGAACCCGTAAATATGGCATCAATGTACGGAAGGGGGTAATTTGGTAATATTGGTTATTAGGCTGTAAACTGGAACATTATCAAACATCCTTTCCAGAAGTTGAATCAGACTATAATTAGATTCAGGCCTGGGCACTCCTTTGCACCATAGCCTGTTTTGTTGTTTGTTTGGTTTTTGCTTATTAACCTACTAGCTACCTCTTTGGTCTTCTGAACATTGCCAGCATTAAGAAATGATGGATAAACTGACTCTGTTCTCCAAAAGTTCTCCGTGATGAATTTTCAAAAAGAAAATTTCTGCAAGGCCTTTCTGGGGCTCCTGCTTATTTGTGATGCCCATTCCAGAATCTTACCTTTGGATGGGTCAGATTATCTGTAATACACCAGATCATCGCTGTCCAAGAGAAATACAATATGAGCTACATATATAAACTTAAATTTTTTAGTAGCCACATTAAAAAAGAAACAGATGAAATTGTCTTAGTTGAATATGCTCAAAATATTTCAATATATAATCAATATATTGCTTACTTTTTTCTGTACTAAGTCTTTGGAATACAGTATGTGTTTTATACTTCCAATACATCTTAATTAGGACCAGTCACATTTCAAGTGCTCAATAGTCAAATGTGGGTAGTGCTATTTTATTGGATGGTGTAGGACCAAGTAAATACAAGTAGACTTCCTGAGACATTGCTGTGTGTCTAGCAACAACATATTACTTGTTAATAGACTCAAAATACAATTGTGTCCTGATGTTACATACCAGATCTTAAAATATCTTTATTTTTTAATGTTTATTTTTGAAAAGAGAGAGAGAGAGAGAGAGTGAGTGAGTGTAGGGAGGGTCAGAGAGAGATAGAGGTAGAGAATCCCAAGCATGCTTTGTGCTTGTCAGCACAGAGCCCAATGCCGGGCTTGAACTCACAAACTGTGAGATAATGACCTGAGCTGAAATCAAGAGCCAGACGCTTAACCGACAGAGCCACCCAGGTAGGTGTCCCCTGAATAATCTTTCATACAATTTGTTCAGTCAAGCTTCCTAACTACTAAAGATCTTAGTTTCTAGGATTTTTATGTGCCTAGTATCTCCTCCTTTCAAAAATATTATTCTCTAACAAATATTCCTAAGTAGATCAATAGAAACTTTGTCTTTTCATTTGAAAGTTTAGCTCCAATATATGAAATAAGTAATTTACCAGATGATGAAAATTATGAGGCTGGATATTTACCAAAACACTTCTGTAAAACCTTTCTTCATCCTTGTGAAATTGTGAAATAAGCAGGCTATGACATCCTACAAACTCTAAATACACAGATTTGTAAATGGTTGCTAAAAGCCTGTAAACAGGGAGTGTGTAAGGCTCCAAGGTGCTGGCTGTAATTTGTAAGTTCTTAAATGCATTCCTAGCACTGGATCACCCTAGTGATTACAGTTTGGGTTAGCAGAGCCTGTTAGACAATGTAATAGTTCACCATGAGAAAATCTTCCATTTCCTCAAGCATGTGGATTTCACTGCTCTTTTGGAAATAAGTAATACATTTATTCATTTATACTCATAAAATGTGCTAGTCTTCTGATTACATTTATGAAAAAAGACAAGATTGTTGATTAATCTTATTTGGATAATCAGTTAGAGGGGAACCTAACAACAAAATAAAGAAATAAAAGAAGGTATGTGACAGTCTCATCTGCCAATAGACAAAATTCGCTATCTCCTTCCTCAATTTTTGGTTAGTCTTGGGAAATACTTGTTTATGGTCAGGCAAATAAATAAAGCTCCATTTTTTAGATAACTGTTATATTTGTCTTTATAGGGACTTTTCTGTTTCGTCTAGGTCCTTTTTATTGCTGTAAGGCCAGCAGCAATGTCCCCACTTTCATTCCTGATTTAGTAATTTGAGCTCTTTTTCCTTGGTCAGCCTAACTAAAGGTCTATCAATTTTGTTTATATATTCCAAGAGCCACCTTTTGGTTGCATTGATTTTCTCTATTTTTTTTTCCTATTCTCTAATTTACTTATTTCTGCTGTAAGCTTTGTTAAATTTTTCCTTCTGCTTGCTTTGGGTTTCATTTGCTTGTCTTTTTCTATTTTCCTTTTCTTTTTCAGTTTTTTTAATGCTTATTTATTTTTGAGGGAGACAGAGATAGGGAGAGCTATTAGCTCAGAGCCTGATGTGGGGCTCCAACCCCAGGAAATCCAACCCTGTGAGATCATGACCTGAGCCGAAACCAAGAGTTGGAAGCTTAACCGACTGAGCCATCCAGGTGCCCCTAACATCACTTTAAAGTAATAAAGTAGGATTTACATCTGCCAATTTACTGTTTGTTTTCTATACATCTAATGTCTTTTCTGTTTTTTATTTCCTCTAGTATAACTTCTTTTGTGTTAAATAGACATTTTTCTATTTTATCACTTTAATTCATTGTCACTTCTTTTAGAATATTTTATAAGTTGTTTTCTTACTGGTTGCCCTAGGGATAACAATTAACATAACAATCTGTGATTAATACCAACTCAATTTCCAAAGAATATAAAAACTTCACTCCAAGATAACTTTGTTCCCTCTTCTCTCCAGTTCCTTTGCTTGTTTCATATATTTTCAGTGGAAACTGGACTTAAATCAGATTCTCGCCCCCTCGGCATTTGTCACTGTTGTTTGTTTAGCAACTTTCCTGAACTCATTCTGTAAAGCCTGTATTCTTTGCTGTATGTGGTCACTGAATTCTCTGTTCAGTTAACTTCATGGTCTGTTCATGACTGGTCTGAGATTTTCCTAAATGCCTTGAACCAGCAGTCTCCTGGCCTTTGCTAAAGGGCTCTGTTTTCATGTGGAGGCATGTTCTCAGTGTGCAATTCTGCCCTAGCTTCCTCTCTTTTGGATAGTGCAGAGCCTCAAGGTGATGTAAAAGTAAGCGATTAGGGCCTTCTCAGTCTTTCCTAAGCATGCACACAGTTCTGCACAGGTATGTGGCCCTTTACATTCCCAAGAATAGGCTGGAGGTTTCCAAAGTGTCTGTGGACCTTTTATTTCCCAGCTTTTCAAGTCTTTTGGTCAACGTCTCATTTGCCCAACTGTTACCACTACCTCAGGCAGCTGAGAAGTTAAAAAAATAGCTGCTGATTATTTTTAATAAATACCCCTGGGAAAAGGCTGTTCCCAGTGAACAAGCACTGGATGAGGTAAATGACTTTTAATAGAGGGGGGTCAGACTGCCCAACAGCCAGAGTCCTTATTCACCTAAAGTACGTATTGGAAGATACTGTGTCCTAGGGCAGTACTGCTTGAGGTGTGGTCTGTAGTCTGGTGCCAGTCAGTGAACTCTTTGTTAACGGTCTGACATGAGATAAACAGCTTATACCAGAGAGTTTGTACCAATCTACTCTTTCCTTTATAATAAAAAGTCTTAATACAAAAAAATTCAGCTGAACCAAGCAACGTGGTTAATGATGTTGGACCATACTTTTTGACACTATGAGCACTGTATGAGGGAATGCAAAGATAAAAACAGCATAAGCTTACTTACAACTGAGTATTAGAGATAAGATGTTCATATTTGTATGTTTTGGTGGCACCTGGGTGGCTCAGTTGGTTGAGCATCTGAGTCTTGATTTCGACTCAGGTCATGATCCCAGGGTCATGGGATCAAGCCCTGCATTGAGCCCCATGCTGAACATGAAGCCTGCTTGGTATTCTCTCTCCCTCTCCCTCTGCCCCGTCCCTGACTCATGCTCTCTCTCAAAAAAGATAGTAATAATAATAAATAAAATAAAAACATATTTGTATGTTTTGTTTGTAGGTAAATTGTAGTAGGTACCATAAGAAGCTCCAATTAATACTGAGAGACCTTCTAAGTAGAAAAATCTGGCAATGCTTTACTGAAGCAGTAAATTTGAACTAAACTTTAAATGATGGTTAAGAATTTTTAGGGATAAAAATAATTTTTTTCCAGTTTTATTGAGGTATAACTGACAAATAAAAATTGTATATATTTAAGGTATACAATGTGACAGTGTGATACACTTATACACTTAGATCCAATTGATTACACAATCAAGTTAACACATCAATCCCCTCACATAGTTTTGTGCATGTGTGGTGAGAACTTCGAAGATTTACTCTCTTAGCAAGTTTCAAGTATATAATACAGTATCACTACACATTAGATCCCTAGAACTTATTCCTCTTATAACTGGAAGTTTGTCCTTTGACCAATATCTCCCCATTTTCCCCAGCCCCTAGAAACTGTTATTAGACTCTGCTTGTATGAGTTAAACTGTTTTACATTTCACATGTAAGTGATATCATACAGTATTTATCTTTTGGTGTCTGGCTTATTTCACTTAGCAAAATGTCTTCCAGATTCAGACATGTTGTCATAAGTGGAAGGATTTCCTTCTTTTTTTAAAATTTATTTTTAAATTTAATTTTTATTTATTTTGAGAGAGAGAGCGAGCGAGCACACAAGTGAGGGAGGGGCAGAGAAAGAAGGAGAGAGAATCCCAAGCAGACCCTGGACTGTCAGTGCAGAGTCCAATGTGGGGCTCAAACTCACAAACTATGAGATCATGACCTGAGCTGAAGTCTGATGCTTAAATGACTGAGCCACCCAGGTGCCCCTTAAGTGTTGTTGGTTTTTTTTTAGTGTTTATTTTTGAGAGAGAGAAAGTGCAGCCTGGGGAGGCGGAGAGAGAGAGGAAGACAGAGAATCTGAAGCAGGCTCCATTTGCAGCACAAAGCTCAATGTGGGGCCGTGAGATCATGACTTGAGCCAAAGTTGGACGCTCAACCAACTGAGCCACCCAGGTGCCCCCAAATTTTTTAAAATTTATTTTGAGAAACAGAGAGAGGGAGAGAGAGCACGAGTGGGGAATATGGCAGAGACAGAGGGAGAGAAAATCCCAAGCAGGCTCTAATGCTGTCAGGCTCCCAAGCAGGCCCTGCACTGTCATATATATATGCAAATCCATATATGGATATATCAATCACATATATGGATTGATATATAAGTTATATGATATTATATATAATATATATAGTCTTTACCCATTCATTCATTGACAGACACTTAAGTTGTTCCCATACATTTCCATATATATCCAGAAATAGGATTGATGGATGATACAGTAGTTCTAGTTTTAATTTTTAAGGAACCTGCATACTATTTTCCATAGTGGCCAGTTTATATCTCCACCAATATGGGGCACCTGGGTGGCTCAGTCGGTTGAGCATCTGACTTTGGCTCAGGTCATGATCTCACAGTTTGTGGGTTTGAGCCCTGCATCAGGCTCTGTGCTGACAGCTCAGAGCCTGGAGCCAGTCTTTGGAGTCTGTGTCTCCCTCTCTCTCTGGCCCTCCTCTGCTCACGCTGTCTCTCTCTCTCAAAAATAATAAAACATTAAAAAAATTTTATATCTCCACCAATACTTGTTATCTCTTGTTTTTTTGCATATTAGCTATTCTAACAGGTACAAGGTGATATCTCGTTGTGGTTTTGATTTTCATTTCCCTAATGATTAGCAATATTGAACATCTTCTCATGTGCCCTTTGGCCATCTATATGTCTTCCTGGAAAAATGTCTATCAAGGTCCTCTGCTCATTGTTTAATTAGGTTATGAATGATGGTTAAGAATGGGGTGGGTAGGGTGAAAAGATAAGGCATTTGAGGTGGGATTAGTATAAGAAAAAGTTTGGAAGTAGGAAAACTGGGGTTGTGTTTGGAAGCTAGTAAATAGTGAATTTTGGATGGAAAGTAGGGTAAAGAAGTTAGAGTGAGGTGAGGTCAGAAAGTATTTGAGGCCACATTAGAAAGGACTTGGAGGGGTGCAACGCCTGGGTGGCTCAGTTAGTTAAGTATCTGACTCTTGGTGTCAGCTCAGGTCTTGCTCTCAGGTTGTGAATCCACGACCAGTGTGGAGCCTACTTAAAAAAAAAGGGGGGGAAGAAAGGAAGAAAGGAAAAAAAGAAAGAAAGGGAGAAGAAAGAAAGGACTTGGATTCCACACCAAGGTGGACAACAGGGACACACTGACATTTTGTGAACCAGGAAGTGACATGATTGTACTTTGATTTGAAAGATTAACCTCATATCTTTGAGGAGCAGGTATCTAAAGAGTAAGAGACTGGAGTGCGGAAGACTAATTAGGATGCAATTTAAATAATAAGAGACCAGTAATGAGGGACTGAATCAGGGTGGTGGCAGTGGGATCTGCCAGGGTTATGATTAAGGCAGCATTTACAGGTCTTAATACTGCTCAAATATGAATAAGGGAAAGAAAGGGTGCTTGAAAGGATGGTGGTGCCAAACCAAGGTAGAGAGGCAGCAGGAAGAACTGGTTTGGTGGGAAGATAATGAGTTGGCCTGGATTGAGTCTGAGGTGCTTGGCAAACCATCCAAGTAGAAATATGCACAGACAATGTAGGTCAGCAACTTGAGTGAAAGGTGAGGTCTAGTGATCCTAATTTGAAAGGTAACAGCATCGAGATGATTAGAAAGCTACGAGGACTGGGATGCCCACAAAGGAAACTATTTGAAGGGAGAAGGTAGGCAGACTTGAGGGTAGGTTTTCTACATTTAGCCCAGCAAGAATCTTGGGGGAAGAAGGAGTGGTTGTTGGAAAGGGCAAGAGAATGAAGAAGAGACATTGAAAATGACAGATAAACGTTCAGGGAAGAAGAAGACACCAAGGATTATCTTGGCTATAATACTGGACGCTGTAAGTGTAACTATTAAATGCATTAAGTCATTTGAGGAGAAGCAATATTGGTAATTCCAAGGAGCAGTAGGATTGAGGGGAGCATTTTCTTTCTTGGGGTGGGGGAGATGGGAATTTTTGTAGTCTGAGGAGAAGGAACCGGAGATAAGGGGAGATTGAGGAAGGAGGTTAGAGGAAGTGGTTGAAGGATGAAGTCTGCAAAAAGTTGCTATATGGTTGGGATTGAGCCACAAGAGGCAACCTTAGAAGGAAGTATATATTTCTTTTTCTTGGATATATATATATGTGAGAGAGAAGGAAGAAAAGGTAAGTGTGGATATAGAGACATTCTGATGTGTAGAGGCAGGGAGCTGAAGGCATTCTTAGTGGGTGACTCACTCTTCTCAAGAGAATAGAAAGTGAGGTCACCAGAGACGGGTGGGGCAGGTGTTGGGTTTTGAGAATAATGGAAAGGATTGAAGTGGGGAATGAGATAGAGCACACTAGAAATGGACAAACAGTTTTCTAAAGACCACTGGGAGCCCAACTGAGTCTAAATTCAAGAATTTGTGGTAGAACTAGATGGCATGATCACTCATGTGGAGTCCCTGGGGGACAAAGTGAAGAAAGCAGTTAATGGAGTCTTCCAGATATATATTCTAGTCAGGTACCTATATATTTTACTTCACTGCAAGTGAAGAGCAGGTTCATACCTTACCTGGCATTGTAGTCCCTATACTTAGTACAATTACTATGTTCTTACTTAATAAGGGTTATTGAATGAATAACCAAACTGTGCAGCAAGATTAAAATTCTTATTAACTGACTACCATAGAGCAGAAGGAGAGGATGGAGGGTGAGAAACAGTGTTATTACTAAGACTAAGTCAGTGTCCCGTCAGCAATGACCCATCTCCACATGCCAGAGAGAAGATACCAGAACCTTGGATACCTCTTTCCTGTAGGAGTTTAACACACCTACTTGTGGTGAAGAAGAGCTCACCCCCTCCTTTCCCGGTCACCATGCTTACGTTGCAGACTTGATCTCTAATTTGGCTTCCTAAGATCTACAAGGTCTAATATTAAAGCCACAATCATGGTTCACTACAAACATTTTTATCTTCTTTTAACATTAATAAATTAGCATGATGGCTTATAAAACCAGTCTTGTGTGAATTTGATTAATGGGAGGCATATTAATTCATAGAAGAATTAACAGAACAAGTTCAAAAGCTGCAAAGCTGGGCAATGGCATCAGGATCAGAGGCAATTTACTGTAATTATACTTCTTCCAGAAACAAACTTTTACACTGCTAAAATTGAAGTCATGAGATATAGAGTTTAGTGCTCCCTTCAATTAGAAGTATCTAATATTTTAGCAAAGGATATAGGCTTTTCTAAAAAAACAAAACAAAACAAAAAGCCCAAAATAAAAACAAAACACAGAGATCACATGAGGAAGGTACAAGATAAAATTAATAATCATTTAACTATTATATGGACATTTGTAGTCTACAGACCTAGATTCTCAGAATTTCATATCTCTGGGCAGAACACTCCTTTTAGGGACAGATGACTGTGAACCTGCGGTGGGCCTACAGTGAATCTCATAGACCTCACATGGCAGGGGTGTAACTGACCACCACTGCTGGCCTCCTCTTGGCCAATGACTGGGTGCTCCAGCCAGGGATGCTAAAGCACTTCTTGGAAGACATGGATCTCTTCTGATGGCCAACTTTGGCTTGAGGGTGCTCCTTTGGACTTGCAGAACCTTCCTTATACCACACAGAGATCTGGGACACCTCCAGCAGTCTTTCTTTCCTCTCTCCTTCACTCAGGGTCAAATTTGCATGAGTGCTAATTTTCTCCCTACTGTTCCCAGTTCCTTCCTCATTCTCTCTCACAGAGATAATAAAATGCTTGCTCCATTCATCTTATCTTGGAGTTGGCTTCTTGGAGGACCTGCACTGACAAGGAAATTGGCATCAGGACCCAGAGGACAAGAGGCAGGTGATGGCAGGTGACGGTTTCCATAGCATCGCTCTAGCCACTGAAGTGGCTGATAGCATTATGAGAAATATGCATTTTGGTTTTTGTTCTTGGGAGCTGATGGCTCCAATCTGAGTTCAAAATCCTGAGGCTGACAGTGTTCAGTCCAGGTTTGAGTCCAGAGCCCTGAGAACTAGGAGCACCAATGTTCAAGGACAGCAGAAGATGGATGTCCCATTCAAGCAAAAGAGAAATTCACCCTTCTTTCTCCTTCATTCTATTCAGACCCTGAATGGACTGGGTGATGACTACTTGCATTGGTAGGAGTGATCTTTTTTCCCTAGTTTAGTGATTCAAATGCTAATCTTTTGGGAAACATTCTCATAGCCACACTCAGAAATAATATTTAACCAGCTATCTTGGCATCCCTTGACCCAGTCAAATCAACACATTAAATTAATCATCACATGCAGGTTTCCTCTTCTCCACTTAATATGTGAGGAGACAAAGGGACAGTCTCAGTGAATTGAGATTTGACTGGGGAACATATTTCTGTGACCAAACCACAGAGCTAAGTGTAGTAGACATCTGTTGGGTGTGCCTACCCAGGGTCCATCTCCTGTTCTTCTGCTAGAAGCACCACCATTTTGTTTTGTGGAAAAAGCCTTCTACACTGGATACAGTCTTGATGGGAACATTACTCAAAATGGGTCCCTTCCCTCACTCAGGTGTTGGCAAGTAACTCAAAGAGGCTCTCCCTCCCAGAACATGAATTAGAGCAGCACAAAACTGGAGATGGTTGGAGAACATTTGTTCAGAGGCCAGGACTCTGAAGAGACCTACTCTTGGCCCCTGAAGCTGACCTCTAGAAGCCAGGAACTTTGGCTTTCTTTCAAGTCTGTGGCCATCCCCATGGCATTCCAAGACTTCTCTTTGCTTAAATTAGAGGTAGTTCTCACTGGTTGTACTGTATTCCGTCTTTCAAGAGAGTCCCTTTGGAACAAAATCAGAAAGGAACAGCAAGGAAACAATGAAGTTTATTCCCTCACAAGTGGGATCACCTTTCTCTTTAAAAACACCATTACATTCAGTATCTCTGTGGAATCTCTCAAGATCCTCCTCTTCTTCCTCATGGGTGAATAGAGCCTTCCCAGAGTTACATAATTAGGGAGTGATGGGGTTGGCACATATATTCAGTTGTCTGACTTAGTGATGCTCTGCTGGGATCTCTCAAATCACTCCTTGCAGTGCCCACCTTGGTCTTGGATTGTGATTTGGGCCCAACCACTTATACCCCATGAGACCCGAGGGGCCTCTTCTGGGCCTCCATTTTCATGTCGGTAATGTGAAGATGTTGGATTGCCTGCCCCGTAAGTTTCCTACCCCATTCTCAAATTTTCTCTCGTTTTATGTGACATTATGGGTAGAAAAAGGAATGTAAGCATAACATTTCCTTTGTGCTTAATATACGCTAGGCTCTATTCTATGTATTTTGTATGTATTAACTCACTTAATTCTCACAACACCCTACCCTACTGCGATGGAGGCTCTGTGGGGGCACAGGCTTTGTTCTGTTCACTCTTGTATCCACTCTGTGCTTGGCATAAAGTAGGTGATCAATAAATGTTACAACAGATAAATAAACAAGCTGAAAAATAAGAAAAAAGACCAATCGATGAAGTAGTAGAAAGGGGGAAAGATGGGGTGCCTGGGTGGCTCAGTTAGTTAAGTGGCCGACTTCCGCTCAGGTCATGCTCTCTGTGCTGACAGCTCAGAGCCTGGAGCCTGCTTCAGATTCCGTGTCTCCCTCTCTCTCTGCCCCTCCCCTGCTCACACTCTGCCTCTCTCTCAAAAATAAATAAACATTAAAAATTTTTTAATTAAAAAAAATAAACAATGATCAAGGAGCACCTGGGTGGCTCAGTAGGTTGAGCGTCTGACTTTGGCTCTGGCTCTGATAGTGATCTCATGGTTTGTAAGTTCAAGCCCTGCATTAGGTGCGTGGCTGTCAGCACAGAGCCCACTTCAGCACTCTGTCCCTCTCTCTCTCTCTCTCTCTCTGCACCCCCTCTACAGATGTTCTCTCTCTCAAAAATAAACATTAAAAAAAATTTAAACAGTGATCAAAGGGGTAGACTGTGCTAGTTATTAACCAATTGTCTCTTACATCTGCAATGTCTCTTTTCTAATTGGTTCTGTAATGTTAAGCCTGGGAGTGTGTAAATTCTTGTGGAGTCCCAGTCTTCCCAGCTGATTTCCTATTACCTTCTGCCAATAGAAGGCACTTATGGCAGATCCGAAGGTGGGAGAAGGGGAGATAGGTGAAATCCTGGGAGTATTCAAGAGTGTCTACGTTTCTGAGGGGGCAAGATGGCGGAGAAGTAGGGAGCTCTGTAATTTTCACCAGCCTGCATTTATCAAACTAAGAAGGACTGAAACCACAGTGCTCTGATATGCAAGAGTGGGAGGAAAACACACAGAGTCCACAGAGAAGACAGTCTCGTGTGTGAGTGAGTGCAAACTGGGGAAGATAAAAACGGGCTGGGACCCTGAGGCTTGGAGGGGAGGGAGCCCCACCTCATGCAGAGCATTGGGGAGCATACAGAGCCATAGACAGACGAGAGGAAGAGAAAGAGAGGCTGAAAATGCTCATAGAGCTGTCTCTGGAGAAGAGAAAAACCTCGGCCCCGGACGGAGAGGGATCCTATCATCCCATCTATAACCACAGGGCGAGGGGAGAGAGATCCATCCCCTTTAGCTGGTGCGTTTTCCTTGGGCTTGGTGCCCTGATCTGTGGCAGCGCCAGGAGAAACTGCTGCCCGACCCCCTCTACTCGATCCCCAGCTAGGAAGCTACCTGGCCTGTGGGAGTATATCTCATCTCGGGTGGTATCATTAAAGTGCGTGGACTAGGATTTGGAAATGAGGCGGGGCTTGGAAAATACAACTTGGCTCGCCAGTGTCACAGGGAGATCGGACCCAAAAGAGTGGGTTGCAACACTTGGTTCCAGAAGGGATTGGGGCGCTGCCATTCTTCTCCCCACAACCACCAAGGCGGGGCCTCGGAGACCAGTCTACAAGACCTACCTACACCAAACCATGCCCATCTGCACTGGAGAGCTGCCTTTTTTCTCCTCCTCCTCCCCGCCCCCCACCCCCCGAGCCTGGGAAAGACCAACATTGATGCATTGCTGTGATTAGATCAATTCTTGCTAATCAGATATATTTTCCCTTATCTCATTCTTATCTCTCCCCTCCGATGGTTTTATACTTTTAGACTGTCCTTTGTCTTTTGTTGTTTTTGTCCCCCTCTTTCTCTCTTTTTTTTTTTCTCTTTCCCCTTTTGGTTTGCTTGTTTGTTTGATTTGTCTGTGCGTTTGCATGCTTTTGTTCCCTGTGTGTTTGTCTGTCTGTTTTCCTTTTCAGGGCTACCTCAAGAAACAAGCCAAAGGACACATGGTGGAGAGTCCCAAATATCACTGAGTAGGGAAATAAAATAACCAAAGGCACAACAAGAGAGAATGAGAGACACCATTAAAAGAACACTTCCTGAACGGACAGGCCCTGGACAGTCAATGAGCCTCCTTTACTATAGCAACTAATAGGTGCAGAGTGCATAATGAGCTTTTAAAACTGACAAGAGGGGCGCCTGGGTGACTCAGTCAGTTGAGCGTCCGACTTTGGCTCAGGCCATGATTTCACAGTTCTTGGGTTCGAGCCCTGCATCAGGCTCTGTGCTGACAGTTAGTTCTGGGCCTGGAGCCTGCTTCCGATTCTGTGTGTCCCCCTCTTTCTGCCCCTCCCCTGCTCATGATCTGTCTCTCTCTCTCTGTCTCTCAAAAATAAATAAATGTTAAATTTTTTTTAAACTAACTAACAAGTGACAGAAAGCTAGCCAAAATAACGAAATGGAAGAACTCTCCTCTAAAGAAATTCCAGGAAGAAGTCACAGACACAGAACTGCTCAAAACAGATATAAGCAACATAACTGAGCAAGAATTTAGAAGAATTGTCATAAAATTAATCACTGGGCTTGAAAAAAGCATGGAAGTCATCAGAGAAGCTATTGATACAAATAGGAACCTTCAAAATAGCTGTGACGAGTTAAAAAATGCTATAAATGAGGAACATAATAAAATGGAGGCTGCCACTGCACGGATTGAAGAGCAGAGAGGAGAATAGGTGAATTAGAAGACACAGTTATAGAAAAAGAGGAAGCTGAGAAAAAGAGAGAGAAATTGATCCAGGAGCACAAAAGGAGAATTTGAGACATGAGTGATACCATCAAATGGAACAATATCTGTATCATAGGAGTTCCTGAAGAAGAAGAGAGAGAAAAAGGTCCTGAAGGGGCTCTTGTTCAAATTATAGCTGAGAACTTCCCCAATCTGCGGAAGGATATAGACATTAAAATCCAAGTGGCACAGAGAACTCCCCTCAGATGTAACTTGAATCGACCTTTGGCAGGACATATCATAGTGAAACTGGCAAAATATAAGGATAAAGAGAGAATTCTGAAAGCAGCTAGGGATAAAAGGGCCCTAACATACAAAGGGAAACCTATCAGAGTGGTTAAAGACCTATCTACTGAAACTTGGCAGGCCAGAAAGAATGGCAGGAAATCTTCAATGTGATGGACAGAAAAAATATGAAGCCAAGAATCTTTTATCCAGCAAGTCTGTCATTCAAAATAGAAAGAGAGATAAAGGTTTTCCGAAATAAACAAAAATTGAGAGAATTCATCACGACCAAACTAGCACTACAAGAAATCCTAAGAGGGACTCTATGAGGGAAATGTTGCAAGGAATACAAGGTACTAGAGACACCACTACAAGCATGAACCCTACAGAGAACACAATGAATCTAAACCCATATTTTTCAATAACACTGAATGTAAATGGACTAAATGCTCCAATCAAACGGCACAGGGTAGCAGAATGGATAAAAAAACCAAAATCCATCTATTTGCTGTCTACAAGAGACTCATTTTAGACCTTAAGACACCTTCAGATTGAAAGTAAGGGGATGGAGAAATATCTATCATGCGACTGGAAGTCAAAAGAAAGCCAGAGTAGCCATACTTATGTCGGACAAACTGGACTTTAAAGGAAAGGCAGTAACAAAAGATGAAGAAGGACATTATATAATAATTACAGGGTCTCTCCATCATGAAGAGCTAACAATTATAAACATCTACATGCCGAATTTGGGAACACCCATATATGTAAAACAATCACAAACAGAAACAATCTTATTGATAAGAATGTGCTAATTGCAGGGGATTTTAATATTCCACTTACAGCAACGGATAGATCAACTAGACAGAAAATCACTAAAGAAACAATGGACTTGAATGACACATTGGAACAGATGGATTTGACATATATATTTAGAACTCTGCATCCTGAGGCTAGGGAATTCACTTTCTTCTCGAGTGCACATGGCACATTCTCCAAGATAGATCACATACTGGGTCATAAAGCAGCTTATATTTATGGAGGACATAAATATAAGCGAATTGAGATCATACCACACACACTTTGAGATCACAATGCTATGAAACTTGAAATCAATCACAGGAAAAAGTCTTGAAAACCTCCAAAAACATGGAGGTTAAAAACCACCTTACTAAACAATGATTGGGCCAATCAGGCAATTAGAGAAGAAATTAAAAAATATACGGAAACAAATGAAAATGAAAATACAACAATCCAAACTCTGGGGCGCATCAAAGGCAGTCCTAAGAGGAAAGTATATAGCAATCCTGGCCTATTTCAAGAAACTAGAAAAAGTGCAAATTCAAAATCTAAGAGAGCACCTAAAGGAACTAGAAGGGGAGAAGCAAGAGCACCCCAAACCCAGCAGAAGAAGAGAAATAATAAAGATCAGGGCAGAAATAAACAATATAGAATCCAAAAAAAAAAAAAAAAACAAAAAACAGTTGAACAGATCAATGAAACCAAGAGTTGGTTTTTTGAAAAAAGAAACAAAATTGATAAACCTCTAGCCAGGCTCCTCAGAAAGAAAAGAGAGAACACTCAAATAGACAAAATCATGAATGAAAATGGATCTATTACAACCAGTCCCTCAGAAATACAAGCAATCATCAGGGAATACTATGAAAAATTATATGCCAACAAACTGGACAACCTAGAAGAAATGGACAAATTCCAGAACACACATGCACTACCAAAATTCAAACAGGAAGAGATAGAAAATATGAACAGACCCATAACTAGTGAAGAAATTGAATCAGTTATCAAAAATCTCCCAACAAATAAGAGCCCAGGGACAGATGGCTTCCCTGGAGAATTCTACCAGACATTTAAAGCAGAGTTAATACCCATTCTTAAGCTATTCCAAAAAATAGAAATA